>CM060940.1:808067890-808485390 GCA_030765085.1 Allium cepa | reverse complement strand
ATATGACTCACGCAACTCATAAACTATACATATAGTATATTATACATTTTAATAATATACAGTATATAAGCTTATATTTTAAAACATATAAAATAAAACGTATATTGTAAAAATCTAGAAACACCGCTAGTATATATAATATATATGACTCATCAAATAAGATGTATACGTTGAAGCGTACTTACCTTAGTATAATGTGTGTGTGTATATATATATATAAACCGAAATATAAACACTTATGTATTATAACTAAATATGAAAAATATATACGTCCTGTACCAAAAATTAGAAGTTTAAAAACATACCGTATATATATAACTTACTTTTAAATATATAAATTTCTAACATCTATAAACTTTATACCTGATAATATATATATACACACACAACAGGATGAGTATAAGTTGTATACACTTCTATATAATATACAGACCGAACACATTTTTTTTTCAAAATCTAAACTTGTGATATATATTCTTGAAAATCAAAACACTAATATATCTTAATCAAGACCTCAACATATAGCATATTTTATGGTACAGAAGCGGCAAATATAAATCAAAGAATAAAAAGGTAAGCTCACCACAACGAGGCCTACATGCTTTCAGGGCTTTGCGTGTTGTGCTGTCAATGAAGATGGTAGATGCGTGGGTGATTTTGGAGGCAGAGGTCATGGCTAGTGAGGCATGAATTGGGGAGAGAGGGTTCGTGGAAGGAGGATCCCAAAATGCAACAGAGAAAAATTTGAGGACGAAGAATAGACTAATAAAATAAGAACAGTTATATAAATTATAAAATTTTCCAAAAGCAAACTTGAACCGGTGAAACATTAAATAATCTAGGAATATAAAAGGGCTTGAAATGGTAACGCTTTGAATTTTTGAGAATTGAAAAGGCTACCGGTTGTTGAACATTAGGCGGTGAAATATGAAAGAGATGATGGAAACCAAAAGATTGAATTCGGTACCGGTACGATCACCGTTTTCTATAGATTCCACTACTTATCGGACTTCAAAACACAGAATTGAATATAACATAGAGATCAGCTCGACGAGACGATCAAAACGGTATACAGATATTGCTGGTACGATCATCCGATCAAAAGTCGATAATCGGTGCCGATATACGTTGCTTTTCCGTACAGAAAAATCCAAACGGAGCTAGAAACATTCGAATTTCGCAGTATGATTCAGAGTTTTCAAATTAAATTTTCTCATGTTGACATATTTAGATTTCGAAACACTTTTAAATTTCAACTGTTATTAACTGATTTAAACTGAATTTCTAGCGACTGATAGAACATCTATATTATTCGACAAAAAATTGCATTTGCTATGTTTAAACAGACGTATTCCAAATATTAAATTTTTATTCCAAAATCAGTTATTCAACATTTCACAAAATTCAATTGATTAAATAAATAATGAAATAAAATTATTAAAAATTTACGGGTCGTTACACTCTTCCCTACTCAAAACTTTTCGTCCCCGAAAAGGAAGGAAGTAGGAGAATGGAACCAACCAGAAAGAAAATAGATAGAAAAACAAAATAAAACAATTAATTTAAACCATATAAATTTCGATTTAAATCAATTAATATTCAATAATTGATATAATCCATTTGATTTCACTAAAATCAATCTTTACTATTTCTAAATTCATTACCTTATTATCTAATTATCCTAAATCAACAATTTCTAAAATCATAAATTTGTATAGTCATTTATAATATCATATTTTATTCAACAAATTTAATTCTTCTTTATTCCACAATATTATTAAATTTATTCCACTTAATATATCTTATCACATATATTAAGTATATTTACACTTATTATAGCTACTCAAATTTACATATATTTCCTTTAACATCATTTTACATTGTAATTACTCAATTAACTTATTATTTTGTTTATCTCTATTAACATTTTATAATTAAAAATTAAGTGTATAAAATTTATTATAACCACTCAAATTTTATTTATAAAATCATTTTCTATTGTATATTATCCAATTACATATTCAACTTCTGAAGAATTAAGGTAAGTTATATCAGAATGTAATTGGGTATTATACAAATTAAAAATTTCCCCAATTCAATCATTTCAAGTTTAAATATTTATTCAAAATTTTAGCTTCATTTTATAATTAAAATCACCTTTAACATAAATTTAAGAATTAAAATTTTTCAATTAATTTCAAACCATTTAGAGATACATATATATACTATATAGATATATCAAAACAAATCTATAATCATATATATATATATATATATATATATATATATATATATATATATATATATCAAGTCGTACTTAAGAAATTTAATTCAATTTAATTTTCAAAACAAAAGTGTAGCAAAGCTACAGAATGGTCTCTCTACTTCGAAACTCGAAAATGAATGTCGATGATGCTGCATTCATCATCGAAATTATTTTCCAGCAACAAAGAAAAAGCACTGATTTAAAACCTTTAAACATTCTTTGGAAACTATTTCTATTCAAAAATACTTTATATAAATGCCCTTAAAACCTTTAAAACAAAAGTTTGAAATCACCGAAAATTAAATTCTCAAATACTTAGTTTAAATTCATTTTAAATTCTAAATCAAATTATAAACCATATTTTATAAATTCATTTATTTATATTATTCAATAGTCAATGGTTTACAAACAATAAATGAAAATCAAATATTATTAATTTCAGCAACCAATTCATTAACTATTTAATTTCAGAGACTTATACATATATATAATATAATCATACAAAATTATTTTACTTATCAAATTTGAAAACAATATTGTGTCAGTTTGCTCTGCTCAAGTGTTCTGGAAATCCTATCGATAGCGTTGATCAAACGAATCGATCGAAAACCAAAATCAACATCAACAACTCAAACAACACAATATATATATATATATATATATATAACATTTTTAAAATTAATTTACAAATACCCTTCCTCGCTAGATGATACAAGAATGGATTTCAAAGCAAGGATAGAGATTCAAAATTTGATGGACTCAAATCAAAGAGAATTTTGATTCGAAGATAAATTCGAAACAAAAGATAAGATGGTTAAATAACAGAATGTGGAGATGGATAAACTTGTATAAATCGCAAGCAACTTTAGCCGGGTCGACCGTGACTTCAAGAATGAGATCGATGCAGAATTCCAAGGCAAATCAAAATTCGATCGCAAGAGATAGAATTCAGGCGTAGCAAGAGATAGGTAGCATCATAAGCCGAGGATGCAGTAATCTCCGGTAAATCAATGCCTATTGTAAATGAGTTTCACCCTTTTACAAATCATTTTAAGATTGGAAAGACCGCCGATTTATTATAGAGATAGTTTGAAGTGGAGTTATGGAATACTCCAGAATACGAATAGGGAGAGATAAGGATGGATTTTGGAACGGAGGGGAACGTTCCAAAATTCAAAGTAAACCAAGTCAAAGAGGAAGGAATTCAAGCTCGAACGAAAGTAATTCTGTAATCAAATTTATTACGTATGTTGAGTTTTACCTAAAACCAAAGCTCCGATACCAAATGCAACGACCCGGTATTTCAACCATTCGCATCCAAACATGCCGGAATTGAATTGCTCAAAGTATCAAGTTGTTAATTTATATTTGGCAAAACTCAACATGTACAATAAATAAATAAATCACAGAATCACAGACACAGATTAATATAACAATAATGCAGTGGAAACAAAATGAATAATAGTTCATGAAGCTGCTATATATATCAGAGTCAAGTAAGATTCAACAAAAGTCTCGAATACAATAATCCAATACATGATCAGAATAAATCACTAGAATCAACTGAATATCTGAAAGCTGGATAGCTCGATCTCCAAGCGAAGCACCAACTCCAAAGGTGAGTCTCAAAACTGTATCACTCTGTAACAACCCGCATATTTTACAATTGTATATTTAAATATTTTATTTAAATATAGCATCGTCAATCAGATTAAAGTCCGAAATGCTACTTTTTGAAAATAGTCGAATTAGGACTTGAGAGCACTTCCATTAAGTCCAAAATGGTGTTTGCTACCTTTTTGAGTATAAACATCGATATGCTTGGAGTTGACTAGAATTTTTCTATTTTTCTATTCGGTTTGGGTTTGGGTTTGAGTTTCAGCTCACTAACCCAACTCATCTAATACCCTAACTCCACCCCCTCTCCTCTTCATTCATTCTATTATTTTCCTAGCATTTAAACTAAAGAAAAATGGGGGAAGAGAAAAGAAAAGAAAATTCCTAAGCCCTAGTTTTCTTAGCAAATTCAAGTTCTAGCTCCAAAAATCAAAGAGAAGCTTAAGTAAGCATCCTCTTCATCTTCTCCATCTCAATCTCTCTTCAATTTTCAGAAATTCCTAAACCCTAACTTAGGAAATATTTTTCTTATGAGCTTAGATTGAAGCTTCTTGGGTTAAAATTGAAGAGTGATTGATCTTGCCTTATTTTATAGCTTCTCACTTGTGTTTTTGGGTTTAAAGGTGAGTTTTTGAACTCACATCCATGTCTATAGCTATCTTTGTTGTTAGATATGAATTCCTAACATCTATTCATGTTCATTTACTTTTGATTTGAATTGATTTGATGATTTTTCCAATTATTAGTTTTGAAGTCCAATTTTATGAAAATCCTATTATGGATGGTCGGACGTGATATTTGGGGTGTATCGAAGAGCCTATAATGCTGGGTTGTCGCTTGGTGTAAATTCCTAGTCGTCGTTGCTCGCTCGATCGATCTCGAATCGTTTTGGCCATCATGGCCTAGGAAATTATTTCCCAGCCCTAGCATCCAGAGAATGAAATAAAGGTTCAGATGTCTAGTTATGCCTTCTGGAGAAAAGAATATACGACATAAAATAAAAATTGTAGAAACCAGAATCAGACGTCTGAAACAACCTTTCAGATGTCTGAAACACCTTGTCAGACGTCTGATACCACCTTTCAAACGTCTGATACATGTTAGACATCTGAAGCCATCTCTTAGACGTCTGGATGGTCTCTGAATTTCCAAAACCTAAATCCAGACGTCTGGATTTTAAACTAGACATCTGGATTTTAAACCAGACATCTGGAATAGTTGATTTTGCCTAATTCGCCTATTTTTGAGTAATTTTCCAAGGTTTATCAATTTTTGTTGATCCGATTAGTTGTTATCACTTTTATCGACTTTGATGACTTCTTTTTCTAGATTTTTAGGAATATCCATTTTGATGAATTTGGTATCGATTTCTTTGGATTTAATTTCACGTCTTCGTATGTGAATTCTTGGTGATTGATTGTTTCCACAGTCATTTCTATGGTTTGTCACTCTAAAATGCAAAGGTTTTTATACTAGTACTAAATATTCAAACTCTTTCATTAAAATGATTTCAACGTTTACTTTCAATATCAAACTCCCTTTTAAAACCGTATTCTAATCTATTAGCATATACAAACCATTACCTCACTCGCTCAAGAAATCCAATTAAACGACTTAGCAAAACAAGTGGTATGAAACACTTGCGTTTACTTTGTCGGTTAATTCTTAAACTTGTTCGATTGAAACTCTTGTGACAATTTTCGAGTGGAAATCTACAATTTGTTCGTAAATATTTAAGTTAAGCCAGTGGTTATGCGACATGAAGCTAAACTCATTTATTTACTAGCTTAGTGTAATTCACACTTCTTACTGATCAATGATGATCATTTTATGATTTAGACTAGCAATGTCCGATGTCTTTTTGTCCACATGGTGGACTGTACCTCATTTTATTGAGCTTAGTCCCATTTCTTTTATGGGCTAGCGACCCATGTTCTTTTATGGTGTTCGGTTCATCGGGTGTACCATCATTGTACTACATCGATGTCCCGACTTTTCGGTTCATTGGACGTACTGTTATTGTACTGCGTCGTTGTTACGAATTTATGGTTGGAAGCCATGGGATAGCGACCCATTTGTGATGCACGCCTTGGTGAGTTTTCATGCTCCATTTATGATAGGCCTCCCCCTTTGTGTTTTTTGGATTTCTAATTGATGACTTCTGGAATTTGTGTTTCACCAATTTTGTGATTTATATTGATAAGTTATATCAATATTTAAAGTTTGGTGAATAAAATAAAGAATATGACATTCATTTTGGTGTTTGAGTTTCTTGAGATATTGTATGATTTCTGTTGTTGTTAAATGTATATTTGTCACAGTATGGCATTATTGTTATTATACGTTTTTGTCATATCTTTTATTTTATCTCATTTTATATGATAGTTATAGCTAGACCAATCTGTTTATTATTTCCTTTTTAAATAATACTTGGGTCAGACCGAGGTATTTCAGATGCTTCTACTTGACTTCTTATCAGGGACTGTCATCTGACTTTGGCTAACTACTTAGTTTAATAGTTTTTGTTGTATACATTCGAAATAGAGACTCCTTTATGTATACATATTCTTTTGTCTGGCACTTGTACCTATACTTTTGTGGCGTAGTGGATCTTATATGACCACTATTTTGATGTACACTTTTATGTGTTATATTCATATCTGTTTCCGCTTTTGTGATATGAATATCTGTGACCGATTTGTGTTATTCTTATTTTATATTTGTTTCCGAAGACCACATAGCCACTGTTTAGTAGCTTTGAGTTTGTATCGTTATGTCGGATTTCCTCTTGAAATGAAATGCATGTTATACTATCTAACATATCGGTACTCGCACAAAGCAATTACACAGATGGTCGCTCCTCGGCAGCCTTATTCTTCATGCTAGTTGACTACATTACCCAGTAGTGTCCTTGGCTAGTGTGAGTATAGAGGTGGGGCACCATAGCTTGCTATCGGAGCCAAAATTTAGAACAATATAGAATATTATAGCAAGGATCATCGTCTTAAGTCTTTCTTAGGAATATGGCATTAGGATTTAATCCGAGCCTTCGGACCCGTTCTATCCTATTTTCTTTTATGATGCCTTGTTTTATCAATCATGACTGTTTGATATTCATTTTGAGAATAACCTTTTTATTCTTCTTTCTTTCTTTCTTAAAGAAGAAAAATGGTTAGACCAGGCCAATCCAACACCGGTCAATCCTGTGCTACTCCCCAGGATGGAGTATTTATGTATGCCCAACAGCTTTTAGATCTTGTAAGGAATGCTCAAGCTGTCAGACCAATTCCAGAGCCTACTCATCCAAGATCTGGGTTTGAACACTTGTGTAGAGACTTTACCGATTTGGGTGGAAAGCCATTCAAGGGATGAGAAAGTGTTATAGAAATCTAAGCTTGGCTTAGATCATGCGACCACATCTTTCCTCGCATGAATCTCGTTGATCTCCATCGAGTCCAAGTGGCTTAAGGTATGCTCCAAGAGAGATAATTAGATTGGTATGAGCTTTTGATTTATGAGATTATCGAAGCAGAACTTACTTGGGATAAATTCCGAGAAAAATTCGAATTAAAGTTTGTGCCGGAGGCTGAGAAGGTAACTCTAGCCTGAAGCTTTATTGACCTTGTTCAAGGTGAATCTTCCATGATAGACTATGTCGCATCTTTTGAATCTCTCTCTAAATATGGGGTCCAGTATATTAATACCCCATTGAAGAAAAACCAGAGATTTGTTTATGGTAGAATAAGAATCTCAAAAAGCCTCTACTCCTGAAACTGGAAGTTTCTTTTGATCAGCTTATTGATATCGCTTTTTGACTTGAAGAGGCCGATAAGGAAGGTGACGTTGAAGTTGTGAGTGCCAAAAAAACCTTCAACAACAAAAAGAAGAGGCCTATTAAGTTAAAAGGTCCTTATCCCAACAAGAAAGGGAAGCAAGTAACTTCGGTAGCAAAAACTCCTACCTCTAGTCATGGGCAATGCTACAATTGTGGTTCTAAGGACCGTTATGCTCATAGATGTCTGAAACCTCTCTTTTGTCGTTATTGTAAAAATTCGGGTCATCTTTTATCTTCATGTCCCAAACTTCCAGGCAAGAAAAGGGAAATGTAAATGTTGTGCAAGCACCTAGTAACACTTCTCTTGGTCAAGGTATTTCTCATTCCATCCTTGATGGCATTATTATGTTTCGTGATCATCCTACTCGAGTTCTTTTTGATACGGGTGCATCCCATTCTTTTATATCAAAAGAACTTGTTGATACTCTTTCTTTAAGTGTTATGTGCTTGATGACTTCTTTGAGAATTGCGAACCCGGTTGGTGGATCCGCAACACTCAGTTTGCTTTGTAAAGATGTCGAGATTATTTTATGTGATTTTTCTTTCCAAGCCGATTTGCATGTCATGCGTTACTTAGGCTTCAGAATGATTTTGGGAATGGATTGGCTTAACCGTTATGAAGCCCATATCCTATGTCCTCAGAAGACTATTCATCTTCGACATCCTCAATCGGTTAAGTAGATTTCTATTGTACTTAAAAATTCAGATTCTAATTTGGTAGTATCTTTATATTCTATAAACCGCATGATGAAGATAATGATGAGGAGGAAGATTCATTTCAATCATTCACATTGTTTGTGAATTTCCTGACATATTTGAGCACGTTTTAGATTACCCCCTAAGCGAGCAATTGAGTTCAGAATTAATTTAATCCCTAGAGCTCTACTTATCAATCGTCCTCCTTATCTTATGTCCAATAAGGAAAATGAGGAGATGCACAAACAATTATCCGAATTGGAAATGAAGCAATTTATTCGTTCTAGTTCCTCTCCTTGGGGAGCTTCTACATTTGTGAAGAAATCTGATGGTGCACTTAGGCTTTGCATTGACTACCGCAAGATTAATGATCTCACTATCAAGAATTACCTTGGATTGATGACCTATTCGATCAAGTTAGCGGTACTAGAGTCTTTTCACAGTTAGACTTAGAAACCGGTTTTCATAAGCTTCGTATTGTAGAGGATAGCATTTCTTTGACATCGTTCCGTACTCGTTATGGATCTTATGAATGGCTTGTTATGCCATTTGGTTTAACGAATGCTCCAGCTTATTTCGTTGACCTTATGAATCGAGTTTTCAAAGACTTCCTCGATCGATTTGTTCTCATCTTTATAGATGATATTCTTGTTTATTCTAAAACCAAGGAAGAGCATGAAAAGCATCTTCGGATTGTGATGGAAACTCTTAGAAGCAATCAATTGAAAGAAAAGTTTTCTAAGTGCCATTTTTGGCAATCTCGTGTGAAATTTCATGGACATATTATTTTTGAATTCGGAATTTCCATGGATCCTTCAAAGATTGAAGCGATTCAAAATTGGAAGAGATCGAAGAATGTGACGGAAATTCATAGCTTCCATGGATTGGTGGGTCATTACCATCGGTTCATAAAAGACTTTTCTAAAATTTCTGTTCCTCTTACTAATTTGACAAAGAAGGGAGTTAAGTATATTTGGTCAAACAAATGTGAAGTTTCTTTTCAGAAATTAAAGGAACTCCTTTCCAATGCCTCTATTCTTGTGATTCCCGAAGGGAACCAAGATTTTATTATTTATACCGATGCTAGTCGTGTTGGTTTGGGTGCCGTTCTCATGCAAAGGGAACGCGTTATTGCTTATGCTTCTAGTCAATTAAAGCCTGCCGAGACTAGATATGCCACTCATGATTTAGAGCTCATTGCTATTGTTTTCGCTCTTGGAATTTGGTGTCATTATCTTTTGGGAGAGAAATTTGTTCTCTACACCGATCATAAATCTTTGAAGTATTTATTTCTCAAAAGAAACTTAATTTTCATCAACAACGTTGGCTCGAATTCCTTGCATCTTATGATCTTGATATTCTTTATACTCTCATAAAAGGAAATCGTGTTGCCGATGCCCTTAGCCGAAAGCAACAAGTGGTTGTTTCTATGATGATAACCGAATGGAGGGATCTCGAGACCTTGTTCACTTGTGAGATTCATTATCGTGAATCCAATTCATGTTCATCTCTTGTTTTATGTAGCCTTGAGGCTTATCCATCTATTTTAGACCATATTCTTGATGCTCAAAGGCATGATCCTTAATTGGCTCATCTTAGCCAAAGTTGTTGGGATAGTAATATTGATGGTTTGAAAGACTTTGAAATCCATGCTCGTGGCGGCGTTTGAAAATTTGGCAGATTTATCATGCCAAATATTGGTAATCTTCTTAAAGACATTTTAGAGGATTCCCATCGTATAGTAGTAAAATGTACGCGGATACGAAGTGAATTTATTATTGGGAAGGAATGAAATATGATATTGCTAACTTCATAAAGCATTGCATGACTTGTCAATTCGTAAAAGCCAAGCATCAAAGGCTCGGTGGGTTATTGCAACCTTTGGATATTCTAGTTTGGAAGTGGGATCAAGTCTCCATGGACTTTATTGATGGTCTTCCCCGTTATCGTTTGGGCCATGTTAGTTTATGGGTGATAGTAGATAGACTTACAAAATCAGCACATTTTATTCCCATTCGGTCTAATCAGACCGTACCTCTTTTGGCCAAACTCTATGTTAGAGGAATTATTAAATTGCATGGAGTTCCTATGTCTATGTTTAGCGATCGTGATCCATTATTTACTAGTGGATTTTAGAAGAGTCTTCAAAAAGATTTAGGAATGAAGCTTAATTTTAGCACCGCTTATCATCCTCGGTCCGATGGATAAACCGAGCATGTGAATCAAACTCTTGAAGATCTTCTTCGTGCATGTGTTCTTGATTTTGGTGGAAGTTGGGAAGATCATATTTCTCTTGTTGAGTTTTCCTATAATAATAGCTTCCAATCTAGTATTGGTATGACGCCTTTTGAGGCACTCTATGGAAGGCCATGCCGATCTCCTTCTTGTTGGCTTGAGGCCAGTGAGAAGCTGGTTCTAGGTCCAGATTTTATTCGTGATTCCACAGAAAAGATTAAACTTATTCTTCATAGGATGAAAGAAGCTCAAAGTAGACAAAAATCCTATTCCGATAACCGAAGAAGGAATTTAGAATTTTCTGTGGAAGATTTGGTGTTCATTCATGTTTCACCTATGAAGGGTGTTGTGCGATTCAGTCGATCGGGAAAATTAGCACCATGATATATTGGTCCATTTCCCATCACTGAACGTATTGGTTCTGTGGCTTATCGCCTTTTATTACTGGCTCAATTTTCTGCTATTCATGACGTTTCCATGTCTCTCAACTATGGAATGCCTTAGGGATTCCGATTCTATTTTTGAGCCCGGTGTTATAGAAGAAATTGAAGTTTCACCAAATTTGACTTATGAGCAACATCCTATTCGTATCATTGCTTCGGAGGTTAAACGCCTTCGAAATAAAGATGTCCCACTTGTGAAAGTTCAATGGTCCTCAAATCCTAAGAATTGCTCTTGGGAATCCATAGAATTCATCGAGCGAACACATCCAGACTTACTCACTCGAACTCTTTAAGGTGAACTTCTTATTTCAAATTTTCTTTTATGTTGATATGCTTTTATGGTTGTTACTCTTTATTTTCTTCTTAAGTATTAAGAGGACGCAATTTCTTTAAGGAGGGGAGTCTATAACAACCCGCATATTTTACGATTGTATATTTAAATATTTTATTTAAATATAGCATCATCAGCCGGATTAAATTTTGAAATGCTACGTTTTGCAAACAGATGAATTAGGACTCGAGATCACTTCCATTGACTCCAATCGCGTTTGCGTCCTTTTTGAGTATAAACATCGATATGTTTGGAGTTGACTAGAATTTTGCTATTTTTCTATTGGGCTTTAGATTTGGATTTGAGTTTCAGCCCACTAACCCAACTCATGTAATACCCTAACTCCACCCCATCTCCTCTTCATTCATTCTATTATTTTCCTAACACTTAAACTAAAGATAAATGGGGGAAGATAAAAGAAAACAAAATTCCTAAGCCCTAGTTTTCTTAGCAAATTCAAGTTCTAGCTCCAAAAATGAAAGAGAAGCTTAGGTAAGCATCCTCTTCATCTTCTTCATCTCAATCTCTCTTCAATTTTCAGAAATTCCTAAACCCTAACATAGGAAATATTTTTCTTATGAGCTTAGATTTAAGCTTAGCTTCTCACTTGTGTTTTTGGGTCTAAATGTGAGTTTTTGAACTCACGTCTACGTCTATAGCTAAGTATGAATTCCTAACATCTATTCATGTTCGTTTACTTTTGATTTGAATTGATTTGGTGATTTTTTCAATTATTGGTTTTGAAGTCTAATTTTATGAAAATCCTACTGTGGATGCTTGGACGTGATATTTAGGGTGTATCGAAGAGCCTATAAGGCTGGGTTGTCGCTTGGCGTAAATCCCTAGTCGTTATTGCTCGCTCGATCGATCCCGAATCATTTTGGCCATCATGGCCTAGGCAAATTGTTACGCAGCCCTGGCATCCAGACGTTTGAAATTAAGGTTCAGATGTCTGGTTATGCCTTCTGGAGAAAAGAATACATGGCAGAAAATAAAAAATTGCAGAAAACAGAATCAGATGTCTGAAACAACCTTTCAGACGTCTGAAACAACCTTTCAAACGTCTGAAACACCTTGTCAGACATCTAATATCACCTTTCAGACGTCTGATACAATATGTCAGACGTCTGAAGCCATCTTTTAGACATCTGGATGGTCTTTGAATTTCCCGAACCTAAATCCAGACGTCTGGATTTTAAACCAGACGTCTGGAACAATTGATTTTGCCTAATTTTCCTATTTATGAGTAAATTTCCAAGGTTTATCAATTTTTGTTGATTCGATAAGTTGTTATCACTTTTATCGACTTTGATAACTTCTTTTTCTGGATATTTGGGAATATCCATTTTGATGAATTTGGTATCGATTTCTTTGGATTCAATTTCACGTCTTCGTATGTGAATTTTTGGTGATTGATTGTTTCTACAATCATTTCTCTGATTTGCCACGTTAAAATGCAAAGGTTTTTATACTAGTAGCAAATATTCAAACTCTTTCATCAAAATGATTTCAACATTTACTTTCAATATCGAACTTTCTTTTAAAACCATTTTCTAATCTATTAGTATATACAAACCTTTACCTCACTTGCTCGAGAAATCCAATTGAACGACTTAGCAAAACAAGTGGTATGAAACGCTTGCGTTTACTTTTTCGGTTAATTCTTAGACTTGTTCGATTGAAACTCTTGTGACAATTTTCGAGTGGAAATCTATAATTTGTTCGTAAAATTTAAGTTAAGCCAGTGGTTATGGGACATGAGCTAAACTTATTTATTTAATAGCTTAGTGTAATTCACACTTCTTACTGATCAATGATGATCATTTTATGGTTTAGACTAGCATTGTGTTATGTCTTTTTGTCCACGTGGTGGACTGTACTTCGTTTTATTGAGATTCTTCTCATTTCTTTTATGGGCTAGCGATTCATGTTCTTTTATGTTGTACAGTTCATCGGATGTACCATTATTGTACTACATCGGTGTCCCGACCTTTCGGTTCATTGGACGTACCATTATTGTACTGCGTCGATGTTCTGAATTTATGGTTAGCAACCATGGGATAGTGACCCATTTGTGATGCACATGTTGGTGAGTTTTCATGCTCCCGTTTGTGATAGGATTCCACCTTTGTGTTTTTTGGACTTCTAATTGATGACTTTTGGAATTTGTGTTTCACCAATTTTGTGATTTATATTAGTAAGCTGTATCAATATTTAAAGTTTGGTGAATAAAATAAAGAATATGACATTTTTTGGTGCTTGAGATTCTTGAGATATTGTATGATTTTTATTATTGTTAAATGTATACTTGTCATAGTATGGCATTATTGTTAGCATACATTTTGTCGTATCTCTTATTCTATCTCATTTTATATGATAATTATAGCTAGACTGATCCGTTTATTATTTTCTTTTTAAATAATATTCGGATCAGACCGAGGTATTTCAGGTGCTTCTACTTGACTTCTTATTTAGGACTGTTATCTGACTTTGGCTAACTACTTAGCTTAGTAGTTTTTGTTGTATACATTCGAGATAGAGACTCCTTTATGCATAAATATTCTTTTGTCTGGCACTTGTACCTATTCTTTTGTGGTGTAGTTGATCTTATATGACCACTCCTTTGATGTACGCTTTTATGTGTTATATTCATATCTGCTTTCGCTTTTGTGATATGAATATCCGTGGCTGATTTGTGTTATGCTTATTTTATATTAGTTTCCAAAGACCACATAGCCAATGTGTAGAAGCTTTGAGTTTATATCGGTATGTCGGATTTCCTCTTGAAATGAAATGCATGTTGTACTATTTGACATATTGGTACTCGCACAAAGCAATTACATAGATGGTTGCTCCTCAACAGCCTTATTCTTCATGCTAGTTAACGGCATTACCCAGTAGTGTCCTTGGCTAGTGTGAGTATAGAGATAGGGCGTCACAATCACTCAGTCTGATCCGAACGTAAAGCAAAACACAACACTCGTGTCAGGATTAACATTCTTATATTAATAAATCCAACTCAAGTGAAATAACAACTGAAATATAAGTAACTCAAAGGATGTTTGAGATAACTATCCTTTAAGGATCCCTTAAACTATCTACTATTTAGTAATATACGCTATTATAATAATATTTAAAGTAAAATAAACTTACTTAAAAATAGCATTAAAGCTTTAATTTTTCCACCTTAACAAATACACAGTGCCAGTTGTCTATACAGTACCGTAGTCTCTCCTAATCGGGAAGCCACCAGAGGATACTACATAGGTACGACACAAATCAAACTCGTACAAGGAGGGTGGGTGACATGGGACAACTAGGTAATGCCAGGGTAGACATACTAATTACACTTTCGGACCGGTGGTAACGCATAGCAGCTACTATCGCCCAATCGAGCCACACTCCCAAAATTAAAGGTGCACCCAATCCATCACAAAGTAATAGAATGGTACCGAAGAAGCATGTCTGATCAGAGGAGCTACCTCATTAGCCCATCAATTGCTCCTATTTTAGCCACCTTATGCCAACTCATGGGAGTCGAGTCCACGTATATACCTTAATAGAATGTCGCCACCACCCTAATTCATTCTGGAATCTCTACCGCGTACACGGTTGTTAAAGTGATTTTGGAGTTGGCAGAGAGTATGATAACTTCCGATCCCGGTCCCTTTAATAACCAAACGTTATTATAACACCATGGTCATTTCAAAAAAATTTATATTTCAAAACCAAAATATCATTACCATTTCAAAACCAAATAAGATATCATTTCCATTTCAAAATATATCCATTTTTAGAATCATAGCATTTTCAAAGCTATAACACTTTCGAAACCAAAACACTTGAAATTAAAACACCTTCGAAATATAATACTTTGAAATTCATAACTTCAAAACCATAACTTCCACCCCTTACACAATTTAGATATTCAAATAGTATATATATAATAAAATAGATTTAAATTTAAGATTATTTTATAAAACAAAATGATTTCCTCAACTTCGCAAACTGATTCAGATCAACTTGAATCCAAAATTCAATTTAAATCAAGTCTCAATTCATAATTTCAACTCAATTCAGTTTTCATAATCCATTTCAATTTATATCCATTCCAAATACAGATTTGAACCTCATATAAACCATTTCAAACTCCATGTATTTCAAACCTTTAAATATTCCATAATTTCAAAACTAAATTTTTGATAATTCCATTTATATCAAATTCAATTACCATTATTTAGATTTGAAATATTTACTTAATAAATCCAATATCACTTAAGTAAAACCTTTAAACTTCAAATAACTGAATATTCTTTCAATTTATTTAAACTTTATATATTCATTTAAATCAACTTGATATATTCATTTAAAACACTTTAAACCGAAATCAAGTTATAAAAATCATATCCTTTAAAATCTCAATTTTATTAAATTTCAAATCAAATTTACTTGAGTATAATTCTTGACTACATTTAATTTCAAATCAATTTCAAAGTTATCTTCCAATCTTAAATTTATTTAAATCATTATAAACTCTATATAAAATATAATTTTAAATAAATACTTAACCATATTATATTTTAATAAATTCTAACTTTATTATTAAACTTATTTTATATTTAAAATTTTTTATACATAGCTTAAAATCAAGAATTTAACTATATATAAAATAACATTTATTTAATATCTTAAATTAATATTTATATAAAACCATAATTTTTTTCCCAAACCATAGAAATCATTTTAAAAATATCTATACGTAGACCAGCGGTGTCTGTATATAATTTTCTATCCTATGGTTAAGTGATACAGATATTTATCATTTCAATCCGTAATTTAAATGTATATGTACGGGTATATATCATTTCAACCCACAATCCCAAATTCAATTCAATGAAAATCGCTTGGGTCTATCATTTCAAACCATAACAATTTTCTCCTATTCTAAATTCCATTTGGGTATGTATCATTTCAAGTATCATTTCAACCCCTAGTGAATTCTATATTAACAGGGAACTTGTAGAGTGATAACAGATATGATAATAATATAATAGGCATATACAATCAATATAAGTAGCTGATAATGGTGTCAGATGTCATAGGTGAACAGATACAGATAATAACATATAAATAGCAATGTAAATAACTAACAGCAGCATATTTCAATTGTCGTTTCAATTGAAATCAAATTTAATAAATATAAGAACGTTAATCTAAGTGATTGCTCGCCTTTCTAGGCTAGAGATAACAAGAGATGACACGAATATGCGCACTGAAAGTACGCTGAAATCAAATTAGAAACCCAAGCATAAATGTCCAAGCAAAGCACGGTGGAAACAAGTTTGACGAACAGAGCTGATAAATAGAAATTGATGAAATGAATCAGAATCTGCGTGATATAGATTGGAACGAAATATAGAATATACTATATTTTCTTCTTAAAACAAAATCAAATTTAAAATACGTATTCAAAATCCAAATACATATCTGTATATGTATTTTAAAACCTGTTATCCAAATAAAACCAACTAATTATCCAAATAAAATCATTGTTTAAACTAGAACACTATATTAAAGTCAAATATATATACATATACATATACATACATACATACATACATACATATATATATATATATATTATAATACCTTAAATTAACATCATTGTATATACTCATATTTCAATTAATATTATAATTAGTGTATATATATACTATACGTATTGTGAACTATAAGCAATACTTAAAGCTAGTATACTATAAAAAAACATAACATAAATGGACTTCCTATAATATACGTACAACCCAAAATTCATCACCTCTACTAAATATATTTTATAACAGACCTTGAAAAACATGCAAGCTACAGTAAGCTAACAGGAAAGTATGCAAGCTAACAATAAGTTGCAGAATTAACCAAAACATTTGTATATAATTTCCCATTTAAAACAAAATCTTAAATATACAAATGTATATTAGAATATATAGAAGCTCTTATATATAAGAAAACTATAGCAGCTTATAACATAAAGTAACTATCATAACCTTATACATATATACAACTCACGCAACCCACAAACTATACATACAATATATTATACATTTTACTAATATACAGTATATAAGCTTATATTTTAAAACATATAAAATAAAACGTATACTATAAAAATCTAGAAACACAGCTAGTATATATAATATATATGACTCATCACATAAGATGTACACGTTGAGCATACATGCCTTAGTATAATGTATACATATAAACCGAAATATAAACACTTATGTATTATAACTAAACATGCAAAATATATACATCCTGTACCAAAAATTAGAAGTTTGGAAAACATACAGTATATATAACTTACTTTATATATATATGTGTATATATTTGCAACATTTAATACCATATACTTGACAATATATATAAAAAATAGGATAAGTATAAGTTGTATACACTTCTATATAATATATAGACCAAAGACATTTTTTTTCTTTTTAAATCTAAACTTGTGATATATATTCTTGAAAATCAAAAAACTAATATATCTTAATCAAGACCTCAACATACAGAACATTATATGGTACAAAGCAACAAATATAAATCAAAGAATTAAAAGGCAAGCTCACCACAACGAGGCCTACATGATTTCAGAGCCTTGTGTGTTGTGTTTTCAATGAAGATGGTAGATGCATGGGTGATTTTGGAGGTACGGGTCGTGGCTAGTGAAGCAAGCTGGTAAGGCATGAAGTAGGGAGAAAGAGAGGGCTCGTGGAAGGAGGATCCTAAAATGCAACGGAGAAAAATTTGAGGAAGAAGAATAGACTAATAAAATAAGAACAATTATATAAGTTATAAAATTTTCCAAACGCAAACTTGAACCGGTGAAACATTAAATAATCAAGAAATACTTTGCTATTCCGTACGAAAAAATCCAAACGGAGCTAGAAACATCCGAATTTCACGAAACGAATTTCGAAGTCTGATTCAGAGTGTTCTAAATAAATTTTCTCATGTTGACATATTTAGGTTTCGGAATACTTTTAAATTCAACTGTTATTAACTGATTTAAATAGAATTTCTAGCGACAGATAGAACATCTATATTGTTCGACGAAAATTTGTCATTTGCTATGTTTAAATAGACGTATTCCAAATATTAAATTTTTATTTCAACATTCAGTTATTCAACATTTAACAAAAATCCAATTAATTAAATAAATAAAAGAAATAAAATTATTAAAAATTTATGGGTCGTTACAATACCAAAGATCAGCTTGGCAAATTCGATTCAAAATGCGATGAAGGTATATTTCTTGGATATTCGATCGAAGCAAAGCATATCGAATTTTCAATAAACGAACTAATACTATTGAAGAGACACTTCATATATCTTTTGATGAGAATTCTAAGCTTATTTCAAAAACAAATAACGATGATGATTTACTTAATAATAACACAAATATAATAAACGATTCAAGAGAAGATGAAGATATTGTTTATAATTCTAGAGAAGATGAAAACATTGTTAATAATTTAGAAAATAGAAATATTACTAATACAACAAGACTTCCTTAAAGAATCTTACGAAATCATCCTACGGAAAATATAATTGGAGAAATAAATTCAAATGTTCGACCAAGAAATCAACTAAATTTAATGGATAATGTAGCTTTTCTTTCTACTATAGAACCTAAGAATACTAAGGAAGCATCATCCGATGAAAATTGGATTATTGCTATGCAAGAAGAACTAAATCAGTTTGAACGAAATGAAGTTTGGGAACTAGTACCCCAACCGAACGATTAGACTGTTATAGGAACTAAACGGGTTTATAAAAATAAAGCGGACGAACTAGGAAATATAACTAGAAACAAAGTGAGGCTAGTAGCACAAGGGTATAACGAAGAAGAAGGAATAAACTACGAAGAAATGTTTGCTCTAGTCACTAGACTAGAAGCAATACGAATCTTATTGGCTTACGCATGTTTTAATAACTTTAAACTCTATCATATGGATGTTAAAATTGCATTTTTAAATGGTTATATTAAAAAATGTTTTTGTTGAACAACCCCTTTATTTGTTCATGAAAAATATCTAGATCATGTCTATAAACTTAAGAAAGCTTTATATGGTTTAAAATAAGCACCACGTGCTTGGTATGAACGCCTTAAAAGCTATTTAATTGAATCGGGATTCGAAAAAGGAAAAGTAGATCAAATTTTATTTATAAAACATTCTATAAATGATATTTTAATAGTTCAAATATATGTAGACGACATAATTTTTGGTTCAACTAATAATAAATTATGTAAAGAATTTTCTGAAATAATGACTAGAGAATTCGAAATGTCACATATGGGAGAATTATCATATTTTCTAGGTCTTCAAATAAAACAAGTTTAAAATGGAATATTTATAAATCAAGAAAAATACTGTAATAATCTTATCAAGCGATTCAGAAAGGAAAACACCTCTGCCAAACCAACATCTATGAGCACAACAGCACATCTTGAAAAAGATGAAAATGGTAAGAGTGTAGACGAAAAACTATATCGTAGTATGATAGGATCATTATTATACCCAACGGCAAGTCGACCAGATATAATGGTGAGCGTATGTCTATGTGCATTATTTCAAGCTGATCCAAAAGAATCACATTTACATGCCGTAAAACGAATACTACGTTAGCTTAGTAATACTACAGATTTAGGACTTTTCTATCCAAAAGATTGCTCGTTTGAGTTAGTGTCATATAGTGATGCAGATTTTGGAGGATCACGAACGGATATAAAAAGTACTAGCGGTACGTGTCACTTCATTGGCAAATCATTAATATCATGGTTTAGCAAGAAACAAAATTGTGTCTCACTATCAACTTGTGAAGCAGAATATATTTCTGTAGCACTAGCTTGCGCACAAGTAATGTATATGCAATGGACACTTGAAGATTTCATAGTCAATTTATCAAAATCAACAATTTACTGTGATTATTCCAGTGCAATGAATCTATCCAAAAATCCAGTAAATCACTCTAGGACTAAACATATAGATATTAAACATCGCTTTCTACGCGACAATATAGAAAAAGATGTGATAAATTTAGACTACATATTTTTACTAAACCTTTGTTAGAAAACACTTTTATAAACTACGTCGAGAGCTCGGTATAATGTCAATTAAAGATATATAAATGATAAAATATGAAATTTTGACTAAAAATGTGACGACCCGGAATTTTGAGCAATATCAATTTAATAATCTTTGTTAATAATTAAATTGATTTGATCATTTTACATTATAAATTGACAAGTTAAAATTATTTTAAAGATTAATAATAATAATTTGATAATATCTATTAACATTTTTCCTAACAACATAAATTGGCAAGTTAAATTCTTTTGAAAACTAATAATATTTTAATTTGTAAATATTTATTCTAGCAATTTAAAATTGGTAAGATTTATTTTTCAAAAGCTAATCAAAATATCTTCTATTTATAATGTATATATATATGGGTATATATTATATATAGGAAATCTCTAATGTAATAAAAGCCATGTATTCAAATTGTAATATATATATGTTGAATATGCCTTATATGATTTTTTGTTTGAGGATAATAAACATATATACATTCGTTTAAATGTATTTGTTAATGTACTATTTTTTTTCATAGGTTAAATAAATATTTGCTGAATAAAATTAAATAACACAGAATTTGAATTCAAACAGAAATTTTATTCAAACAAATATTTATTACAATTTTGAATAATACAAATTCAAGCTCTCACTATACACTATACAATTTTGATTAGAATACATCACAATTTCATATTTACATTTAACCTCACTACACATCACTCATTCACTCACTCGTAATTTATCTTCAACTTCATTCCAGTTAGAATCCAGCATCTGAGCAATCTGCAAAATTATTCACTAACGCAGTAAAATTGAAAAAGAAATGTTTTTGCAATATAAAATAAAAAGTGAATTTTGAAAATAATATTTGCCTCAGTTATTTGGGTTGTTCGTCGTCATTTAATTTTCAAATTCATCATACACGAAAAGCTTGTGACATACACAGTGTGTCACTTATATGCCACAACGCCGTGCACACCGAAATATACACTTGATTGAGTTACAAGGACAGGTGAGCACAAGGACAAACCCAAATAAAAAGACGGGTTCAACTCAGGTGCAATATAAATAAAATCTCAACACGAGCACAAGGTCAAACCTGAGCGTTTAAGCTGGATTCAACTCAACGTACAAATCATAATACAACAATGCCCAACTCAAATGAACACAGTGAAATGCACAAAGGCATAGCAACTGCCACAAGACCACAATGCAGTGTACATGAATACAACTATAGGTACAAGGCCAGAATGACCAATGAATGCAACAATCAAATGAAGAAAGCAACTAGTACAATTGAAATGCAAACTATATCAACCAGTGACAATGCGGATGCAACTCGAGCTTCAGTCAGTACACTATCAAATAAGCAGCCAATATCAATGTACAGACCCAGGTAACATTGAAAGATCAAGGGTACAAGTCCAAATACAACAATGTGTAGCAGCAGTTACAAGTGACTCGGGCAAATGTACAGAAGCAACCACAACTACACTAAGGCTCAATGGTGAAGCAACAATATCTAGTGATATTGAGCACACATGAAACAATGCAAGAAGATCAAATGAGGTATTCAATGAAGCATGATCAAACTCAATATGACTCGAAGCAGTGCAGTGATATGCACAGTGCACAGAAGACTCAATGCACAGCAAGTATGCAACAGTGAATCTGGATTGAGCAGGTGCAAACACAAGTTGTAAAAGAAATGAAATGAAATCAAGTGCACCAGTACAAAGTTTGACCAGAAATGCAACTCCAAGCAATATTCAAATGGTCGTCTAATGAACATCATGTATACATGTGTATTGAAGACCAGTGATTATGCAACACTTTAATATCAATGCCTGAGCCGAGTTGAAGTTTCAAAA
This sequence comes from Allium cepa, assembly GCA_030765085.1. Classification (NCBI taxonomy): domain Eukaryota; kingdom Viridiplantae; phylum Streptophyta; class Magnoliopsida; order Asparagales; family Amaryllidaceae; genus Allium; species Allium cepa. The sequence goes on along the minus strand of CM060940.1, from coordinate 808,462,956 downwards.
TAAACAAGCAACAATTTCACAGAAACCAAAATTCATAACCTAGTCAAAGCCAAGGTCAGTGAACAAAGTCAGAGACCATAATCAAGCAACAACATGTATAAGTCGAGATGAACAATGTAAGCATGGAAGTCGTGGAAGCATATCGAAGTCAAAGAAAAATTCACAGTATCAATATCAGGCCGCAAGAAGGATGCAAGTTCGAAACAAATTCAAGCCAAAGCCAGAAATTCACGAAATCAAAAATGGCCGAAGTCAAATGAATTCAACACCGTGGCGACCACGTAAAAAATTCAAAGCCGAGTATTTTAAACCAAGTCAACCAAGCATTATCAAATATAAGTTTATGAACAAGTCAAGAAAAATCACGAGCATCCAAGTAAATACGAGTGGTCGATTAAACAGAATTGACAAAATCAAATATATTTTGTGTGAACGAAAATCTAGGGTTACGAACCCTATATAACGATTCAATCATCATCGGCAAATGACATAAGAGTTCGAATACGAAGATCATAAAAGCAAAAAAAGCATAAATTCTTACCGAAAGCAAGAATTGAACTCATCAAAGTAGCCAGAGAGAGCAACGAGAAATCGATCGAGCAAGGCAACTCTCGAACAACCACAGATTCGATCGAAGTAGTAACGGCACTTCGAAAAAGCCCTATTATTCCAGATCTGAGAAAAATCAAATTGAAGCCGCCATATTTTCTTCTCACAAAAATTGAAGAGGACCGAGCTAATAGAAAAGGATCAGGACACATAAAACAAAGAAGAGGGGCCGGCTTGGATAATATTAATAAAGGCTTAAATTATTAAACAAGGGTTTAAATTTTAAGGGCTTTAATTTATATTTAATTTTTTTTTTTAATTTTAAAACCCCTTTAACCGTTGTATTTACTAGTCGTGTGACTAGGGGACAAACTACGTGGCGTAGTTTGAGAATTCGCAACTCAGTGGCTGAGTTGTGGCAGGGTTTTGAGCGTAGAGTTAGGTTTAGTCGATAGCGGGTGTCACGACTTTATGTGTGTAAGCGTCTGACTATCAAATTTCTAGTAGAAACCTTGAAGGCAGCACGTAGGTAGGGTTTTGCCGAAGCTGGGTAAATTCTATGTCGTTCTATTTCTGCATTTTATTATTCTGCTATTTTTCTGTGCTGCTATTAATCTGTGATCTATGTTGAAATAATTTTATAAGCTTCCGCAATTAATTTTTATAATTTATACCATCACCCTATTCACCCTCCCTCTAGGGTGAAATCGATCCTACAAGTGGTATCAGAGCTAGGAATAAAAGTCAATTTTTGTTTTAAAAATTCATGTTTCAAAAATCGGTTTTTGTTTTAAAAATTTGAATTTTTAAAATGGCTTCTTTTAATAATAATTTTGAGGGTCGTTCCAACATTATTCCTTCTATTTTCGATGGAACAGATTTTTTGATTTGGAAATTGAAAATGGAATTTTATTTAAAATCTGTTAATGTTAAATGTTGAGATATTATTGAAAACGGGTGTGATATAACAGATAAGAAATTTATCTCGATTAACGCTCTTGCTATGCATATATTATATTCTCATATTAATCAAGATAATTTTAATTTCATCTCTCATTGTGAAAATGCACAGGAAATCTGGAATACTTTCGATGCAATATATGGTGCAAAAGTCAACAGCAATGAGAAATCCTCCACAACCAACTCAGTTGAACAATGTGCTTAACAGGATTTGTAAAAAGCAGTTGTGATGAGGATGATGATGATGGAGCAACTGAGCTGGCATTAATAATGAAGAAATCCAAAAGGTGGAACCACAAATATGGAAATCCAGCTATAAATCAAAAATTAAAAAGCAGAATAATCAAAGCACTAGAAAACTTGAAAGAACACGGGATCATTTGCAACAAACCCGGTGATATCAAACCCAATTATCCCCGATTTCAACGCGATTTTGAAAAGAAATCAAAACGGAGAAATGCTACAGCCACGTGGAATACAAGTGATGAAGATAATCAAAGTTCTAGCAGTAAGAGTGAGAAAGCAAATATGTGCCTTCATGGAAATATAACTGATAGCGACAATGACGAGCCAAGCGAGGTATCAAAACTTACTCACTCTGAATTACTAATTTATTTCCACGAAGTAAATGGCTGTTTTGAACGACTTAGGGAGAAATATGCTAAACTTGAATCACAAAAAGTTACTTTTATAGAATTAAATGAACAACTTGACCAATTAGTTAAAACCTATCAAAGTAGGATCCCTAAGTGTGATAAGTGTCCAACATTTGACGAAGAAATCAAAAAATCAGAAATTAAAATGAAATCGCTTGAAAATGAAATTCTGATTTTAAAAGAGAATGAAAATACTAGAAGAGAGAATTCTATTAAAAAGTGCACACAATTGTTAAACGAAAATGAATCTCTCAAAACACAAGTCCAACAAATGTCAACGACTTTAGATAAATATTCAAAAAGTGAAAAATCGTTGAATATGCTATTAGGAAAGAAAACTGTTAATACGGTTAGAATAGGACTTGGATATAATCAATCTAAAATTGTTGAAAACAAGATTAATCAAGAAAATTCAATGTGCACAATTTGTAGAAAATATGGACACAATCACAATAATTGTTGGTATAGACCCAAACATGTGAAAACTATACCGATTTGGGTTCCAAAAGGCACAAATATAAAATCTCTCAAAGTAAAACAAATTTGGGTGCCGAAAGGAAAAATTATAAATAGTTTTGGGTCTTTACAAAATTGTTTTTCAAAATTTTCTGCCACTAACAACCATGGACCTATAAAAACAAATGGGTCACATAAATCTTTTTCCGTGTAGGTGTGGTGGCAGGCTAAGGAACAACAATAGTGTTCTTTGGATTTTTGGCTGTTCCAAGGACACAACGAGCAACAAAGCAAAGTTCCTTAGCCTAGTATAAAGGTGACAGAATCACAATGGTCAATGACGAAAAATATCGTAAAGGTAAAAACAGGTAAAGGTATATTTATTTGAACGATATATTAAATGTGATAATCTGCACCATATTCTGAATTAAAATCAGCCAATAATGTGATGATGAAAAAAAATGATGATTTTGATTCTGACTTATTCAAAATAGTTGGCCAATTATATTCTTATGCCAAAAACACTATAAAAATCTCTAGATTCTTTGAATTACTTCATATATATATGTTCGGATTAAAAATAGTGTTTTGTTGGATGATAATACATTTGGTTATAATATGGCTAACTCTATATTGACGGTTTTTTGATTATTAACACGGCTTCACTTCAAATTCAAGAGAATGTCATTTAAATTGCTGTTAAAATTGAGTTTGAAATTTTTGGTGCACACTTCATGTTTTGGTCTATCAACTTCAATTGATGATAATTTTGAGTGAAAGAGAAATTCAGATGCATATTACACTGGTAATCTAGTTGATAGAAAAATTACAAGTGAAATGTGATTTTTGTTGAGACATTTAATAACTGCATCGTTTTTCAAAGAAAATATCTGCATATTTTTCATTTCAAATAATTTTCAAATAGCAGAAAATTTTCTTATAAAACCCTTCGAGAAAATCATTTTTGACCATATTTTCATATTAGTCATTTTTGAAAAATTAATTTTATAATTAAATTTTGAATTTGATTTTAAATGACTATTTTGACTAATCTGACTCCATATGATTATCAAAAAGATGAATAGTGATTGAAAGAGTGATGAGTGCTAATATTGATCATATATTATGACTCGAGATGGTATAATTAGTAAATTTCTTTAGAAATTTAAACAAGAGTTATAAAACTTTTTGTTGGTAAAAATTCCATGACCATCTCTATCTCTATCATATTTCTAACAACCATCACTCATCAAAATTCTATATAGTTTGTTGATATGTGGTACTTTAAGCAGGAATCGTTCGTTTTTCATTTTACATTTTTTTCTTAAAAAATATATAGTAATAGTAAATAAATACTACTAATCTCATTGACAAATCCTAACGGTTATGCATAGTTAGTAGATATTTTAAAATTCCTGATATAAATATACCACATATAGACACAACTATGTGGTTTTATATGATGACATAATTCCCATCATTCTAAAAGTGGAATATGCGCCTAACAAAATATTTATGATTTTTGTTTGATTGTTTATTGAAATTTAATATTTATATTAAATTGAGTTTTAATGTTGGATTAATATCGATCACTTTATCTCTATTTTCTCTAACACTATTATTCTTTTGCTGATAACAAAAGGGGGGAGAGAAAAGTTAAGAATTTGTCAAATAAAATCAAGCAAATGTCAAATATTTTCCATTTGCATCTAGGCTCGTTTGCATATTATTTAATTGTATGCATATTTGTAGGGGGAGCTTTGTGTAAAGAGGAGCATTTAAATAGGGGGAGTAATTAGAGCATATGAATGATCAAACATATTTAACATATTCAAAATCTTAAATATATGTTTGTTACCATCGAAAGAGGGAGTTGTTGAATATGCGCTTATATGATTTTTTGTTTGATGATAATAAACATATATACATTCGTTTAAATGTATTTGTTAATGTACTATTTTATTTTTCATAGGTTAAATAAATATTTTCTGAATAAAATTAAATAACACAGAATTTGAATTCAAACAGAAATTTTATTCAAAAAAATATTTATTACAATTTTGAATAATACAAATTCAAGCTCTCACTATACACTATACAATTTTGATTACAATACATCACAATTTCATATTTACATTTAACCTCACTACACATCACTCATTCACTCACTCGTAATTTATCTTCAACTTCATTCCAGTTAGAATTCAACATCTGAGCAATCTGCGAAATTATTCACCAATGCAGTAAAATTGAAAAAGAAATGTTTTTGCAATATAAAATAAAAAGTGAATTTTGAAAATAATATTTGCCTCAGTTATTTGGGTTGTTCGTCATCATTTAATTTTCAAATTCATCATACACGAACAGCTTGTGACATACACAGTTTGTCACTGTATATGCCATAACGCCATGCACACCGAAATATACACTTGATTGAGTTACAGGGACAGGTGAACGCAAGGTCAAACCCAAATAAAAAGACGGGTTCAACTCAAGTGCAATATAAATAAAATCTCGACACGAGCACAAGGTCAAACCCGAGCGTTTAAGCTGGATTCAACTCAATGTACAAATCATAATACAACAATGACCAACTCAAATGAACACAGTGAAATGCACAAAGGCATAACAACTGCCATAAGACCACAATGCAGTGTACATGAATACAACTATAGGTACAAGGCCAGAATGACCAATGAATGCAACAATCAAATGAAGAAAGCAACTAGTACAACTGAAATGCAAACTATATCAAACAGTGACAATGTGGATGCAACTCGAGCTTCAGTCAGTACACTATCAAATAAGCAGCCAATATCAATGTACGGACCCAGGCAACAGTGAATGATAAGGGTACAAGTCCAAATACAAAAATGTGTAGCAGCAGTTACAAGTGACTCGGGCAAATGTACAGAAGCAACCACAACTACACTAAGGCTCAGTGGTGAAGCAACAATATCTAGTGATATTGAGCACACATGAAACAATGCAAGAAGATCAAATGAGGTGTTCAATGAAGCATGATCAAACTCAACATGACTCGAAGCAGTGCAGTGATATGCACAGTGCACAGAAGACTCAATGCACAGCAAGTATGCAACAGTGAATCTGGATTGAGCAGGTGCAAACACAAGTTGTAAAAGAAATGAAATGAAATCAAGTGCACCAGTACAAAGTTTGACCAGAAATGCAACTCCAAGCAATATTCAAATGGTCGACTAATGAACATCATATATACATGTGTATTGAAGACCAGTGATTATGCAACACTTCAATATCAATGCCTGAGCCGAGTAGAAGTTTCAAAATAATCAAGCAACAATTTCACAGAAACCAAAATTCATAACCTAGTCAAAGCCGAGGTCAGTGAACAAAGTCAAAGACCATAATCAAGCAACAACATGTAAAAGTCGAGATGAACAATGTAAGCATGGAAGTCGTGGAAGCATACCGAAGTCAACGAAAAATTCACAGTATCAATATCAGGCCACAAGAAGGATGCATGTTCGAAACAAATTCAAGCCAAAGCCAAAAATTCATGAAATCAAAAATGGCCGAAGTCAAATGAATTCAACACCGTGGTGACCACGTAACAAATTCAAAGCCGAGTATTTTAAACCAAGTCAACCAAGCATTATCAAATATACGTTTATGAACAAGTCAAGAAAAATCACGAGCATCCAAGTAAATACGAGAGGCCGATTAAACAGAATTGACAAAATCAAATATATTTTGTGTGAACGAAAATCTAGGGTTATGAACCCTACATAACGATTCAATCATCATCGGCAAATGACATAATAGTTCGAATACGAAGATCATAAAAGCAAAAAAAGCATAAATTCTTACCGGAAGCAAGAATCGAACTCATCGAAGTAGCCAGAGAGAGCAACGAGAAATCGATCGAGCAAGGCAACTCTCGAACAACCACAGATTCGATCGAAGTAGTAACGGCACTTCGAAAAAGCCCTATTATTCCAGATCTGAGAAAAATCGAATTGAATCCGCCATATTTTCTTCTCACAAAAATTGAAGAGGACCGAGCTAATAGAAGAGGATCAGGACACATAAAACAAAGAAGAGGGGCCGGCATGGATAATATTAATAAAGGCTTAAATTATTAAACAAGGGTTTAAAGTTTAAGGGCTTTAATTTATATTTAAATTTTGTTTTTAATTTTAAAACCCCTTTAACCGTTTTATTTACTAGTCGTGTGACTAGGGAACAAACTACGTGGCGTAGTTTGAGAATTCGCAACTCAGTGGCTGAGTTGTGGCAGTGTTTTGAACGTAGAGTTAGGTTTAGTCGATAGCGGGTGTCGTGAGTTTACGTGTGTAAGCGTCTGACTATCTAATTTCTAGTAGAAACCTTGGGGGCAACACGTAGGTAGGGTTTTGCCGAAGCTGGGTAAATTCTGTGTCGTTCTATTTCTGCATTTTATTATTTTGCTATTTTTCTGTGCTGCTATTAATCTGTGATCTGTGTTGAAATAATTTTATAAGCTTCCACAATTAATTTTTATAATTTATACCATCACCCTATTCACCCCCCCTCTAGGGTGAAATCGATCCTATAAGTGGTATCAGAGCTAGGAATAGAAGTCAATTTTTGTTTTAAAAATTCGTGTTTCAAAAATCGGTTTTTGTTTTAAAAATTTGAATTTTTAAAATGGCTTCTTTTAATAATAATTTTGAGGGTCGTTCCAATATTATTCCTTCTATTTTCGATGGAACAGATTTTTTGAATTGGAAATTGAAAATGGAATTTTATTTAAAATCTATTAATGTTAAATGTTGGGATATTATTGAAAACGGGTGTGATATAACAGATAAGAAAATTATCTCGATTAACGCTCTTGCTATGCATATATTATATTCTCATATTAATCAAGATAATTTTAATTTCATCTCTCATTGTGAAAATGCACAGGAAATCTGGAATACTTTCGATGCAATATATGGTGCAAAAGTAAACAGCAATGAGAAATCCTCCACAACCAACTCAGTTGAAGAAATGTGCTTAACAGGATTTGTAAAAAGCAGTTGTGATGAGGATGATGATGATGGAGCAGCTGAGCTGGAATTAATAATGAAGAAATTCAAAAGGTGGAACCACAAATATGGAAATCCAGCTATAAATCAAAAATTAAAAAGCAGAATAATCAAAGCACTAGAAAACTCGAAAGAACACGGGATCAATTTGCAACAAACCCGGTGATATCAAGCCCAATTATCCCCGATTTCAACGCGATTTTGCAAAGAAATCAAAACGGAGAAATGCTACAGCCACGTGGAATACAAGTGATGAAGATAATCAAAGTTATAGCAGTAAGAGTGAGAAAGCGAATATGTGCCTTCATGGAAATATAACTGATAGCGACGATGACGAGCCAAGCGAGGTATCAAAACTTACTCACTCTGAATTACTAATTTATTTCCACGAAGTAAATGGCTATTTTGAACGACTTAGGGAGAAATATGCTAAACTTGAATCACAAAAAGTTACTTTGATAGAATTAAATGGACAACTTGACCAATTAGTTAAAACCTATCAAAGTAGGATCCCTAAGTGTGATAAGTGTCCAACATTTGACGAAGAAATCAAAAAATCAGAAATTAAAATGAAATCGCTTGAAAATGAAATTCTGATTTTAAAAGAGAATGAAAATACTAGAAGAGAGAATTCTATTAAAAAGTGCACACAATTGTTAAACGAAAATGAATCTCTCAAAACACAAGTCCAATAATTGTCAACGACTTTAGATAAATATTCAAAAAGTGAAAAATCGTTGAATATGCTAATAGGAAAGAAAACTGTTAATACGGTTAGAAAAGGACTTGGATATAATCGATCTAAAATTGTTGAAAACAAGATTAATCAAGAAAATTCAATGTGCACAATTTGTAGAAAATATGGACACAATAACAATAATTGTTGGTATAGACCCAAGCATGTGAAAACTATACTGATTTGGGTTCCAAAAGGCACAAATATAAAATCTCTCAAAGAAAAACAAATTTGGGTGCCGAAAGGAACAATTATAAATAGTTTTGGGTCTTTACAAAATTGTTTTTCAAAATTTTCTGCCACTAATAACCATGGACCTATAAAAACAAATAGGTCACATAAATCCTTTTCCGTGTGGGTGTGGTGGCAGGCTAAGGAACAACAACAGTGTTCTCTGGATTTTTGGCTGTTCCAAGGACACAACGAGCAACAAAGCAAAGTTCCTTAGCCTAGTATAAAGGTGACAGAATCACAATGGACAATGACGAAAAATATCGTAAAGGTAAAAACAGGTAAAGGTATATTTATTTGAACGATATATTAAATGTGATAATCTGCATCATATTCTGAATTAAAATCAGCCAATAATGTGATGATGAAAAAAAATGATGATTTTGATTCTGACTTATTCAAAATAGTTGGCCAATTATATTCTTATGCCAAAAACACTATAAAAATCTCTAGATTCTTTGAATTACTTCATATATATATGTTCGGATTAAAAATAGTGTTTTGTTGGATGATAATACATTTGGTTATAATATGGCTAACTCTATATTGATGGTTTTTGATTATTAACACGGCTTCAATTCAAATTCAAGAGAATGTCATTTAAATTGCTGTTAAAATTGAGTTTGAAATTTTTGGTGCACACTTCATGTTTTGGTCTATCAACTTCAATTGATGATAATTTTGAGTGAAAGAGAAATTCAGATGCAGATTACACTGGTAATCTAGTTGATAGAAAAATTAATAGTGAAATGTGATTTTTGTTGAAACATTTAGTAACTGCATCGTTTTTCAAAGAAAATATCTGCATATTTTTCATTTCAAATAGCAGAAAATTTTCTTATAAAACCCTTCGAGAAAATCATTTTTGACCATATTTTCAGATTAGTCATTTTTGAAAAATTGATTTTATAATTATTTTTTGAATTTGATTTTAAATGACTATTTCGACTAATCTGACTCCCTATGATTATCAAAAAGATGAATAGTGATTGAAAGAGTGATGAGTGCTAACATTGATCATATATTATGACTCGAGATGGTATAATTAGTAAATTTCTTTAGAAATTTAAACAAGAGTTATAAAACTTTTTGTTGGTAAAAATTCTATAACCATCTCTATCTCTATCATATTTCTAACAACCATCACTCATCAAAATTCTATATAGTTTGTCGATATGTGGTACTTTAAGCAGGAATCGTTCGTTTTTCATTTTACATTTTTTTTCTTAAAAAAAATATAGTAATAATAAATAAATACTACTAATCTCATTAAAAATTCCTAACGGCTATGCATAGTTAGTAGATATTTTAAAATTCCTGATATAAATATACCACATATAGACATAACTATGTGGTTTTATATGATGACATAATTCCCATCATTCTAAAAGTGGAATATGTGCCTAACAAAATATTTATGATTTTTGTTTGATTTTTTATTGAAATTTAATATTTATATTCAATTGAGTTTTAATATTGGATTAATATCGATCACTTTATCTCTATTTTCTCTAACACTATTATTCTTTTGCTGATAACAAAAGGGGGAGAGAAAAGTTAAGATTTTGTCAAATAAAATCTAGAAAATGTCAAATATTTTCCATTTGCATCTAGTCTCATTTGCATATTATTTAATTGTATGCATATTTGTAGGGGGAGCTTTGTGTAAAGAGGAGCATTTAAATAGGGTGAGTAATTAGAGCATATGAATGATCAAATATATTTAACATATTCAAAATCTTAAATATATGTTTGTTATCATCAAAAGGGGGAGATTGTTGAATATGCGCTTATAGTATTTTTTTTTTGATGATAATAAACATATATACATTCGTTTAATCCTATTTGTTAATGTACTATTTTCTTTTTCATAGGTTAAATAAATATTTGCTGAATAAAATTTAATAACACAGAATTTGAATTCAAATAGAAATTTTATTCAAACAAATATTTATTACAATTTTGAATAATACAAATTCAAGCTCTCACTATACACTATACACTTTTGATTACAATACATCACAATTTCATATTTACATTTAACCTCACTACACATCACTCATTCACTAACTCGTAATTTATCTTCAACTTCATTCCAGTTAGAATCCAGCATCTGAGCAATCTGCAAAAATATTCACTAACGCAGTAAAATTGAAAAAGAAATGTTTTTGCAATATAAAATAAAAAGTGAATTTTGAAAATAATATTTGCCTTAGTTATTTGGGTTGTTCGTCGTCATTTAATTTTCAAATTCATCATACACGAACAGCTTGTGACATATACAGTATGTCACTGTATATGCCATAACGCCATGCACACCGAAATATACACTTGATTGAGTTACAGGGACAGGTGAGCGCAAGGTCAAACCCAAATAAAAAGACGGGTTCAACTCAGGTGCAATATAAATAAAATCTCGACATGAGCACAAGGTCAAACCCGAGCGTTTAAGATGGATTCAACTCAATGTATAAATCATAATACAACAATGCCCAACTCAAACGAAAACAGTTTAATGCACAAAGGCATAGCAACTGCCACAAGACCACAATGCAGTGTACATGAATACAACTACAGGTACAAGGCCAGAATGACCAATGAATACAACAATCAAATGAAGAAAGCAACTAGTACAACTGAAATGCAAACTATATCAAACAGTGACAATGTGGATGCAACTCGAGCTTCAGTCAGCACACTATCAAATAAGCAGCCAATATCAATGTACAGACCCAGGCAACAGTGAATGATCAAGGGTACAAGTCCAAATACAACAATGTGTAGCAGCAGTTACAAGTGACTCGGGCAAATGTACAGAAGCAACCACAACTACACCAAGGCTCAGTGGTGAAGCAACAATATCTAGTGATATTGAGCATACATGAAACAGTGCAAGAAGATCAAATGAGGTGTTCAATGAAACATGATCAAACTCAATATGACTTGAAGCAGTGCAGTGATATGCATAGTGCACAGAAGACTCAATGCACAGCAAGTATGAAACAGTGAATCTGGATTGAGCAGGTGCAAACACAAGTTGTAAAAGAAGTGATATGAAATCAAGTGCACCAGTACAAAGTTTGACCAGAAATGCAACTCCAAGCAATATTCAAATGGTCGACTAATGAACATCATATATACATGTGTATTGAAGACCAGTGATTATGCAACACTTCAATATCAATGCCTGAGCCGAGTTGAAGTTTCAAAATAATCAAGCAACAATTTCACAGAAACCAAAATTCATAACCTAGTCAAAGCCGAGGTCAGTGAACAAAGTCAGAGACCATAATCAAGCAACAACATGTACAAGTCGAGATGAACAATGTAAGCATGGAAGTCGTGGAAGCATACCGAAGTCAACGAAAAATTCATAGTATCAATATCAGGCCGCAAGAAGGATGCAAGTTCGAAACAAATTCAAGCCAAAGCCAGAAATTCACGAAATCAAAAATGGCCGAAGTCAAATGAATCCAACACCGTGGTGACCATGTAACAAATTCAAAGCCGAGTATTTTAAACCAAGTCAACCAAGCATTATCAAATATATGTTTATGAACAAGTCAAGAAAAATCACGAGTATCCAAGTAAATACGAGTGGCCGATTAAACAGAATTGACAAAATCAAATATATTTTGGGCGAAAGAAAATATAGGGTTATGAACCCTATATGACGATTCAATCATCATCGGCAAATGACATAAGAGTTCGAATACGAAGATCATAAAAGCAAAAAAAAGCATAAATTCTTACCGGAAGCAAGAATCGAACTCATCGAAGTAGCTAGAGAGAGCAACGAGAAATCGATCGAGCAAGGCAACTCTCGAACAACCACAGATTCGATCGAAGTAGTAACGGCACTTTGAAAAAGCCCTATTATTCCAGATCTGAGAAAAATCGAATTGAAGCCACCATATTTTCTTCTCACAAAAATTGAAGAGGACCGAGCTAATAGAAGAGGATCATGACACATAAAACAAAGAAGAGGGGCCGGCTTGGATAATATTAATAAAGGCTTAAATTATTAAACAAGGGTTTAAAGTTTAAGGGCTTTAATTTATATTTAAATTTTGTTTTTAATTTTAAAACCCCTTTAACCGTTGTATTTACTAGTCGTGTGACTAGGGGACAAACTACGTGGCGTAGTTTGAGAATTCGCAACTCAGTGGCGGAGTTGTGGCAGGGTTTTGAGCGTAGAGTTAGGTTTAGTCGATAGAGGGTGTCGCGAGTTTACGTGTGTAAGCATCTGACTATCTAATTTCTAGTAGAAACCTTAGGGGCAGCACGTAGGTAGGGTTTTGCCGAAGCTGGGTAAATTCTGTGTCGTTCTATTTCTGCATTTTATTATTCTGCTATTTTTCTGTGCTGCTATTAATCTGTGATCTGTGTTGAAATAATTTTATAAGCTTCAGCAATTAATTTTTATAATTTATACCATCACCCTATTCACCCCCCTTCTAGGGTGAAATCGATCCTACAATATGAATATATATATATATATATATATATATATATATATATATATTGTGGTTTGGATTTGTGTTTCAAAATTTAATATAGTAATTATCAAAACTAATGATTAAAATATTTTCCTTTTGAAATGTATATATATTAGAAATGGGAAAAATTACTATTTTGAATTTAATAAAGTGTTTCCAAACTTTATTATATATAATTTGTAATTTGAAAATTTGAATTTGACTTAATATTTTTAAAAATGATATTTGAGATTTAAAATTTTAATGACAAGAAAAATTTCTTATTTATTATAAACATATATTTTAGCTTGAGTTTTAAATAAGAATTAAATTAAAAGTTCAATTGATTTAATATTCTTTCCTTTGAAAATTTTAACATAAGATAAATTGGTTTAGGAATTTTATATATAAACATAGAGTTAAATTAAAATCCTCAAGTTTATAAATATATGATTCATTTAATTTGATCAAAGTATAAGTTATGTATAAATAAATGTGTACATGAATTCGCTTTTATATATTTATTAAAATCTAAAAGCTTATTTATATAAGATAAAAACATTTTATATACATTTCATAAATACATAATTTAAATAAATTATAAATAAGGAAAGTAACACTTGTAAAAATTATTATATATGCTAGAGACGTTTGTAAGAATATAAGCATATGTGTAAGCAAACTAAAGCATAAAAGAGACAAATTTCATTCTCTTGATAATTTAATTTAAAATTAAATTGTAAAATAAGAAGAAGAGACTAAATTTCAGCTAAATCTTTCTTCATTTCAACCAAAAACATAATACAAGTCAAAAGAAAACATAAAAACTGGAAAATCTAGAATATCTGAAATCAGGAATAAAAGAAAAAAAAGGTAAAAAAATCTAAAAACAAGAAGAGAGAAATAAACCTGGAATTCAATATGAAACAAGAAGGAAAATCTAGAAAATTCTAATCAGAGGCAAGCAAGTTCAACATCAATGCAAGATTTAAAAGCTTCAACAAGCAATTCAGAAAACTCAACATGCAAAATAAAATTCAAGAGCAATTGAAAAAGCCTGAAAGCAAATAGCTCTCTGTTCTCTGCTTATCTAGGTGAGTAAATGAATTTTAAAAACAGTTTATTGTTGGATTTCATTTTGTTATGTGTATGAAATCATGATGTTTGTCTGGATTCTTGGATTTAAACCGATGCATGTAGGTGAATGGGATTTTGATGATTGTGAGTTGCCTGTATACATAAATATATGCTCTGTGTGCTTATAAACAGGTTTCAGTTTCATAATAAATTCAATAACACAATGTTGAATTCGAATTTGCTTATGATTTGTAAACAAAAGTTGTTTGTAATCATGTAACTTTTCATCTAAAAATAATTATAAGTTTTTAAATTGAATAACTGGCTTAAATTTTTTAAATTTACAGTAAAATCAAAGTTTGGGTCAAAAATTAATTAAATCAATTTTAAATTTTAATTACATGATTGAATTCGTGAAGAAAAACCATGAATTTCAAGGGTTGTATCATGATTTTTAGATTGGAATTTGTTGAGCAATTTTGTGATGAGTGTTCGAGCTTCAATGGCCTATTTTCGGCAATCGACGACGAAATGAGTGATGAGGTTGAGATCCAAGGTCAAGAAGAAGATGAGGATCATTAGAAAAATGCTTTGGAAATTTGTTAATGATTGAGGTGGCCGATAATTGATGAAGTAGGGTTTAACTCCCTGTGTTTTGACGTCGCTGTTCATATTATTTTTGTTGTGACAAGGAGCAACCGAAGGCGATCGCGAGTGCTTCCGAAGATGCCGGGAACGAGGCGTAGCTATGAGGAAGATGGCATGGTGTCTTGAGTGATGGATCGTTGGCGGCGATCAGAATTTCGATGAAGTGTGCTTCAGGCAGTTTTGGGTTTGGGGTCTATTTTTGGTGTTCGATTGAATTGTGATTTTTGGGTGTCGCGAGGGGTTGTCGTGGTCGAGAGTGAAGTGTCGGAGGCATGAGCGAAGTTCATCGACGTTCGGCGACACTGTGCATGTTGGCATGCACGGTTGCGTGCATCTGGGTTTGGTTTTTGGAATGTGAACGCATGCTCGGGTTATCCTCGGGAACGATCGAGTTTTTACTCGAAGTAGGGGAGTAGTGGGAGGGGTCTCGTGTTAGCATCGAGGAGATCAGGTGGATTACTCGAGTTTTCATTCGAGTATTGGATGTTTTGCTCGATGTTGCTGTGATGAGCAGTTTTTGTGTTGTTCAAGTTTTAAAATTTAACAGCAAATGTTTAAAAGAAAATTTTAACAAAGAAATTTGATTTTTTGAATGTTTATAAAGTTTTTAAAACAAAGTATAACAAGTTTTCACTTATAAACTAATTTGTTTCAGAGTTAAATTTTAAATAAGTTATATATATATATATATATATATATATATATATATTTAAATATCAAGTTTTTAAAATAAAATAAGTGGATTTTCAATAATAAGGTTTGTATTAAATTTATTCAAATAACTTTGGAAAGTTTTAAAGATTTAAAAGTTTAATTTGAATGTTTAAATTGTTTAAAATTAAAATTTGATTTCTAAAATATTATATTTTAAATAAAGATAAATGATAAAGATTTAGGGATCAATTATAATGAAGATTTATCTTAAGAAATTAAGTGTTTTTATTAATTGAAGATAAATAAATTTGTGAAAATAATTAAGATAATTCAATTATTATTAATAATCAAGAGTTATTGGTTAATATAATAATTTAATTAAGGTAATGATTTTCTTAATTAAGGATCTTTATAATATAAGAAGTTAAAGAATTATTTAATTAATTTTAAATGATTAGTTAAATAATTAATTAAGTAATTAATTAATTAGTGATTAACTAAAGATAATCACTTTGGAGTTAATTAAGTGCGATTACTTGGTGAAGTAATTAAGTATTAATTACTAGAGGTAATTAAGTAAAAAAGAAATTGTTTAACAAAGTAATTAGGGATTAATTACTTTATGAAAGTAATTGGGTAGAAGTGATTAAAGGGTTAATCACTTGTGTTATTAATTAAAGAATTAATTAACATAATTAATTAAAGGTTTAAATTAATTGAAGACTAATTAATTAATAAAAGGATTAAGGTGATTAATTACTTGTTAGATAATTAATTAGAAAGGATTTGATTAATGGAAGTGATTAATAAATAATAAATTGTTAATTAATAATTAAAGGGTAATTAATCTATAATTAAGTTTAATTACTAAATGTAATTAATCAAATGTGATTAATTAAAAGTAATTAATCAAGTATGTTTAATTAAAAGTTATTTATCAAGTGTGATTAATTAAAAAGTGATTAATCAGGTGTGATTAATTAAAAAGGATAATTAAGAAATAATTATCAGGTTAATTAAATAATTAATCAAGGATGACTAATTTAAAAGGGTAATTAAGAGATAATTACTTGGTATAATTAAGAAGTAATTAATCAAGATGATTGATTAAAATTGTAATTAAGGAATAATTACTTAAAAAAGTAATTAAGAGATAATTAATCAAGGGGGATTAATTAAAGTGGATAATTAAGTGATTTTTCATTAATTAATTTGTAATTAATTAATGAATAAGTAAGTTGAATTGATGATAATCAAAGTGATTAAGTTGAGAATTAATTAAATTAACTAAGAGTGGTCCAGAACTTTTTTATGGATGATTAATGATTGGATGATAAATATCATTGGATGAGTAAATCACGTTGGATGATATTGTATGTCATTGGTTGATATGTAATGATTTGAATGTGATATATCTGAGATGTGATATATATGCTGCTTTGTGATATGTGTGAATGAATTTGATAATAGTGGATTATCTATCTGTGTGTTATAAATCATCCATTTATTGTAAGTGATATTCTTAATATCTACTGTTTAAAACCCTTAAGTACAACTTGGACATTAAAATGGCATTTTGGATTCGGTGAGACCGGGATCGGGTTTTATATCCAAAAACCACATCGATCCAAATTAATGTTAGGTCGTAAAACCAAGTGAAGTGAATGAAGACTCGAAGTGTAAGAACTATGTTATAACTCCGAGGGTGATTCCAGAATGAGTTTAACGAAGGTAGTACTTTCAGTTTCGAGATGAAGATTCAGAGTGCGAGGGCTATTATCGTTAACTCTGAGGGTGATTCCAAAACGAGTGTAACGAGATAGTGCCTTCGGTTTCGTTCGAACCCAAAACGGACTTGTATGGATTGAATGCTTTCATAACATCGTCAGGTGGACGATGAGCATACTAAGATAGATGTGTTCTATAATGGTAATCGTAGCCTCAAGCCTCATCAACCGGGAATGGCTAAAACAGGGGAGGTGCAGCAAGGTTAAGTGGGTCATGCCCAAGTGGACGAGATTTACCCCTGTCTAGATGTCCCTTTTTATTTCGGCTGTGTGGGCAGTTGGATCTGCAGCCAACTGCGGGGTTGTCTTGTTCGGGACTGTTCAGTAAGGAATGGTCCCGGCCTTGTGTTGCATGGGAGTTAGGGTGGCTCCTCGGTACGGTGATCTAGGCCACGTACTGTGACGGACGGTACCCCAGTAGCCCTGCCATTAATGGAAACCCATTCTTCCTACGAGACCCTACGGTTTTGATTGTATTACCCACTTTTGTGGCTAGTAGCTGAAATTTAATAGATGTAACAATTTCGGCTATTTCTTATTTACTTGAAAACCCTAGACACTATTATAATATCACTGGATTTCCTATCAAATGTTTTGGTTAGCGTAAGGTAAAAACTTTTCCATGTTTATGTATGGGAAGTCTTACATGATACCTTTCTTTTCAAAAAGACTTTCTAAAGTTAAACAATTTTAAACCGTTTACTCACACTGGACCCCTGTCTGACCCAAATTTTTATTTTCTATTTTATTAAACTCTTGGGTACTCATATTATGTATGAGTAGTCAAGTGATTCAGGTTTTCCTTAATGAATTCTGAAGGAGCTTTGGAGCAGGAGGCTTTAGCGTGTAGATATATAGATAAATTTTCCACTGTGATGTTATTCTGTATGGTTGTTCTTGTATTGTACATTAGACAAAAATGTTATAAATGTCTAAATTGAGATGTATAGTTGTGTACTCTGATGTATATGATACTAAATATATGTTATATATTATATTTCATTCGTTCCGCTATGAGATTCTGATGTGTTGTTGTTCTTTCTTCTCTTTCTTTTCTTCTTCTATCCCTTTCTTCTTAAATAGTGATGCGTCTTTCTGGTGATAGAAGGGCGGATTGCTAAAAAAACTCAAGAATAATTTTTTTCATAAAGATTCATTTTTCTGACCATGCTAAGACACGAACTATGACCTGTTGTGAATAACCCAAATGTCTTAACCACCTGAGCTATTGATTATTTTCATTACAGTCCAGGTCGGGATTCTATTATATGGTGACAACTATACACTAAATTATGTATAACATCTAACTTCATAAATATATTTTCTACATATTACATTTACATAGATAAATCACAATAATAGAAAACCAACGAAAAAGCAACTAACAATCCTAACTAACAACCTTTTTATAACTAAATTCAAGACAAACAATTCACTTCATCCTTCTTATTCTCAACATTAGTCTTTAAATAGGTATATTTATTCTATGTTATTCATCCAAACTAGATATCAAAATGTCAACTTCTTCATCAGCTGACTCCAATGAAATTCTAGCCTCTAAAACTCCCATTCATTATACTACACCACCTTCTACCTATCATGGTCATAACGGATATACTCCGAAGAAAAAGAAAGGGAAGAAGATGATGTTTGGTGTCTCTCCAAACACTAAATAAAAATAAGTGATTTGCATCACTATCAACAAGAGTCGCTAATGTTTTAGCGTGAAATATATTACGAGCAAAAAATCAACTCGAGACGTCTAGGAATTATAGAACACATTGCTATAAAGTTTTGTGGTGCTTCATCCCATCCAATAGACGAACACGCCGTTTCGCCTATTCGACGACCTTCTACTTCATCCCCGCTACGACCACCATTCTCACCAAACTCATGTGATCGAAATGAAGCATCAAATGTTTGTCGCAAACAGCTACAGGGCTACAAAACTTCTAGCACTTCAAAATAAGAGTAGTTGTTATTATTTGTTATTTTTTGAATAATTTGACTAAAGTATGTACAATTTGTTTTGGAATAAATCATTTCTTCTTCTTCATATTATCAACATATATGATGTTCTAATATTCAATTTAATAAATTACAAAGCTTTATAAATATAACTATATAAATATTACTCA
Source organism: Allium cepa (assembly GCA_030765085.1). Lineage (NCBI taxonomy): Eukaryota > Viridiplantae > Streptophyta > Magnoliopsida > Asparagales > Amaryllidaceae > Allium > Allium cepa. Next base: position 808,443,535 of record CM060940.1, on the reverse strand, counting down.
AAACAGAGGTAACTGGGGAAATTCACACAGGTCAGTAAACTGAACTTGCGTATCAGTCGAATGACATCGATATAATTTTTTTCTAAAGGAAGGTTCAGTCGACTGTCATAGAAGATCAGTCGACTGGACTAGAAGACAAAATCTACATAAGTAAGATTCGGTCAACTGAATCAAGCATTCAGTTGACTGAACCGAAAGTTCGAAAATTTTGAATTTCAGGTCCAGTCGACTGAACCACTGATTCAGTCAACTGATTCGGATCTGAGCAAAATTACTGCTCCTACCCACTCACTTTTCACCTTTTAGACTTCACTTTCCCCTTTTCTCTTCACTCTAATTTTAGATTTTTTAACTTTTCTAAAACCCTAGATCTTCAAAAACACAATTTTTACCTTCAAATAATCAAATTACATGGCTCCAAAGAGAAAAGGACAAGCATCTTCATCCTCCCAACCTCCTTCCAATGAGCAAATCCAACAATGGCTCTATAATATGATATCGCAGTTAGAAGATGGAGGAGAATGCAAGATTCTCGTATCTTTGAAGATTCGTTTGTAAACTATGCCGATTTTTCTCCATACCGTATACAAGAATTGGCTCGTAGAAGCAATTTGGTGTCTTTGTTCAATATTGATGACAATAAGCACAAACTATGGTCAAGCTCTTCTACGCTAATCTAAATTTAGGTCATAAAAACATTCAAAATCAAGAAGACTGCGTATGGAGTTTAGTTTGTGGAAAACCTATATTTTTCTTGTTAGATCGAATGGCTCACATTTTAAGATCTGAAAATGATGGTATTGAATTGAACAATGTTGATTGTGATATGGTCGTTCGTGATCGGATAAGTCATTTATTTTTGGAAGATGATATGCACCAACTCAAGTCCATGACCTTAAGGCCAAAAGCTAGAATTATACACCCCGTGTCAATGAAAACCGTAAATCCATGAACCGGAAGTTATGAACTTATTTATGAACACAACTTCAAAGCCTTATATGCCATTTTCGGCAATACCAAAGTTAATTAGTTTCGGTTAATTCTTGATGAATTCTTAAGCTTCAACAATGGTTGAATGAATGTCATCTACTATGGTGAGTATATTATGCGATTGCTAAAAGAATGTAAGATTCCGAAACCTGACTCACCGGTTTCTACTGTTGGGTACTTAAACTCTAGTTCTTTAGCATTAACGAAGCTACCGGTTGCTCGACCTCCTCCAATCATTACTTTTGAAGAATGGACTCAGCGCCAATTATCTCAAGATCTACGAAAACAACAACAAGGCGAAGCATCTCACCATCCAACTCGCCAAAGATCAACTACTCATCAACGGGATGAAATTTTGATTCCTAATCCAGGTCTTCCTCCACATGAATCAATTTCCATGATATGCCATAACCAACTAATACTTCAATCCCATACCATTATAGTTGATAAAAAGCTTGATAAAGTTAAAGGATTTTTTTTACAAAGTTATGGCAAGCTGTCTCGTGTTCATCAGGAACTTCAACGGCTACACTAGGTGATCCGGGTAAGCAACCTGTCTTCATTTGGTCTTCCTCTACCGATGATCAAGCAAGTAGTAGCGACAACGGTGGAAATGAAAGCGATAGTTGTGGTCAAAGTTCACATGGCGATAGGGGTAAGAATATAATGGAGTAAGATGTTACTTTTTTATATTACAAAAACATTATTTTTTATTTCACAACATTATGGCCTGAATTAAATAACCACTCTTTCCGTATTATTTCAAGACTCTTGTTTATGATATTGTATTGTATGAATGTTCGATTCCTTTATAATATCTATAAATGCTTCATACTTTTATATTCTTTATTCCTTTTTGTCGATGACAAAGGGGGAGAAATATTATTACTAACATTAAGAATGTAGGATATAGAGCGTCAAAGATTTAGGAGGAGTAAGTATTTATATTATATATATACAGTCAGAATCTATATCTATTTATAGGTTGTCATCAATCAAAAAGGGAAAAATGTTGAGACTTGGTTTTGATTCATGAGACAAAGTTATCACTACGACATACAGATTTGATGACTGCTACGACAAAAAAGAGAATATATACTACATGGAGTCAAGACATCAAAATCGGTGCGTCAATTATACCTTTTTTTGAGTCTTAGGTCAATTTTGTTAAAATCTGTCCTCGTTTAACGTATATATTAGCTTATAAATAATCTTAATGATTTATACATATAAGCATAGAATATATATATATATAATATCAAAGTTTTTCTTTCAAATCATATATATATTTAAAACTTGTGAAAACTGTGCAAATTGCACAGAAATCACCAAGTAAGTCGATTGACCTATAAATTTCTGTGCAACATGCACAAGTGCATAAATAAACAAATAATACGTTTGAATATTCGGTCGACTGACCTAGAGATTTAGTGGACTGAATTTCTATAACAGTTATTTTCTTAAAAGACATGACTATTTGTGAAGAGTTACGAACCTCTACGAAAAGATTTGGACGCAACACTTCAAACGGAACTCTTCGTCAATAGTCGCTACTTTTTAACATCTATAAATACATACTTTAACATGATTCCAAATTACCGAATTTTCTTATCTTTCTAATCTAACACTCTTTAATCTACTTGCAATTATACTTTCAAATATTCTGCATTAAAGCAATATTATACCTTTCTTTTCTTTATAAACTTCAAATATATATATATTTATACTTGAGGAGAAGATTATAAGAAGGGTGGACTATAAGTGACAAATCCATGTTATTAGAACACACAAGGTCAAAACAATATTTTCTATTTTTTGAAGTCTTGTTCTGCTGCTCAGGCGTGTGAAGTCCTCTTCCGCTGCTGAGGCGAAATCTTATTCTGCTGCTCAATCCTTGTTCAGCTGCTCAAGGGTTGTATATACATGTTCCTCCAGGTTAAGGGAGGGTTATTGTTTTAGAAAAATCTTTGGTGTTATTTTTATTATACTGCTTTTTTATTCCACACTATTTATTGTACAGCTATCATCACTATACTCTGTATTATCGTATATCCATATTACACAATTCATAGCACACTTTCAATTAGGTCTAATTAATATGTGGAGATGGACAAGTCGCAAGCAGTAGGCTATTCTTATATTATTATTATTATATGTACTCATTTTCTATTCAGCTGCATAAATCTATGGAGCTTGTTAGTGCTTTCTATTTAGAGGCAGTTTTATGAGTTACTATTTGATGTATAACTCTATTACTTATTATGTCTACTGTATTGATCAATATACTCTGGTGCTGTGCTCTATTTATTTTTTTACGATCTGACCTGCTTTATATATCTAATATGTTTATTATTATATTTTACTCAATGCATTGAGATATATATGTCAGGTTCTGGGTTGCTTATTTTACTTTACTTTACTGATGATCGTCCTACATCGATCGAGCACTGCTACAGCTCAATTATAAAGATATATTGGGTGTCGGCTGTGTTGGGTGGTCATTACAGGGAATTATAGGAAACCTCTAGTAAAACTGATGTTTGGATTAACTATGTTATCTTCTTCTCTTATTTTATGTTTCGCTTATATATTTTTAGTTGTTGCCGACGTGTTGTAATAGTGTTTACATTTGAATTTTTAATATCTATTGTATTATTAATATAATGTCATTTTGTTATATCATGGACAAAACAATGAGAATGACAATAACAACAACAATAGTATTAACAATAAATATAACTAAAGAGAAACAACAACAATAAAACTAATAGTACCAGTACAAATATAAGATACAATAATAATAAGATATAAAGTACAAACATAGTTTCCTATAAGCCTCCTTGAGGTGTATGATAATTCTCAATTTGCTCTCCATATACAACCTTTGCATTGGAATAAGTTCATTTAGGTTGCAACTTAAAAGAGCCATATCATAAGCATTTTGTTGTCGAGCTAATTCTTATTTTCTTAAATCTAGCTCGTCAACTCTTAACTTTTGTATTTCAGCATGTCGCCATTGTCTATCCATATCCCTCTCAAGCCTCTTTACTTCTTTTCCTTCCATGTATAACTTATTTGCATTTTCAGCACCCGCCATACACTCACCAATATGTTCATAGTGTGCGGTGTAATTGGTGGTGGATTTTTTTCTTCCTCTTATTCTTTCCCGGAGGCCTACCTCCTGTACTAGTGGTGAAGGGTGTGTCTTCATGTGGATCAAAACTTCCAAGACTCGATTCATCACTCATCTTTCTTGGAAGAAACTGAGTGTTCATGTCTCACTCGACTCCATTTTTCTTCGCATATAGTAGGTCATAGTAATGTTGTAGGCTAAACGGTTGATTGTTATGTTCAGACACATACAGCGCATTGGCTAGATTAAGCTCTAGATGATGAAATACAATTAAAACATAAAACATGAAACAAAAGAATGTGAATTATAAATTTAAAATCATTACTAAATCCATGTTGTTTTCCCTACTTTATTCTTATGTATGCAATCTAGCCATTATTTCTTTCCAATATTGATAAGTAGAATGTGACGGCCCAGATTTTCGACCTTCGAAAATCGATATCAATATGTTCACCATATTACGTGCCGAGCAATCGAATGCCAACAATACCAGATGGTTAGGTAAAATAAGAAAGAGGTAAGAAGCAGAAAATAGAATAACAATAAAAAATTTCACAATTACAGTGGAACAATATATAATAAATAACAACCGGTCTTTATACAAAAAGAACTATAACTGTTTTTATACATTACATCATCAGAGTACAACACATTCAATAATTCAATATTGGATAGTTATAATAACTTGTCTTAATAAATGCTGAATATACAGCCTACAATACACAACGGAATATAATCAGATATGTGAAATACGTCTTCGTTATTCGACTCATCCCTTGAGCTCCATAGCATACTGTCCTGAATCTATAATACTCGGTCTAAGTCGAGCATTATAATAAAATAACACCGAGTCAGTCTAGAAAACCAGCATGAGAAAACATACTCAATTTTGAATATTAAAGCTATCAAAATCCCTTTGAAAATCAAAGGTATCTCGTAAGACCACGCCACAAATAAACACGACGGGTTTTTACCTTAAGATAGCCAAAACATTTTATATCAAAATCATCTGATATTATAATAGTGTCTAAGTATAAATACTTATTCAAATAGCTAAATTTTTTACATTAATTAAATTCCAACATACTAGGCTATACAACTAAAACCGTAAAGGCACGTATTGGAGAATGGATTCCATACGAATGACTAGGCACTGGGGTATCACCTGTCAGAGTACATGTCTAGAAATAATGTACTGAGGACCACGCTGAGATCCCTACAACATAAGACCGGACTACCCCTAACTTGGATAGAACAAATATGCTATCACCCTAGGCGTTCCTACCCTATTCCGAACTCCTTCGATGTATCGTAGTAATAATATCCGAGGGTATCTAGAAAGGTGATAAACATACCCTAATTGGGTACGATTCACTTAGCCTTGTTGCATCTTCCCTGCTTTTTAGTCATTCCCTTTTGATGAGGCTAGAGGCTACAATTACCATTTAAAGGAATTTTCACATAAAATTCTCATTGTCCTCCAATGACAATGTATTGATAGCATTTATCCATACAAGTCCGTTTTGGGTCCGAACGGAACCGAAGGCGCTATTCCTACCACACCCATTATGGAAATCATCCTCAAGATTAGTAGCGATTATCCCTTGCACTTCACTGCTCCATCTTTGACTCCATGCTCTTGTTTTCATTTCAAAAATGTACTAGTTGAATCAAAGTGATTTTTGGATAACTTATCCGATCCCGATCTCTTCGAAACAACGTTCGATGTTTTCGATAAAATCAACCCGGTTCTGTAGGAAATAAACATATGAAAATAAGATTGGAGATCACCTCCTAACCGTTAGAGAATGGATTTTCTTATAATCGTCCTAGAAGAACGAAAAGAATTTATACGTACAATATGGCATCTCGAACAGTAACTGTACCATATAATTCCCATGTTTCTTCTAGGTATTTCCGAAGTTATAATTTGGGTCCAGATTTGATAGTCGGTTCTTTAACTATCAATAAACAATCATTCATCCAAATATTATCTTTTCAACTTAAACATAAATCTTATTTTATTTAAATTTAATGAATTAAATCTCTTTGTCTAAAATATATAGTTATCTTGCCAAATTTAGTATATTCACAAACTATTCTTTCCAAAGATATTTGGAAACCTTTAAAATAATCTGGAAAGTGTCCCTGCGATGTCAAACCATGGATTCACAGCAAAATGGTTACGTCTCTATTTTAGAGAAATCCAAAACTTAACCGTAGGCAATCACTACCTTCGATTACGCCATGAGAGTATACCATTACTTTTCGAAAACATTATTTAAAATTTTCAAATTAATACTCATGTAATTTCTATAATAATTTTCCAAGTTAAACTTTAGGCAAGTACTCTTTAATAAAAGTTATTATAATATTAGTATTGAATAATTTATCTTACTAAAATAAAAATACTAATTAATTCTAAATAATAATTAACTTAATATAAACTGACCTAATTCATAATTAAATATACTTTAAACACTTTTAAAATAAATAATTAATTTCTGAAATATCCTTACACACATTTTTTAAATAATCAGTTAATAATCAAAAATCCTTTTTTTAAACAAACTCAATTTCTCGATAAAATATATTTTCCAATTCCAATATAACCAGTCTAACATTTATAAATCTCTCTCAATTTATTCACAATTTGATTTATGTCCCATTTTAATAAATCCACTTTTCATATTTCTAAAAGAAAATCTACGATTTATTTTTAAACCGATTTACCTACCCTCTAATAGATTCTCACCACGAATTATAACTTCAATTTATCCACTGATAATCACTTTACTTTATTTATAAAACCTTGTTCATAAATTCCATAGTCTCATTTTCTTTTTATAACGGTTTCACGGTACTTTATCGATTTTAAATCGATTTCTAAAATAAATTCTATTTTTAATTTAATTTTCTTTATACAGCCCAACTATATCCCAAAACCCCAACTAAATTCAGATTTCACTTCCATTTTATAATTTAAAATCTTATTTACACCTGGAACAACAATTTCATATTTTCTTTTCAAATTTCTTTTTTATTTTTCCTAAACTATTTTAAATCTCGATTTTAAAATCTTTTTACACTTAAACAAATATATCTTATGTTTTTATTATTTAAAATCCTTTTGTATAAATTATTCCAAAATCTCTATTTTCCATATTTTGGAATTATTAAATGCAAATTTGAAACCAAACTATTTATTTTCCCAAATTCATTTCTTTTGATTAAATCCAATTTCACTATAAATATTTTTACTTCCAATTTCCCTTTTTATTTTCTTTTTTTAAAATATTTAATATTCATTTTTATGGTATTTTAAAATACCAAAATCTAAACCGGTAATACCGTAGCATTTAATAAGTTCAAATTCCACTATAATCTACCATAGATTATTCAACATTTCATATATCATTGAATATGAAAATAAATTCAACATTTTTGAGGAATCTAGTTGGATTCTTCCAATATGTTTCTCTGCATCCATAGATGTTAATATAACATAAAAATACCAATCCCACTTCGAGGGGGATATCATGGTATATAGGTCATCCGCTATTATGCGGGGCGTATAGGGTCTCATCTGCTATATATATACGGGATTAGCAATCACTTTATTATATATACTACGATATATAATATCACATTCAACTAAAAAAGCAATATATCAATTCAACCAATCAATCATCAATTAATTTTAACTACTTAAAATTAATTGCGGTAATTCAAAATTGAGTGAGATTAACTCACTTTTATTTTCTATGCTCTAGTTCGTTTAAAATCAAATAGGCTTTTGATTTCAGCACGTAACTACAATAGCCCAGATCTTGACTAATCCAGTTCCATATTCTAGATCTTGCAGATACGAACATCATGTAATTCGTTTTGTTTAATTTTGACAACGAATGAAAGAAATACGATATTTTTAAAATTAATGGTTAATATAAATTAGTTAATAATTTAATTACGACTTAACTAATTTAACCTTACTGTTTTCAAAAACCTGGCCTACTAATGTGAGAAATCTCCTTCCCTCTTTCTTTTTTCTTCTTCCCTTTCTTATTTTCTTTTTTTTGCATGTACCTCCTCTTCCGTGCGCGATATCACCGATATACCCACAATACCCACCTATGGCCAAAATCACCATCATCAACACACTTCTCTTACCTCGCTCGACTCGCCTATGCTCCTGTCCATAACCCCGCCACCATCAATCAAAATGCAACCAATCCATTCTCCCTAAGCCGTACGGCTATGTCGTGACCACCTCCTTAGCACTGAACTCCACCATTTTCTTTCCAAAGGTGCGCCTTTGTCCCTTGATCACCATTCCGAGCTCACACCACCACCTCGGCGCCTAAATCATGAGATACGGCCAACCCTAGCTCCCACTGTCACAAACAAATTCTCGAGAAATACTACTACACCCAACAAATGTTATATCAGAATGAAGAGCATAGAGAAATAGGTCTTTAGAAACAATTTTTGGATTTTTTAATCAAGTATTTTGTAAGGAATCAATTTTTTAAGGTTCTTCCTTTTTTTTTCTTTTCCTGTTGCTTTTTTATTTCTACTGTGAATGAACGAGGATGGGGACGTGATTTGGAAGGGGGGAAAACATGTTTGAATAGGTTAATGTACAGTGATTTGGAAAGGAAGGAAAAAGCTAATGTGAACATTTTACTTGACAATATATTATTTAAATTACAAAACGTATAGTTTTACGCAACCCAAAATCTCGAACCCCTATCAAGGCATGCTGCTAGGAATTCATAATGTTATACCCCTAATTTGAACACAATGGAAAAGGTTTCAAGTCTTAATTCGATCGTATAGGGAAGATAGTTTTTTGGGCCCAATTATTATATTGAATTTTCGATATAAATTTTAGTGCATTTATATCCTGTACGGCCAAATAATAACTCCAAACGTTACGAAATTTGAAATTCGATAATAAAACACTATTACGAATCTAATGGAACTAGTTTCGTCAAATTCCGAGACTGTGCCTCAGAAGGCTATTTTTACTCGTTAATTCAAACGTTATATTTTTAAAACTGAACAAACCAGTTTTAAATTCAATTTAAAAGGTTTTGTTATCTTCATTATTATAAATATAAATTTTATAATCCTTTTAATTATTTTTAACAAGCTTAAAACTCAATATTCAAAAATTTAACCAATATTCAGTTATTAAAATCAATAACTAAATTATCCAATATATAGTTATATTTGAAATTCAAGTTAAAAATTAAATTTTAAATATTTAAAATCAATTAATTATTCCAATTTCAAATATCCCAAAATCATGGGTCGTTACATTCCTCCCCCCTTAAAAGAATTTTGTCCTCGAAATTGCCATGTAAGAAGAATGGTCCAAAACCCAGTAACTATTTCCCAAAACTAAACAGTTTAAACAACCTCCCAAAAACAATTTTATTGAAACCACGTTATCACTTTTACTAATTTTCCAGAATCATTCATAGATTCCAATTAATATATCTACTCAACTATTTCAAATTAAAATCCCAAATCAAATTTAACTATCATAAATTTCTCCAAAATTTTCTAACTCCTTAAATTTTCAAAAAATTTCGCCAGCTTCACCTTCGTGCGGCTAGATCCGAAAAACTAAAAAATGCTTTATGAGCCCAAATCATCAAAAGAAAACAAAATCCAAGTGGCTCAATCAAAAAATCTTCAATTTCAAACAACAATTTAAACACATACCTTTTTGTCGGGTAATCAAATTTTATTTCTATAATCGAAGACATCAATTTAGCTTTTGCTTTTAAATACCTGTACCTTGCTTACCAATAATATCCAATCATACCATTCAAAATCATTTTATTCATCATTTCCAATTTCTAATATTTATTTCATCAAAACATGTACGATGTTTGTATATCATTCGTATGCGATATCAACTCTGATCGCTCACTCGATCACATAATTTCACTTCTGAACTAGTATCATTCACACGACTCTCAAATGTGGACTCAGATCTGGTTTCTGATTAGAAACGGTCATTATTCTTGCATATGATAGAGAATTATAGAATCAGTCAAAAATCCATATCCAGGGTTCGGCATTGAAAATCGAGTGAAATTTCTAACTCGGATCGATATAAATTATTTTAAAATTCTGTGCTCGAATCTAGATCAAATCATTATACGAATATGATAATATACGCACAACCTATGTTTTTATCTCAATTGATTATTAGCTATATCAAATTTTTTTTATTCACATTTATTTCCCTTCCGTTTAATTATGCACAATTATCATACCCATTTAAACTTCACATTCATTGGTTAACTTGGTATATTTCCTTCCATATAATTTCACTTAAGAATTTATCCTATCAATTTTCTTAAGTCAATTTATAACCTTTTATGCAAATGTTCTTAGATTTATTTTCATTTACATCAATTATTCACAAATCACTATTCACATCCCTTATTTAACCTGCATTCAAATATTTACTTTGTATATATCTTAAATACTAATTTCCACTTAAGAAATTCCTCTTTAAATTTCTTAATTCAATTTAAAAATACAAAAGTTCTTATTCTTTTTACCACCTTCCACTTAAGTTTATATTCATTTATATTTGAATTCAATCCCAATTTTGTTTTAACCCAATTTATCTCTGAATCTTAAATATTGAACTTTATTGACTATATCCCCTACCATATTTATTTAACTAATTACTTTGATTAGTTTCATTCACTATTTTTTTTCCAATCTCGATAACTTTTATTTCCAAACTATATTTTATTTTTTCCACTCGAGCTAATTCTTCAATTTCACCTTTTTTGACATAATTCCAATTAAATATCATTCCAATATTCAATTTCAATTCCATTTACTTACAAATTAAATTAATTTATTAATCCGTTAATTTATTTCCAAGTTAATAAATTCCATTTCAGTTCTATTCCATTTAGCCTACTTATGCTTAATTTCTCAAAATTCACTCTTATTTAACTTAGTTTAAGTTAAATTTCATCCATAAAATGAAATTTCAAAATTTTTATAAGTTTTCAAACTTATTTATACTACACAAAACATATGAGATCAAATCTAGAGTTTTAAACAATTACTTAAGAATTTCAAAATCATCTTTGAAATCATATATACCCAAAATCCTTGGTATATCAAATCATCCTTTTGAATTTCAAAACTAAAACTAGTTTTGCAAACGAACTCCAATTCAAATTATTACGCTACAATCCCTCCCTTGGAGACTCAAAAATGAACATCGATGATGCTGCGATCATCACCGAAATTATTTTCCTACGACCGAAGTGATTTCAATGCTTTTTCCTTTTTTGAAAACCATTTTTAAATATTTTTATTCCAAATATCAATAGATTTCATTTCCAAATGAAAAATATTTCCAAACAATATCACTTTTATTTTTCCGAGACATGAAAAACATTTCAAAACAATAAGGAATTAAATTCCCAAACTTCCAACTTTTAAATCCTTTATAAATCGTTTTTTAACCATATAATATTTAATATTCCTCTGGAATTTCATTCCATTTCAAATTATAAATCATATTTATAAATTACAAATTCCATTTTGTTATATGAATTATTTCTTAAATGTTGACTAAAATATCAACTTTTATTCAATCATCATAGTAATAAATGATAACAATATAATATTATCATTTCCTTACAACCAAGCACACCATATATAACTATAATAATTTCTAAAAAATAATTTCTTTCATATATAAAAATAATCTAGGTAAAATTATTTTATTTATCCCATTTCAAAACAATACCATGTCGAACTGCTCTGTTCAAGTGTTTAGAGATCCCTACCCAATAACATTAGTTACTCGTGTTGACCAGAATCCATAAGCCACTCAATATTTCATTCAACACAATAAAAAAATTGTATTCATTAATAATTACATGCTCATATCTATTAATACACTCAAACTCATTCTAGAGTATTACTGACCCTATCTCTAATGAGTAATAACCCCCAGAGCCAAGGTTCTTACTTACCTTCAGCTGTGATACCAAGTGTAACGGCCCAGATGTTCAACCTTTGAAAATCGACGTCAATAACTTCACTGTGTTACATGCCGAGCAATCGAATGCCATAAATACTAGATCATTAAGGAAAAGAAGAAAGAGGTAGAAGCAGAAAATAGAATAACAACACATAATCTCACAATCGCAGCGGAACAATATATAATAGATAACAACTGGTCTTTATACAAAAAGAACTATAACTGCTATTTATACATTACATCATTAGAGTACAACACAATAAATAACTCAATCCCAATTTTGTTTTAACCCAATTTATCTCCGAATCTTAAATATTGAACTTTATTGACTATATCCCCTACCATATTTATTTAACTAATTACTTTGATTAGTTTCATTCACTATTTTTTTTTTCAAATCTCAATAACTTTTATTTCCAAACTATACTTTATTTTTTCCACTCGAGCTAATTCTTCAATTTCACCTTTTTTTAACATAATTCCAATATAATATCATTCCAATATTCAATTTCAATTCCATTTACTTACAAATTAAATTAATTTATTAATCCGCTAATTTATTTCCAAGTTAATAAATTCCATTTCAGTTCTATTCCATTTAGCCTACTTATGCTTAATTTCTCAAAATTCACTCTTATTTAACTTAATTTAAGTTAAATTTCATCCACAAAATGAAATTTCAAAATTTTTATAAGTTTTCAAACTTATTTATATTACATAAAACATTTGAGATCAAATCTAGAGTTTTAAACAATTACTTAAGACTTTCAAAATCATCTTTGAAATCATATATACCCAAAATCCTTGGTATATCAAATCACCCTTTTGAATTTCAAAACTAAAACTAGTTTTGCCAACGAACTCCAATTCAAATTATTACGCTACAATCCCTCCCTTGGAGACTCAAAAATGAACATCGATGATGCTGCGATCATCACCGAAATTATTTTCCTACGACCGAAGTGAGTTCAATGATTTTTCCTTTTTTGAAAACCATTTTTAAATATTTTTATTCCAAATATCAATAGATTTCATTTCCAAATGAAAAATATTTCCAAACAATATCACTTTTATTTTTCCGAGACATGAAAAACATTTCAAAACAATAGGGAATTAAATTCCCAAACTTCCAACTTTTAAATCCTTTATAAATCGTTCTTTTAACCATATAATATTTAATATTCCTCTGGAATTTTATTCCATTTCAAATTATAAATCATATTTATAAATTACAAATTCCATTTTGTTATATGAATTATTTCTTAAATGTTGACTAAAATATCAACTTTTATACAATCATCATAGCAATAAATGATAATAGTATAATATTATCATTTCCTTACAACCAAGCACACCATATACAACTATAATAATTTCTAAAAAATAATTTCTTTCATATATAAAAATAATGCTGGGTAAAATTATTTTATTTATCCCATTTCAAAACAATACCATGTCGAACTGCTCTGTTAAAGTGTTTAGAGATCCCTACCAATAACGTTAGTTACTCGTATTGACCAGAATCCATAAGCCACTCAATAGTTCAATCAACACAATAAAAAAAAATTTGTATTCATTAATAAATACACGCTCATATCTATTAATACACTCAAACTCATTCTAGAGTACTACTGACCCTATCTCTAATGAGTAATCGCCCCCGGAGCCAAGGTTCTTACTTACCTTCAGCTGTGATACCAAGTGTAACGACCCAGATTTTCAACCTTTGAAAATCGACGTCAATACCTTCGCCGTGTTACATGCCGAGCAATCGAATGCCAGAAATATCAGATCATTAGGGAAAAGAAGAAAGAGGTAGAAGCAGAAAATAGAATAACAGCACAGAATCTCACAATCGCAGCGGAACAATATATAATAGATAACAACTGGTCTTTATACAAAAAGAACTATAACTGCTATTTATACATTACATCATTAGAGTACAACACAATAAATAACTCAATACTGGACAGTTATAATAACTGGTCCTCGTAAATGCTGAATATACAACCTACAATACACAACAGAATATAATCAGATACGTGAAATATGTCTTCGTCGTTCAACTCATCTCCTGAGCTCCATAGCATCCTATCCTGAATCTTTAATACTCGGTCTGACCTGAGTATTATAATAAAATAACGCACGAGTCAGACTGGAAAACATTTAGGGTCCAGATTTGATAGTTGGTTCTTTAACTATCAAATAAACAATCATTCGTCCAAATATTTTCTTTTCAACCGAAACACTAAATCTTATTTTATTTAATTTTAATAAATTAAATCTCTTTATCCAAAATATATACTTATTTTGCCGGATTTAGCATATTCACAAACTGTTCTTTCCAAAGATATTTGGAAACCTTTAAAACAATCTGAAAAGTACCCCTGGGTAGCAAACCGTGGATTCACATCTCAATGGTCATGTCTCTATCCCAGAGAAATCCAAAACTTAACTGTAGGCACTCACTGCCTCCGATTACGCCATGAATGCATACCATTACTTCCCAAATTTATTCAAAATTTTCAAAATAATACTCATGAAATTCTATAATAATTTTCCAAGTTAAACTTTAGGCAAATACTCTTTAATAAAAGTTATTATAATATTAATATTGAATAATTTATCCTTTTAAAATAAAAATAATGAAAGAATACGATATTTTTAAAAATAATGGTTAATATAAATTAGTTAATAATTTAATTACAACTTAACTAATTTAACCTTGCTTTTTTCTAAAACCAGGCATGCCAACGTGAGAACCTAGCCCAAAATCTCCTTCCCCCTTTCTTCTTCTTCTTCCCTTTCTTATTTTCTTTTCTCACTTGTAGCTCCTCTTTCGTGCATGCGATATCACTGACACAACCCCAATACCCACCTACGGCCAAACCACCATCATTAACACACTTCTCTCACCTCGCTCGACTCGCCTATGCCCCTGTCCGTAACCCCGCCACCATTATTCAAAATGCAACCAACCCATTCTCCTTAAGTTGTACGGCTTTGTCGCGACCACCTCCTTAGCACCGAACTCCACCATTTTCTTTCCAGAGGTGCGCCTTCGTCCCCTGATCACCATTTCAAGCTCACACCACCACCTCGACGCTTAAATCACAAGATACAGCTAACCCTAGCTCCCACTGCCATAACCTTGTTCTCGAGAAACACTGTCGCATCCAACAAATGCTATACTAGGATGAAGAGCAAGGATAAATAGGATTTTAGAAATAATATTTGGATTTTTTTAATCAAGTATTTTTTGAGGAATCAATTTTTAAAGTTTTTCCTTTTTTTATTTTTGTTATATTCTTTTCCTGTTGTTTTTTCCTTTCTACTGTGAAATGAATGAGGATGGATACGTGATTTAGAAGGGAGGAAAATGTGTTTGAATGGGCTAATGTGCAGCGATTTGGAAAGGAAGGAAAAAGATGATGTGAACATTTGACTTGACAATATATTATTTAAAATACAAAACATATCATTTTTACGCAAGTTAAAATTTCGAAGCCCTATGTAACAACCCGATATTTTCAGCCATTCGCATCCACACATGTCAGATTTGAATTTCTCAAAATACCGCATTGTGAATAAATTTGGAGCAAATGAAAACAATCACAGAATCATGGACACAGAAATATCATAATAACTCGCAGCAGAAATTAGAAATACCATAGTAGTTCATGAAGCTACTATATCAAAATCTCAAAAAAAAATACATAATATCAGTCTTAAAAACATATACGATAGAAATCCCAACTACATAGAAGTTTATAAATACAAGAGCTGAAATAGACAGCTGATACTGAAATGGAAAGATAACTAGATAAGCAAAATCACCAGCGATTCCTAGCTCCAGAAAAGTAATCCAAAGCTAAGTCGTAAATACTCAGGCTGACCCGAGCGTAAAGTAAAACAAAAAAACTCGAGTAAGGACATACATACTTATTTAATATAAACAAACTCAAGTGAACTGTAGTAGTAATGCACAATAACTTAAAGGATGCTTGGGATCGCCCATCCTCTAAGGACCAGTTAAATCATAAATTAAATACATCCAAAAATCATAAGGCATACAAAGAAGTGTACCCGTGGTTAACATTCCCAAAAGGTATTTTATACTTCGAAAATCAAATATCATTTCCAATTCATTTTAAAATATCAAAATATCATATCCTTCCAAAACCTCATTCATTTTTATTAAATTTAAATACCATTCCAAATCACATTTCGAAATAGTTTATATCTCAAATCAAAATATTCCATTCAAACCCTTTAAAAATGAAATTATTATATTTAAAATCAAATATTCAAATTTCAGACATTTAGTCTTTCCACAATTCATTTACTCACTTATATTGATTAAAATAGTGAAATTTCAACTTTCGCAACATATAGAAAATGCTACGGTAAGTTACATTTGAAAACAATTCAATTTAACAAAGATAAATTTAAAACTGCTGTAATAGGTTTTAGTTTAGTATTCTGCAACTACAGCACTTACGAAGTGCTGTAATAGCCCTTGGTTCATTTTTGCCTTTTAGTTCATTTATATCAACTACAGCACTTAGAAATGCTGTTAATTAAATTCCAAATTTTCAATACAATTTCATTAACAATTAAACTTTAATTTAAACCATTTTTAACTTATAAAAATTATATTTTCCCACTTTAAAAACAATCATTTAAATAACCATTAATTTATATTTTTAAAGTGAGATTTTCATAAAAAATCAAATTTTAATAATTTACTTAATAATGTACAATTTTTAAACATTTCCTTTACTTTACATTTTAATTAAATCTACCATTTCATGAATTAAATTTAAATTCCATTTTATTTCCTTAACTTAACTTTTATTTTTAAAACACATTTCACATTTTCCAAGTTAAGTTATATTTCAAATTTCAATTATAAACTTTTATTTATTTAACTATTTTTAATTTATAGAAAAATCAATAACACTCTAACAGAAAATCATTTTTAAATTTAAATTTAAATCAAATTATCATTTTTTCATACTTAACTTAAACTTCATTTATAAACAAAATCATAAATTCCAAAATTAACTTATGTTTCAAATTCTACTTTACCATTTATTTATTTCACTTATTTAAAATATATAAAATCACTAATATTTTACAAAAATCATTTTTAAATTAAATTTAAATCAAAATATCATAATATTTACACTTTTACAATATTTTATAAATTCAAGCAAATATATATTAACCATGGGTCTATATATAATTTTCTAACCAAAGTCAAATGATAGGATAATATATCATTTCAACCCGTAATTTACAAAGGAAAAATCCAGGTTCTATATTTCAAACCCGCAATCCCAAGTAAAATAAAATAAACAAAAATCGCTTAGGCCTATCATTTCAACCCATAATGATTTTTCCCTATTCTAAAGTCCATTTGGGTATGTATCGTTTCAACCCATAGTGATTCTATTCTATAGGGAACTTACAGTGTGATAAACTGATATAAATAAACAGTATAGAATTATATAACAGCAACAGATGATATGTAGGTGCATAAATAGGGGTGAACATCATATGATCATATCACAGGTAGTTATAACATAATAATATAATCTACAGATTCAAATGGTTTCAATTTACTAATTATATAAGTACAGAATGTCTTGTGAGAAATACTCACTTGTTTCAAGCTGGAGATAGCAAGACAAAGCACACAAACGAATTCCAAAAGGCATGATAACACGACTTTTGACTTGAGTGGAGTGGAGAGCCAAGTTTTATTCTTGCGAACAACACATAAACAGGATAATATAAATATTATTCAAAACAAATATATCTATGATTTCAACATAGAATACATATTGAAACAACTTTAAAATGAAAGCAACTATGAACAAATTTGCTTTGACCATTGCTTCAACCTTCATGTACTCGGCCTAGGGTCAGGTGTGCTCGGCCAAAGTGGTTCATAGGGCTAGGGTATGGGTTCATGAAGGCAAGGCTATAAGGAGATGAAGGGGTGGAGGTTACATCACAAGAATACAAAGTGTCAAGGCTAAAATGGAGTTTTTGGTGCAACCTACTGGCTCGGCCTGATGTGACATGGGATCGGCCTTGGCATGTGATGGTCAAGTGGTGGATAGAGTGTCGGCCAAAGGTGGTGGAGGGACTGGTGGCGGCGGCTATGGAGGTGTCAAGGTGGAATAATGAAGGGGTGTATGCATTAAGGCTCGACTATGGCATATTCAAGGATTTGAGGAGTTTTTATGGTACAACAACACATACAAGGTCACAGCCTTGTCAAGACAAAGGGGAAGGATGGTGGAGTGGCCGTGGATGGTGGTGGAGTTGGTCGGGGGAGGTGGTGGAGGGAAATGGCCTAGCAAATCATGAAGATTCCAAGGCAATTATCAAGGAAAAAATCAATAAAAGTGGAAAAGAAAGAGACATTACCATTTTTTTCTTCAGATCCGAAAACATGCATGAATGAGGAATGAGAAAGTAATGTTTACATGAATTTCATAAAGAAAAGTCACGGCTAATGCATTGGGAAAGGTCGGCCCAAAAATGAAGGGGTGAGAAGAAGGAAGGTCAAAAGAAATGAAGAGTTTAAGTCTCTTGAATTTTCCTTTTTCTTTATTCAAATAAATCAAAATAAAAACATGTAAATAAAATAAAATGAATATCTGATAAAGTAAAAATGAAATGAATAAATAAGTTTTAGAAAAATATAGATAAATATTGGAATATAATTAATTATATGTAAACTAGTATTGAAAATTAAAAACAAAATATAACTAGTGCTTGGAAAAATAACTACAACACTTTAAAAATGTTTTAATAATAAAATATATGTGTAACATGTCATGTTACACACATATACACCAATTAGAATAAGATATGACAAATAAAAATATTATTTATATAAATTAAAACAAACAATTTTATTAAATAAATCAATTTACATACAATATTGTAAAAAAACATAATTCACAATATAAATCGGATTTCAATGAAACGAAAAGTAGTATTCTTTAAGTTTAATTTATTTTCATAACAAAAGATAAAATTCAAAAATAAAAATATTTAAATTTTAAATTTAAAAGTCAAAGTTTGACCAAATTGACCAAAATCCACATTTTCTGGAAATATTTTATTTATTCATGTTTGAAATTATATTTCATATAGAAATCAATATTTATACTTAAAATAACAAAATTTATTCATTTTAATAAATAAAATAAAGTTTTTAAATCAGGAATTTCAATTAAAGTAATTAAAATATACAAACAGAAATAATCACAAAATACTGGGTTGTTACACCTTATCGAGGCATGCCGCTAGGCATTCATAATGTTATAGCCCTTTTTCGAACGTAATGGAAAAGATTTCGAGTCCTAATTTGATCGTATGAAGAAGATAGCATTTTGGACCCAATTATTACATTGAATTTTCGATATAAATTTTAGCGCGTTTATATCCCGTATGGCCAAATGATAACTCCAAATGTTACGAATTTGAAATCCAATAATAATACACTATTACAGATCCAATGGAACTGGTTTCATCGAATTCCAAAATTATTCCTTGAAAGGCTATTTTTACTCGTTAATTCAAACGATATATTTTTAAGACTGAACAAATCACTTTTAAATCCAGTTTAATTTTTTTTATTATCATTATTATTATATATATAAATTTTATAAGCCTTTAAATTATTTCTAACAAGCTTAAAACTCGATATTCAAAAATTTAACCAATATTCAGTTATCAAAATCAATAATTAAATTATCTATTTGAAATTCAAGTTAAAAATTAACTTTTAAATATTTAAAATCAATTAAATATCCAAATGTCAAATATCCCAAAATTTTGGGTCGTTACACAATTTATTCTTTTCCATTATTGCTTCAAAGAATCAATGGTTCTTGAAAAATTATTTATACGTCGATAGTAGAACAAATTGCAGACAAAATTCCAAAAAGAACTTTCAGATTGGCTCTTACCTTTCTTATTATCTTTAAAACATTCAACCTAATAGGATACTATTTCAGCTTGCTCGTTCGGCGACCGTTTCTATGGTTTTAGGCTATTTGGTGGCATTTACACTTTCTAAATTAGAAGATTTATCAATATTGAGTCCCGTTGTTTGATTTCCCTTGCTTAAGCAGTAAACGATTTAGGATTATTGTAAACATCTTCTTCAGCTGTTTCATCACCCTCGAATTGTGATTCTTGATTTCCCCAACCATTATCTCCGAATTGATTATTTAGATTCTAGTTATAATTTGAGAGTGGTAAGGCAACATTGACTATTGCTGGCTATTGGGAGACACATAGTTTGGATCATAGTTGTAGGTTTGTTGAAATGAGGTATTTCGGGAATAATTCGAATTTTGGAAAATTAAGTAATGATTCGAATTTTGTTGGGAATGATAAGAATTTTGATTTTGTAGAGAATGATATGAATTTGGAATTTATTGGCGAAACCAAAATTTTGAATTTTGATTTTGTTGTTAATGATTTTGAGAATGATATTGAGTTTGATTATGTTGAGAATGAACGTATTCTAATTGAATTGAGGTGGATTTTGATTATTGGGTCTGTGCTGTGATAGAAAAATGGGATATGAAGATTTTTGAGATTTTTTATGATTTTTTGACATACTTGAAATTATATACAGATAATTGTTTGAAGAGAGTAAGAAATGTTGAAGTAATTTAAGTAAATAAAATTGTTAAATTATGACATTATATAGAGGGGAATGAGGAGAAGAAGGCAACAGTAGAAAATAACCTTTGCCACATAGCCGACTTTAATAAAGCAGGCTATGTGGCAAATATCATTTTTCTGACCGTTGCCAGGTAAGGGGTTTAGCCAGTTTTTAGAAAGTCGGCTAAGGCTAACCAGTCAGCTAACCCAATGACTCCCAGGATTGCCTTAACAACCTTTTGGGTTGCCAAGGCAACCCAAAAAGGAGCAATCGACCCCCCGTTGGGGTCCGGTCATTTCCTAACTTGACACGGTTGGGAATGCTCTAACAAGCGAAGGATATCTACATTAAGAGACGGAAGGTGTAATGACCGCCTTTTTGACCATTGAAAGTCAGCACCAAATACATCCACAATACTCAAATGTCGAACATCCAATCATCGGAAATGAGGATTCTTAGGGTAAACAGAAAAATAAAACGAACAGGAGAAATAGAATCTCATAACGGAACGACAAACATATAATATAACAAATACAGTAAAAATGTCACTGTAAAATACATTGTATATCAGATTTAAAAACAAACTTCAGCCTAGACAGTTATAACTTCTTATCTTACAATTGCTGATGGGCATACATAATAACATAGTGAAAAATAAAAATATTATGGTAGGTGAACATCCAGCTCTAGTCCATGAGCTCCATGTCCTCCTAACAACACTTGGTCTGACTGGAGCATTATAATAAAATATCACTCGGATCAGTTTGGAAATACTGGTGTAAGAAAACTCAAGTAATGAGATGAACATAATAATAATTTTTTGAGATCATATCGCTAAACAAGGAATGGGTTTCACCTTACAAGAACAACTTCCACACATGAATGAATGGAAGGAAATTAAAATAAAACCCAAATTTGAAAGGATGGATATAAACTAGGTCAAAATTCAATCTTAAATCGAAAAGAGCTCCAACCACTTCTCAATGCAATCAAGGAAACAATTCAAAGATTTGAATCAACAAGAAGAAAAAGAAAAATTTCCAATAATGACTAGGAGTGTGCACTCTCCTTACCGAAAGTATACATTTAGAAAATATACTTAAGAGGGTCATATACTCTGTTACTCCTCTTGGGAACTCCAAGCCAGACCCTGCCAAACTTATTGAGAATCCGAGTACTTTACATCTCCGCGCGCATACCATCGAGTTCAATCTAGAGTAGATGTGAAAATACCCTAATGGGAGCAACCCCACATAGTTGGCCCCCACTCGCTTTCTAGTTTTAGTCATTTCTGACGAAGGATATCAACACTCAAATGAGCAGCTAATCATCTTAAATTGAGAAAGCTAAATCGATAGTCGATAAATCATCTATTGGGAATAATCAAAATGATTGTATATGGAAATTGAATCTCATGCCTAAACCCCTACTCGTTAATTTCAAACTTGTACTATTCTTTGGATGAAAATGAAGTCTGGCAAGGTAAGGTAGTGTTACCTCTAGGCATTGCCTTAATAACAATTTTAAGATTCAAGGTAGAAAGAGTTTCCATATCTCGATGTTTAGTGCTAAGAGTATGACCAAATACTTTCTATATAAGCGATACCGTCTACGGAAATTAAATTTCTAACCCTTTCTTTAACTGAATTAAACTTTTAAAAATTTTAAAACCCAAATTTGTGCTTGATTTTCACTTCACAAATATTTGTAAAAACAATAAAAATACTCTTTAAAAGTATTTCTTTTTGAAGATTTTCTCATTTGTAAACTACCATTTATTAATTTCAAACAACACTTATTATTCCGGAAGATAATAAACCAATTAAAATAATTTTATAAATAAAATCACATTAATTATCTCGGGGGACAATTAATCACTTTATAACTCTTTTAATAAATAAATCAATTATCTTTAAATACCTTTATTAAATCTAATTAATTACTTTAAACATCATTTATTAGAATGATTAACTAATCTAAAACGTCATTGTTAGAATGATTAATTAACTTTAAACACATGTATTAATTCAGTCAATTAACTTTAATCATTTTTATTAAATCAGTTAATTAACTTTAAAAATCTTAAATAAATTTATTAATTAATTTATTGTAGTTTAATAATTATCAAGAATATATTTAAACCTCCAATTATTTTCATTGACTTATACAATCCTTACAAACCCGTTTAAAAAGAATTCACAAAATATTTAAGGTAATAACCGTTATAAATTTAAACAACATTAATTATCCTAAAAGATACTTAAATCCAATTTATAATCTTTTATAACTTCAAAACAAGATTAATTATCCCAAAAGATAATTAATCGAATTTATAATTTTTTATAAATTTAGAACAACATTAATTATCCTGAAAGATAATTAATTAAATTTTATAATTCCTTTTATAAGATTAAAACAACACATATCCTCAAAATTCTCAAAATACTTGAAAATATAGTTTAAAAAATTTTCAAAGTACAAAAGGACGACCAAATACTTATTTTGTAAAAACACAAGCTCAAGTTCATCATACAACAAGAGTTTAAGGGGATGGTATTTCATAAGTGGTGGTACAACGACAATCGCTGTAACGATACTTACACAATCAAATAGCATGCCATAAATATTTTCAACCAAACAACAATATAAGCAACATAAGATGATAAGTCAATATTTAAATATTGGCGAGAAAACCTTTAAATCGCCCTACAAAAGTGCCCTATAAATCACATATATGAATGTATATTCTAAAGTGTTCCGTAGCGATCTATTTACTACTACACTTTGATTTCCCTTTTAATTTTTTTTCCTGCAATACAGTGGCTATTTACACCATCCGCTTTTTAAGCAGGATTTGGAATCCAAACAAACAACTAAACAACATGATAAACTATCATCTAAGCATTCATTTGACAGCAGGGAATTTCAAGCAAATAAAAAATGTGATAGTTTCTTTAATATATTATTTAAAATGAGCTAAATTATTATTTTCAAACAAATTTTAATATGTGTTTGTTTAAATGTGTGCGTATATATATATGAGTTGATTTTAAATAGAATTTGAATTTGAAATTCAAAGAATAAATATCTTAAAATAAAATTGGATTGGAAATTCAAGAATAAATATATATGATTATTATTAGTGTATAATTAAGATTTTTAAATCTTCTGTTTTAAAAGTTATATATGTATAAATACTAGAAAATGTATGAATATAAATATAAAACATAAATTGATAAAAATAAATGTATTTATCTAAAAATTGAAATATAAATAAAAGACAAGGATAAATAAAAGCTTTAATAAGATTTAAGAAAAGGCTTAATACATTTAAAAAAATTTAACATAAGATAAAATTTAATTCGTATATATATACAACATTTAAAACATGATACGTGAAATTAATAAATACATAATACAAACATGAATTGGTATAGAAACATTAATATACATACAAAAATACAAGTGTAAGAAGAATACAACATGAATTAACAAGTGTGAACGAAGTAATATGTAATTATAACAAGTGGCATAATTTTTAATTTCTTCTAATTTGAATTAGAAAATATATACAATAAAGAGTAAGTGTGAAACCATGCTGATGCATTCATTTCTAAATTCATCTTCATCTTTCAAACTAAACAAAGAACCAGAGAAAAGATTCAAAGCTAAAAAAATCAAACAAGATCGGTTCCAAATCTAAAACCTGAGCAAAGCAAAGATCGTCTAAAAGCTTCAAGAAGTTCAACTCAACTAATCAAAAAAATATCAAATTTCAAGTGGTAGTTACAAAATTCAAATCAAGTTCCTGATTAAAAGACAAAGACCTACTCTCTTTTTCTTTTTCAAAACTGTGAGTAACACCTCTTCCTATCAAAGCCTAATCTGTTTATATGATTGTTGCATGTGATCAACAATTGAAGTAATGTTGAATGGATGGATTAAAGTATTTGCATGTATATAAATGTGGTTTATTCTGTGCATATCTGTCTATACATATGTGCCAGTGTGTATATAGATGTTTACCTCTATTTTTATTTCCCAACAAGCTAAATCATGTTTAAAAATCTATATCTCTTGACATAAACAATATTGTGTTGAGATCTCTAAAGGAAATTTGTTTGTAGTTTCCAGATTTAACTTTTAAAAATAATTTCAAGATAAAAATATGAAGCATACATTAGAAAAGATTTAATTTACAGTAAAAACTAATCCAAGTCAGAAAATAAGTTTTTTAAATCTGATATATTTTTTATATAATCGAAATCATCTTGTGAAATGATGATTTTAGGTTATAGTTTCATGATTTTTAAGCTTGGATGTAAGAAGGAATTGGGGGATGATCGGATTTGGGTGAAAATCCAAATTCCGAAATATTGATGGTTTTCGAGGCAGGCCATTTGGCTTGGAGGAGCTTGGGTCAGTTGCATTTAAGGGAAAATTGGTAGATGTTCTTCTTATTGGATGGGTTAACGTGTTAAGATGATTCTAGGGTTTTAGGGCTGCTTGGAAGGGAGCTCAATTTGGAGGAAATGGCAAGATGGTAGGGACGTGCGAGACATGTGGTCTTGGTGGGAAGGGAAGAGGGTGGTATAGCGTGTCTCTGAGTGAAGTTAAAGGGTGATCGGTGGTGTATGGTGGCGTTAGAAGATTGTTTGGTGGCGACGACTTCACCAGGTTGAAGCCTAGGTTTTCAAATTTTTCGAAACGTATGGTTTCATGTTTTCTCATGTGGGTGATCAAGTCGAGGGGGTCATAGTGATGGTAAGGGATGCTTAAAGGCAAGTTTGGTGGGGGGCTGCTCGTGCATGTGCAAGGAGACGTGCACAGGTTGGGTTGAGGGATGCGTAGCAGGTGAAGTATTTATGAAGATGGGAAGAAGCAGGAGAAGGGATTTATGGACCATGTAAAATAATTATTTATGAAGAGAAGTAAAAGAGAGTGTGGGTTGGAAGTTGGACCAGAAAAATTAGGTTGGAAATTAAGGCAAAATTAAAGCAAAATAAAGAGGAAAAATAGGAATAGAAGGAAAAAAGAAAAGTGAAAAGGGAAAAGGTAAAGATTGTTAGTAAGTTTAAAAGCAAAGAAAGGTGTTCAAAGTAAAAGTTAAATATTAAACAAGTTGCAAAAATAAATTATAAGTCAAATATTTGAATTTAAATCATTTTGGGTTAATATAATTATATTAAGTTAATTATTTAAGTATATTCCTATGTGATTCCGAATGAAATTTAATAATTATTAAATTAAGTAATTAATTAAGATAATGGTTTATCTCAGATTAAATAAGGACTTAAGGAATTAAGGGAAAAAAATTAACTTAAGTAAGTAAAGGTTAATAAATTAATGTGAATGATTGAATGATTTAAGGAAAATTTATTAATTTCAAAAATTAATTAAATGTTTTAATTAATGATAATTGATAATTAATTACGTAATGTCACTAATCAAGATGATTAATTAATGGATAATTTCTTAATATGATTAGTTAAAGATAAATTAATGTAAGTAATTAAAGGGTTAATTTTTTAATATAATAAATTAAGAGATAATTAATTAATGTAATTAACTCAGGAGATTAATTAAGGGATGAATTACTATAAGTAATTGAGGATAATTACTTAAGATGATAATTAAGGATGATTGATTAGTTTCATTAATTTATTAAAGTAATAACAAATGGTTTGTAATTAATGTTAATTAAGTAGGGTTTGGTAATTAGTTTATATGGTTTAAATTAATTATGTGATAAATTAGTCTTGCTTATAGATGATTAAGATATATTGAATGACTTACACTATTTGATATCTGGTATAAGATTTGTGATATGATATACTTTGGTTGAGCTGTGATTTTGTGGGCTATCTATCTGAGATGAATTGTTGTGTACATATGACATCATGTATTTAATATTGAATTGTTTTCATTTAATCAACTTGGATTAAAGAATAACACTGGATTCAAAGAGATCGGGGCCGGGTATAAGTAAATACCCGAAACCAATTCAATTTGTAATCTATAATAATTCTTTATAGTTTGATATGTGCAAGCAATGGGCTAGAATGGAAAATTTTAGTAAACTGGACCAATGAAACTATATAGTGGTACTTGGGATTGATTTGTGAAATAAGTATTGACTATGACAAGTTAAGATCTTGTAGTGAAGTACGAGTTACCCAGGTATTAAAGTATGTTTATAACTTAGTATTTTCAAGTTATATGGGTTTACCCACGCTGGTTTCTAGCCTGACCCAGGTGTTACTTTAATGTAATGCTCGGGTCAGACGGATTATTACAGATTTTCAGGTTAGGACGTTCTAGAGCTCAGGAGGCGAGCTGGATGACTGGAACGTATGGAGTATATTCCGCTGTGTATTAGAGACTGTATAGTCTGTATTGATGATAGTTTGGAACAAGTTGGTTTCGACTGTCCAGTTTATGCATAAATGATTGTACTCTGATGTATTTTTTTATAAAATTGACAATTACAGCTTTCTTTTTATAAGAACCATTATTTGATATTATATTTAATTCACTGTGAATGTGAGATGCTATTGTTTTCTGTTCTTCTTCTACCTTCTTCTTTTCGCCGACAATCTGAAATTTTCGACGTTCGATTGCTCGGCACTTCTACTGTGAACGTATTAGTGTCAAATTTTCGAGGTCGAAATTTTAGGTCGTTACTTTTTAGTATCAGAGTTGAGTTAAGTGAGAACCTTGGCTCTGGTGGGTTTACTCATTAAGGATAGGGTCAGTGGTACCCTAGAATGAGTCGAGCGTATTATATTAGAGCGTATTTGTTATTTTCTTGTATAAAGATTTTAAAATGGTTTTAAAAATAAATGATTTTTATATAAGTTTATATTTTGATATATAAAGAAACAATCTTTCAAATTATTATAAGATATTAGGTAATTGGTTGTTGAATTATTGGAATTAAATAAAATAATAAGAATTAAGTGGTAATAAAAATACAACCAAATAAGAATTGGATATTATGAACTATACAAATAAGATAAGCTAGAAATGGATTCGAACCAGAGAATAAAATCCTGAAATTTATAAGAGTTTTTTCAGAATGCTGAATTAAGTTATCCTGATTTTATTATCCAATAAATTATGAGATAATATATAGTGAATTGGTTTCCAGATATGATAATCCTGGTTATTATCATAAAATGGTTATGGTATTTAATAATGGGACGTTTGTTTCCTAATGATAGCCAATGAAAAGCAGAATGAAATATTTTAAGGAAGTAACATTTAGATAAATTGTAAGGTTTTAAAATTTAAATCCTGAAATTTTGAAATTTATTTTCAAAATGTTAAAAAGAATAATAAATAATATTATTCAAAATATTTTTGAATGTGATCTTATTTTTAGAATAAGAGTTGTTTGAAAATTTAAAAGAAACTTGTTTTGAACTAAAAACCCAGAATTGTTTAAAATCTAAAGTATGATTTGAAGTGTGAATGAAATAAATACGTATATATGTGGGATATTGATAAGAAGTTTAAGATTTGAAATGGAAATTCAAATTGGGTAAAGTTGACTGGATTTAATGAATTGAATTTAGCTTAAGGAAAGTTAAATGAGTTTAGAATAAACAACCTGAATAAGAAATTTCAAGATGAAAATTAGATTTAACTTAGGGAAGTTAAATGGATTGAATTGAACGGGAGTATATGTGATCTCAAAATGGGTTTTAGATCTGGAAATTGGAAATGGATGCTACCGATGAATGTTTTAAATAAATTGGATGTTTATTTATTATGACTTATTCTGATATCATCTTGTTGTTACTAATAATCTATGAAACTGAGAATTGGATTATTTTAAATGAATTAAGAATGGATTGAGGTAATATACATCCATTACTGAAACGAAATAGAAATAAGATTTTACTTATGAAAGAGAAATTGCTTTGAACTTAAAGATTTAAATGTTGGAAATAAGCTTGCTAAAAATTTGTTAAGAGTTTGTTTTGAAGTTAAAATTGGGTAATAAATTGGATTTTGAAAATTAAATCATTTAAAAAGTTTTGAACTCTTACTTGAACTTTGAAATAAGTGAAGTAAAGGTAATTTAAAATGGAATTTTGAAATTTGGACTCAGAATTAAATTGTTTAAAGATTTAAACTGTTAATTTAAAAGTAAAGGTTAATTTGATTTAAGAAAATTAAATCGGCATTTAAAAATTTAACACAAATTTATATAATTTGAAATGGTTTAGAGTTGAGATTTTAATTAAATTAGTTCAACTTGAATTTGATTTGAATTAAATGGGAACTGTGATTGAAGTTGAATAAGTTTAAATTCAAATTGGAATTGGTTTGAATTTGGGATAGGAATTTAAGATAATTCAAACTGAATTAGAATTGAATTAATTTAATGAGATGGGAAATTGATTGACATGAGAAATGGAGAAATTATTTTAATATAAACTGTTTTAAATCTATTTTTCCTAGCTGTTTACTGTATAACCTTTTTTTTAAAATCCAAACTATTTTATACTTATTTTACAATTATTTTAAAAACTAATTACTATTTTACATCTATTTTACAAACTAATCATTATTTTACAACTACTCATAATTAATTGCTATTTTCAACAATTTTACATCTGTTTACAAATAAATTTCTATTTTACAACTATTTTGCAACTATCTAACTATTCTACTATTTTACAACTATTTTATAACTATTTAACTATTGTATAACTATTTTACAACTAATAACTATTTTTCAACCACTTAACTATTTTAAACTTTTTAAGCTATTTTCTAAATTCAAGTTGGTCAGAGTGCAAACTGTTTACAAGTGAAGTGAAAATCTAATGGAAAT
This sequence comes from Allium cepa, assembly GCA_030765085.1. Taxonomy (NCBI): domain Eukaryota; kingdom Viridiplantae; phylum Streptophyta; class Magnoliopsida; order Asparagales; family Amaryllidaceae; genus Allium; species Allium cepa. Next base: position 808,413,828 of record CM060940.1, on the reverse strand, counting down.
GGAAGCAATTGTGAATAAGTGAATAGAATTCTAAATGAATGTGAAGTAAAAGAAAACTGATTTAGCTAATAATCAATGATGATAAATACGTGGGATGTACGTATATTATTCTATTCGCATAGTGATTTAATCTAGATTCGAGCACAGAATTTCAAGATAATATATCGATCCGAGTTGGGATTTTCACTCGATTTTCGACGGCGAACCTTGGATATGGATTTTTGATTGATTCTGGAAATGCTCTATCATAGTTATGGCTATGCAAGGAGAATGACGGTTTCTGATCAAGAAATCAGATCTAATTCCGCACTAGGAAGTCGGGTCGACGATACTAGTTCGGAAGTGAAATTGTGTGATCGAGTGAGCGATCAGATTTGATATTGCATACGTATGGTATATGTACATCTTACGTGCTTGAATGAAATTGAAACTGAAATTTTGAAAGAAATGAGAAATGGTTTTTGAAAGAAAAGTACATTTTGAGAAATATATATGAATAAAGGTGGAAGTTGGATATCTTTTGAAATTCACTTCATGAAAAGTAAGTGATATGGTAAGTAACTTTATAAAAGAAAACCAAAAATTGAATGTTGATTGGCATAGTAAAGTTATATATATAAACATATATATATATTTGTTATATATGATAAGCTTCCCCTATGTTGAATTTAAAACCAGAAGAAAGGGTTTTTGAAAAATATTTGAAGCATAAAAGGGGAATCTATGTAAGTAATCCAAAGATTGTTTTCAACTTGGAAAGGATAATTTATATATATGTATGTATGTATATATATATATCTTTATATATATAAACGATTTTATGAGAATGATTTTGGAAAAAGGTTTTGGAACCTATGGATTTTGGAAGGGCTTTTGACTTTTGGGAAAAATCAATTTTGGGAATTTGGAAAGCCAAGTTTGAAACTATCGATTTAAGATATCAATTTTGAGTAAAGGAAATTTATGTGAAATATAAAAGTATGATTTGAAAGATACTATAAGTGTATAGTATAAAATGTTTTGAGATTGGCTCTGGGAAAAAAGGCACTCGCATTGAAATGTACTTCATAGGAGATCCACGGGGAGGTTCTGCCTTGAGCCCTAAGGGGGAGGCTCTTAATTTGATCCTGGGAGGAAGTCTGGACAAGCTGAAGTTCTTGAGGATTATGTGTGTGGGTAGCGAAAACAGAGTGGGCTGATGCTTACAAAGACATTTGGGTTATGTTATGACGATAGTGTAACTCGATGTCACTGCGATCTACTACAGACCATAGCGGAAGTCGTGTGGTCGTGAGAGCCAACGGTCTACATTTGATTTTGCTATGATGGCAACGTAACATCGGTAGAGTGCGATCTATGAAGACATAGCGAAATTCGTAAAGTAGTGAGAGCCTAAGGCTACATTGGGACTCGACTGTTGTAGTCTGCGACCTATGTAGGAGTGGTGAAGTTTCATTTGGCAGAGAAATTCGAGGGCGTTGATGCCTATAGTTACATGGATTTTTGCTGTGATGGCCACGTAACCCTGGATGTAGCTGCGATATGTGGCGGGTTCCATGACGTAATCGAGGGGCGCGGAGTGCCTACAGTTATCTATGGATTTTGCCGGGATGGCAACGTAGCCGTCGGGTTAACTGCGACCGTGGAGGAGGTGATGATTTCTAGAGCATACTCACCAAAAATATTTCCTATATTCTTGAAAAAAATGTTTTCTATATTTTCAACAAAAAAATTTCCAAGTATTTTCACTGGGTGTCGAAAACGGGTTTACCAAGTACTTATAGCTTTTCAGTCCTACGTCTGATCAACGTATGAACGAATTTCTGTGAGAACAAGGATGGACTTGTGGAAATATCGAGTTATAAAAAGAATTTTATAAAACTATTTTGGTAATATATTATATATTTTAAAGCGATTTAAAAATTCTTAATAAAAGGAGTTTATAGTTGAAAATGATCAAGAGTAATTTTACTGATAAATGGCAGTCTAATTTAATCTCTGGCTTCGTTCCTTTTCGAGGACGAAAAGATTCAAAGGGGCAAGGAATGTGATATCCCGGAATTTCGGGAAAATAAAAAATGTGATAATTTCTTTTATATATTATTTAAAATGAGCTAAATTATTATTTTCAAACAAATTTTAATATGGTTTGTTTAAATGTGTATGTATGTATGAGTTGATTTTAAATAGAATTTGAATTTGAATTTGAAATTCAAAGAATAAATATCTTAAAGTAAAATTGGATTGGAAATTCAAGAATAAATATATATGATTATTATTAGTGTATAATTAAGATTTTAAAATCTTATCTTTTAAAAGTTATATATGTATAAATACTAGAAAATGTATGAATATAAATATAAAACATAAATTGATAAAAAAATGTATTTATCTGAAAATTGAAATATAAAATAAAAGATAAGGAGAAATAAAAGCTTTAATAAGATTTAAGAAAAGGTTTGATACATTTAAAAAAAAATTAACATAAGATAAAATTTAATTTGTATATATATACAACATTTAAAACATGATACATAAAATTAATAAATACATAATACAAATATGAATTAGTATAGAAACATTAATATACATACAAAAATACAAGTGTAAGAAGAATACAATATGAATAAACAAGTGTAAACGAAGTAATATGTAATTATAACAAGTGGAATAATTTTTAATTTCTTCTAGTTTGAATTAGAAAATATATACAGTAAAGAATAAGTGAGAAACCAGGCTGATGCATTCATTTCTAAATTCTACTTCATCTTTCAAACTAAACAAAGAACCAGAGAAAAGAAATCAAAACTAAAAAAATCAAACAAGATCAATTCCAAATCTAAAATCTGGGCAAAGCAAAGATCATCTAAAAGCATCTAGCGATTCAACTGAACTAATCAAAACATATCAAATTTCAAGTGGCGGTTACAAAATTCAAATCAAGTTCCAGATTAAAAGATAAAGACCCGCTCTCTGTTTATTTTTCAAAACTATGAGTAACACCTCTTCCTATCAAAGCCTAATCTGTTTATATGATTGTTGCATGTGATCAACAGTTGAAGTAATGTTGAGTGGATGGATTAAAGCATTTAAATGTATATAAATATGGTTTATTCTGTGCACATCTGTGTATACATATGTGCTAGTGTGTACATAGATATTTACCACTGTTTTTGTTTCACAACAGGCTAAATCAAGTTTAAAAATCTGTATCTCTTGGTATAAACAATATTGTGTTGAGATCTCTAAAGGAAATTTGTTTGTAGTTTCCAGATTTAACTTTTAGAAATAATTTCAATTTAAAAATATCAAGCATCCATTAGAAAAGATTTAATTTACAGTAAAAACTAATCCAAGTCGAAATTTGTTTGTAGATGTTTTTCTTATTGGATGGTTTAACCTGTCAAGATGATTCTAGGGTTTTAGGGATGTTTGGAAGGGAGCTCGGTTTGGAGGAAATGGAGAGAAGGTGGGGACGTTCAAGCTGCGTGGTCTTGGTTGGAAGGGAAGAGGGTGGTATGGCGTGTCTCTGGGTGAAGTTAGAGGGTGATCGGTGGCGTACGGTGGCGTTAGAAGATTGTTTGGTGGCGACGACTTCACCGGGTTGAAGCCTGGGTTTCGAAATTTCCGAAACGTATGGTTTCACCTTTTCTTGTATGGGTAATCAAGTCGAGGGGGGTCATAGGTGATGGTAAGGAATGCTCGAAGGCAAGTTTTGGTGGTGGGCTGCTCGTGCATGTGCGCGGCGATGTGCACAGGTTGGGTTGAGGATGCATAGCAGCTGAAGTATTTGTGAAGATAGGAATAAGTAGGAGAAGAGATTTATGGACCGTGGGAAATAATTATTTATGAAGATAAGTAAAAGAGAGTATGGGCTGGAAGTTGGGCCAGGGAAATTATGTTGGAAATTAAGGCAAAATTAAAGCAAAGTAAAGAGGAAAAACAGAAATAGAAGGAAGGAACAAAGAAAAGTGAAAAGGTAAAGATTGTTGGTAAGTTTAAAAGCAAAGAAAGGTTTTCAAAGTAAAAGTTAAATATTAAACAAGTTTCAAAAATAAATAATAAGTCAAATATTTGAATTTAAATCGTTTTGGTTTAATATAATTATATAATAAGTTAATTAAGTATATTCCTATGTGATTCCAAATGAAATTTAATAATGATTTAATTAAGTAATTAATTAAGATAATGGTTTATCTTAGATTAGTTAAGGACTTAAAGGGTAAAAAATTAACTTAAGTAAGTAAAGGCTAATAAATTAATGTGAATGATTGAATGATTAAAGGAAAATTTATTAATTTCAATAATTAATTAAAAGGTTTAATTAATGATAATTGATAACTGATTACTTAATGTCAGTGATCAAGAGATTAATTAATAGATAATTTCTTAACATGATTAGTTAAAGATAAATTAATGTGAGTAATTAAAGGGTTAATTTGTTAATATAATAAATTAAGAGATAATTTGTTAATGTAATTAACTCTGAAAATTAATTAAGGGATAATTAATTACTACAAGTAATTAAGGATAATTACTTAAGATGATAATAGGATGATTAATTAATTTCATTAATTTATTAAAGTAATAACAAATGGTTTGTAATCAATGTTAATTAAGTAAGGTTAGGTAATTAATTTATTTGGTTTAAATTAATTATGTGATAAATTAGTCTTGCTTATGGATGATTAAGATATATTGAATGACTTAGACTATTCGATATCTCTGTATGAGATTTGTGATATGAGATACTTTGGTTGAACTGTGATTTTGTGGGTTATCTATCTAAGATGAATTGCTATGTAAATATGACATCCTGTATTTAGTATTCAATTGTTTTCACTTAAACAACTTGGATTGAATAATAACATTAGATTCAAATAGACCGGGGTCGAGTATCAGTAAATACCCGAAACCACTTCGATTTGTAACCTACAATAATTCTTTATACTTTGATATTTGCAATCAATGGGTTGGAATGTAAATTTAAGTAAACTGGGCCATTGAAACTATATAGTGGTACTTGTGATTGATTACTGAAATAAATATTGACTATAACAATTAAGATCTCGTAGTGAAGTATGAATTACCCTGGTATTCAAATATGTTTATAACTCAGTATTTTCAAGTTATATGGGTTTACTCATGCTGGTTTCCAGCCTGGCCCGGGTGTTACTTTGATGTAATGCTCGGGTCAGACCGTGTATTACTTTGATGTAATGCTCGGGTCAGACCGTGTATTACAAATTTTCAAGTTAGGACGTTCTGGAGCTCAGGAGGCGAGCTAGATGGTAGGAACATATGGAGTATATTCCGCTGTGTATTAGAGACTGTATAGTCTGTATTGATGATAGTCTGGAATAAGTTGGTTTCAATTATCCAATTTATGTATAAATGATTGTACTCTGATGTATTGTTATAAAATTGACAAATACAGCTTTCTTTGTACAAATGCCATTATTTGATATTATATTTAATCCGCTGCGAATGTGAGAAGTTGTTTTTTTTTGTTCTTCTTCTACCTTCTTCTTCTTTTCTCTAACAATCTGAAATTTCCGGCATTCGATTGCACGGCTCTTCTACAGTGAATGTATTAGTGTCGAATTTTCGAGGTTGAAATTTTAGGTCGTTACTATTCAGCAATAAATTGTAGCAACAAAGATAGCATAAAGTTTATTTAAAGGCGAGTAAACTTACAGAAATTCCAATGAATGCTTTCGCGTTTCAATTTGGTCTAGAATCGAAAGACATTCGATGTTAGCTCATAATTCCACTTGCTCCAAACCTAATCAAAGCAATTCCATAACGTAGCCAAAGTTCCTACGAGTTCAACACAACTGGCCACGTCCAAATCTGACCTTGTACGAGCAGGATTTTGATTTTAGAAGTTGTCACATTAACTCATTTAATTAATTAAATAAACACTTAACTAATTACCACTAAAATAAGTATCTTCCTCAAACCATTTCTTCCCAAATTAGTAAATGTGCACATGCACGAGGTATGCATAGAACACCCATCTCCGGTCAATCCTTCTCCTTCCTCTTTCTCACTCGTTGCTCAACTATACCGGCTCCCGTCACTTGCAACGAACCACACTCTGCGAGAGCTTCGCGTCCGATCCATTTATTCCAAACTCGAATTCCACATCCATAGTGCAATCTAATGCCACCATACGCTATAGTGCGAAGTCGCGATTCACCCGGGGGGTCGAACCACCAAAATTCGGTGCTTTTGGGTGCTTTTCGACAAGGCTAACTCAAAGGCGGCCTCCGATTTCTCCATCGACGACTCAAACTCCATTGATTCGAAACACTTGTTCGATGACATCACTTGGACCATGGAAAGTCTTGACCGAACACTCAGACTAGATGTAAGATCATAGACGTTATAAAAACAAACTCAATGAAACTTGTTTGGCGATTTTCAGGTAAGGGGTTGATTTTATATTGATTTTTAAAGCTCGCGGCCGTTATTTCGTTTTCCTATGTATTCCACTTTTTGGCGGAAAGGATAAAGAAATGTGTTCACTTTTTTTTCTTCTTATGTTTGAATGTGAGCATATGTATATATAAAATTATAAGCTTAATTGCTTCCAAGTTAAGGTACCCAAAGTCAAATTTCTCACTTCCCACACAAGTTAAACCACAATTGCAAGAGACATATTAAATCATCATCAAAATTTGTTTTTGAATTTGATTTTATTGTTTTAAAAGGTTTGAAAATTGAGTTTTACGGTACTCCCCTATACAATGTCCCATCCGTGTATGAACTACGAACGATTAAAATAAAAATACGATCCTACACCGCAAGGCGACACGATCATAAAAAACAATAAAATACACAGATTATTTAATTCTATAAAATTTTCAAAATACCATCGTTTGCCCAAAAACAGTCAAATTTTAAATATTTTTCAAACTAAAAATTATGGAAAAGTCCAATAATTTCAACTAAAAATATTTTAATAAAAATCAAGTCTTTTTATAAACAATTTATTTTCTTCTTATTTATTCAAACAATTTATTACTGTGAATATATTTACAAAATGAAGTTACTATTTTACTTATTAATTAAAAGGAATTAAATAAGATTACTAAATCAATTTAATTAATACTTAATTCATAATTCAAATATTTAAATAATCCATATATTTGAATTCAAGTTATTAAACTTTTCAAAAAACCAATTATTTAAATATTTAAAATTAATAAAATATTCAAAATCAAAATGATAAATTAAAGGATTACATGTTGACGCCAAAAATGGGCATCAAAACCCAATAGAATCTTGTAGAGATTAAATGATGATTGAAATTGAAACATAGTAGAAAAACTAAATGAACATTGGATTTTTATAGTGGTTCGGCAATCTTGGCCTACGTCCACTATATATATTTATTGATCTTGCACTTGGTTACGATTACATGAATCTTTGGATCAGCCATAATCCATTAGTACAAGGCGAAGAATAAAAATGGAAGAGCCTATGCAGTAGAAACAAGGATCCTCTATATGGAGAATGGTATTTGTATGTATAAGGGAAGATGTGCATGGATCAGGCCGATTCACCAAAAGAATCTCTAGATCCGTAGGGGCCCACATAACTTGTTGTTTTGGAATGATCGGTATAAATTATGCCGATCGTTATTTCTTCCTCCAGTTTCCATGGGATCTTAGGGGATCCCACATGCCACTTGACCTTGCTTCTAAAATATGAAGTCATTCTAAGTTGTATATTCTGAGATATTGATCAATTTTTGTTGATTTATGCTGTTTTATGGATCGTTCTAAATCGATCCATTTAAATTCTTCATTTTCCCATAACTTGAGCGTACGAATTCCAATTGGCTTGAAATTTGAAAGTTATTCTCACATAGCCTTCCTTTTCTTTTATTGATTACATCTTGAATGCGACCCAGTCCAAAGCTGTTTGACAATTTTCCATAATACTGCAGATAGCTGATTCTCAAGCCTGGTACCCAACCGTTCTTAACCAAATCGACGATATCACAACCTTGCCAAAAGGCAAGATAACATTTGCTCCCTAAAGTACGTCTTTTTTGAACATGACATGCTTTGAGAAGTCATAGGCCTCCATCCTTGTAAAGGATTCCAACCAGTTAATTGAATGGTCATCACCCTTCTGTTGATTTATCGTCCTAAAGTGTAGTATCCCTCTTTGATCGTCATGACGCTTGGTCAATTTCCAACTGTATAAATCCAGGATTGTCTTTTATTAGTTGCTATCTGTGTCTGGGTTTACCGGCTTAGTAAGCTTTGGCCATCCGATCCAGTCTTGTATCTAATAACTCTAGGTGAAAGTTCATTTTTTGCCGGTTTTAAGAAATCAAATTTTTAGAATATACACATGCACGTTCAGGTATATGCTCTTGTCATTGGCTCCCGGATGTGTTTGTATGCTCACGGGTCATTACCAATTTCTTATAGTTTAATTATAGTTGGATTGCAATTCTTTTTTAATATTTTTTAAATGAAATAGGGGTCGTACTTAGTCACTTGATCGGAAGGAACTTCAAGTTCTACAGGGATGACAGGCTTGGAACCGTAAGCAAGGGCGAATGGATTATGGCCAGTCGCGAATTTTTGGGCGGTTTGGTATGCCCATAGTGCTGATGGAAGTTTATCCACCTACTTGCCTCTAACCTTTTCCAAACATTTGTTCAGAATGACTATGATTTTGTTGACAACTTCGACTTGTCCATCAGCTTGAGGGTGAGCAACTGCTGCAAATCTTTTCTTAATATTGTGCCGACGACAGAAGTCTTTGAATTCAGCATTGTTGAATTGGGTTCCATGATTAGTTACAGTGGTTCATGGAACGCCACAATGACAAATGATGCTCTGGACAATGAAGTCGATTACTTTCTTCGTTGTTATCATGGTTAAAGGTTAAGCTTCAGCCATTTAGTGAAGTAATCTACTGCTACGATGAAATACTTCACTCCATCTGTAGAGATTGGTAAGGAACCGATAATATCAATGCCCTAAGTGGAAAAAGACCATGGGCTGACCATTTGTATAATTTCGGTGGGTGGAACTCTTGGAACTTTTTCGTATATCTAGCACTTGTCCCATCCCCTTACATAATCAGCAGCATCTGGATTAACCGTCGGCCAATAATACCCATAACGGAGTATTTTCTTTGCTAGAGCTTGCCCCCTAGTGTGATCACCACATTCTCCTTCTTAAACTTCTCTAGATACTCATTTTATTTCTCCATGGGCGGTACACCGAAGCAGGGGAATGTAGGAACCTTTCCTACACATGACTCCTTCTTGGATGATGTAGTGTGACGCTTTGTGGAAGATCTATCATTTTTCATTCCTTCATCTGGGAAGGTTCCCTCACTGTAGATAGTCTTTGATAAGATTGATCCATGACTCCCTTTTTTGTTCCATCTCCAAAACCCAATTAATCTCCATGTGGTCGATGTTCGAAGCATTTGGTACTTCAATCGGAACAAAGTCTATTTGTCATGCATTCTCGGAACCATCCAGCTTGGCTAATGAATCACCTTTCTCATTTTGTATCTCTAGGGATGTGTGTAATGGTGTCATACTTGAAATCAGCTAGTAGCTCTCAGACCTGGCTGAAATAAGGAGCAAGTCGCTGCCTCCTAGCCTGATATTCTCCTTTGACTAACTGGGAATCACAAAAGATTTGTAAAGTTTTTGCTCCTAGTTCTTTGGCAAATTTGAGTTCCAAGATCAAGGCTTCATACTCAGATTCATTATTTATTGCAAGAAAGTTGAATATCAAGGTATAACAGATCGATTATTTCCTCAGGAGTCACTAACTTGACTCTGACACCAGAATACCGACCATTGGATGCTCCATCCGCATACATTTTTCATCGGTTGGTTGGTTCTCCATTGCTCTCCGAAGAGTCATCTGGTGTAGTGAATTCAATTATGAAGTCTGCTAATGTATATCCCTAGATTGATCTCTGAGGGAGATAAGTGATATTGAATTGGTTTAGCTCGATATTCCATTTGGGCAAACTTCAAGACGTCTCAGGTCGCTGTAGGACCCATCGTAATACCTGATCGTTGTAGATGATAGTAGGGTGAGCATGGAAGTAAAGGAGAAGCTTTTATGAGCAACAAACAGGTAGTACGCGAGCTCTTCCAGCTTCGGGTAGTTTCCCTCAGCACCTGTCAATTGCTTGTTAACATAATATAATGGCCTCTGGATCAGATTCTTTCCACGTAATACTACAACACTTATAGCATGTACTGACACTGCTATATAGATGTATATGTCTTTATTATCTAGTGGTTTGGATTGGATGTGAGGTCGCTCTAAGTGATCTATCAGAGCTTGAAATGCGTCAATGCAGTCATATATCCATTCAAAGTTTCTCTTCTCTCTCCTGATTAGGTCGAAGAAGAGAATTCACTTGTCGATGGCCCTGGAGATGAATTGACTTAGGGCGGTGATCTTCCTATTTAGGCTCTATACCTGCTTGATTGTCTTCGGTACCTAGATGTGTCTGATTTCCTGAAGCTTCTTAGAATTGGATTCAATTTTATGAGAGTTGAGCATGAAACCAAAGAACTTCCCTGACGCAACGCTGTAAGAGCATTTTAAAGTGTTGAGTTTCAATTCACATCTTCGAAGAATACTGAATATCTTTACCAAGTCATCGATGTGGTCATTTGATCATCGTAATCTCACAAGCAAATAATCCACATATGCTTCCATTGATTCACCGATATGGCTTTGAACATTTGGTTGACCGGCCTTCTATAAATCATACTAACGTTCTCAAGTTTAAATGGCATCATAATATAGTAATATAACCTTAGATCGGTAATGAAGGAGGTGTGCATCTGGTAGGGATGTGCATTGGGATCTGGTTGTATGCATCCATAAATGAAAGCAGTTCATATCCAACAGTTGAGTCTACCAGCTGGTCGATTCTCAAAGGTGGAAAGCTGTCTTTCGAGCATGCCTTGTTTAGGTCAGAGTAGTCAACATATGCCCTCAAGTTTCCATTATGTAACGCCCCACTCCAAGACCCATTCTAACAAAGAGTATTACGGAGTAATACCGTCTGTTGGAATGGAGAATAGAGTATAATGGAAGCGACCATATGTAATCAAGCTATAACTATCTACTGAGTACGTCGAAATGTGGCATCGCTTTTTTTTCAAGCGGTTCGACATATCCAATAGATATTTATAACGAAATTACAATGGCTAAGGAAAATAGGTTCAGAACAAACATAATACTAAATGATAACATCATCATCACAGAACAGTCACATAACAGTCATAGAACATAGGTACAATATATCGTCAATACCGATCCAAATATCAAAAGGTGGGTACAAAGCCACCGCTCACACATGTGAGTCAAAAATATGTACATAAGAGACTGAATAATCAGAGTATCAAAATAGTGGACAGATATAAAGAGCTATCTATCAGCATAGCAGATAATGTCCAAGCGGAAGCACAGAAAGCTAAGTTCAGAGCCTAACCTGAAATAACTCTGTCTGACCCGAGCGAAAAACACTCGGGTCAGGCTAGCTACAATCAGTTAATAAACTGAGATAAATATAATAATGCGGTACATAAATAGAACGTACTTCTCGAAAGAGAAGAGTATTATGGACTACATGAATATAATGACGATCCCCAATCATCAATAAACAGTAAAAATCTCCAAAGAGAATATCAACACCAAAGTGTTAAATAAATAAAATCGCCTCATATCATCGACGTAGCCAAAGCTATATAATGTTGCCCATAGGCAATAATCCCAAGAGTGACCAGAGTCTATAATCAATGCCCAAGCAAAGATCGATGCTACAAAGAGCAATAGGGACATACTGAAAAGTCAATGAAATCGAATACTGAAAAGCAGTGTCCAGAGACACTGTGAATCCACAAGGTAATCGCACTTGCATCGTATGGTTCCATAGAACCAACACAGAAGGGCGGTACTCGAATGGATATAAAAATCATCAGATAATACAAGTATAGCACGTGCACCGACCAGAGTCGTTATTGCCAAGTACTGTTGAGTTGTGATCGATCACTCGCACAGATGCGGAACGCGCGAGACGGCGAGATCCTTCCCAGAAGGATAAAGGCCCAGAGGCACATGCCGAAAAACTTCTCCATAGCGTAGGTGTCCAGAGACGGTTGCCCAGAGGCGTGGTGACCCAGAGGTCCAGTACTGGCCGCCCAGAGGCTAATGTGTCACAAACTTCTTGGAGAGGAACCCGTAAAGTGTTAACAATGAGTCACATACCCCACGTTTGCACTAAACGATTTACTAACCAATAGCAAGCTCACACTCCAAACAATAAAAAGTCCACCTCGTATCATCAGTAAACTAGACCCAAAGGTCAAAACGATCAATCGAATAGGTCGGGGATAAACCGGAAAGAAAATACACACGGTTCTATAGGCCGGAGATTTCCTAACCGTTTAAGCACCTTCCCACTTCGCTCGACGTGCTAAAAAGTGAGTGTGAGATTTTTATTATAGAAAATAATGGTGTGAACGGATTTATAATTGGTTTTAAAATCACTTTAAAACGGCTTTTGAAAACTCTCCTATTATGGAGTAAATAGTTTAATAATTTAAAAATAAAATTATAAAATAATTTCGAAAGCCATTTAGGAGTGAAAAATCCTTTTAAAATAGTTCATAAAACCCGTGTACGAAATCTAAAGACAAATCTCAAAGAAATCGATAAATCAGAAAAATCAATGAAAACCAAAATTCGTGTTGGAAAAAATATTCCGAGTGGTTGTGAACAAAAGTTAGACAAAGAAACAATCAATTTGAAGCGGTTGCACCGAAATGGTGCAACCCGGACTCGGTTGCACCAAAATGGTGCAACCGGTGGGTCGGAACCCGGCTGCACCAAAATGGGTGCAGCCCATTTTATAGAAGCCGGCTACACCGCATGTGCAGCCCGTTTCTGTGAACCAGGCTGCACCATGCGGTGCAGCTGGTTCGGTCAAGCCCCAGCCCGCATGGGCTGGGAGAAAAAGCAAGCCCCCATCCCGCATGGGCTAGGGAGAAATAGCAAGCCCCCAGCCAGCATGGGCTGGGGAAGTGGGGACGCGGGCTTCGGCCCGCGTCAGCCACTGAGTCGCACGGGCCATGCGCCCGCGCGCTGAAGGTTTAGCCCGCACGGGCCCTGCGCCCGTGCGCTGGCATGTGGGTCGCGGGCCTTGTGCCGCGCGGGAGAGGGTATAGCGGGCCGCACCGTGTGGACCCACGCTGAGTGTGCGCGCCAGCCCACTAAGGGCTGGCCTGCTACCGGCTAGCCTAACCGGCCTAGCCTGCTGCGCGCGAGCAGCAGCCTGGGTGCAACCCAGGCCTACCCTGGTGCACTCGGACCACTGTTTCAGCCTGTTTTCAGGCTGAAGCATTCCAGCCAGCTGAAAATGCTGTTTTTGGTGATTGGGGTGTTTTTTTTCCAAGTTTTGGCGTCAAATTTCACCAATTTCAATCACTAACTACCATATAATGATTACTACACTATATTAAAGGAAACAAAGGGCCAAAGCTTAGCATTACCTTAGGAAGCAATATCACAAGCACCTTATGTGCACACCCCAAAATGAAAGCAAAGATGATCAAAGAGCTATGATTCACATGTTACATAATAAAACATGTGTTACTAAATGATTACCGAAATCAAAAGATGATTACACACATATTAGAAGAGGTTTTTAGCAATATACCTCTCTAGAAAGCAACAAAGACCATTATAACATCAACCTAAGTTAGCAAAAGATGATTAGGAGGCTATAAGATCAAAAAACACATAAAACATGTGTTACCAAATAAATTTCAGAAATTAGAAAGATATAAAAATGGATTTGAGGTGGGTGTTTTCATTACCTTTGCATAGAATGACTTGCATAAGCTATAACTAGAAGGAATTGAAGATAGAGGCCATTTTTGTTAAGAAAGCTTTAGGAAATGATTAGGGTTTTGATTAGGGATGAATGAATGAGGTTGGGAGAGTTTAAGATAATTTATAGAGGAGGTTTAGGGTGGGTTATTGGGCTAAGTTTAGTAACCCAATAAGAAGAGAGTTATTTACATGTTTCAAAAAATTAGTCCAAGTATTCATATATGTTTATAAAAATCATTTTTTTATTCTTATCCATACCCATTTTAAAATCTCTCCTAAAATATTTAGCTTTCCAAAAATAACATTTTATCCTCATTTTAAAATCCCATATTTCCCATTTAATTAAAATAGCCATTTTCAAATAAATTTTGTTACTCCAAATCCTTTAATGCATCATTAAAATAAATAAAAATCCTAACTTTTATTTATTAATTGGTAATGCAAATCTCGAGTTGTTACAGACCTCCCCCTTAAGAAAATTGCATCCCCGCAATTCCTTAAGATAGATGTCATCTATAACTTCAAATCCACAAAAGAAGTGATAGAGATAAAAATAGAGAATTCTTACCCGCAGAAGAAGATGGGAGAAGACGAGGATAAGAGCGCTCAATAGATTCTCTGGTCTCCCAAGGGCAGTCCTTAGGATTCGGTGACCATTGAATCTTCACGAGTGGAACCTCTTTGTTGCGAAGGCGTCTAACCTCCGAATCAAGCACACGAAGAGGTTGCTGCTCTAAAGATAAATCAGGTAAGATCTCTAAATCAGGCACGACATGCGGCTCAATGATAGAATCAGGATCACGAACACACTTGCGAAGCTGAGAAACATGGAACACGTCATGCATTCTGGAAAAATGAGCAGGTAGAGCCACACGATAAGCAACGGGGCCGTTGCGTTCCGTGATAGGAAATGGTCCAACATAGCGAGGAGTCAATTTCCCTGTAGAGCTGAAACGCACAACCCCCTTCATAGGGGAAATCCGAATGAAGACAAAATCACCAATGGAGAACTCCAGAGGCTTCCCACGGTTGTCCGCGTAGGATTTCTGGCAGTCCTGTGTCTCCCTCATTCTCTGACGGATAAGAACGATATTTTCAGAAGATTCCCGAACTGAATCTGGACCAAGAATGAGCTTCTCGCCAGATTCTAACCAACAAGCAGGAGAGCGACATGGCCTTCCATATAGAGCCTCAAAAGGTGCCATGCCGATACTAGACTAAAAGCTGTTGTTGTAGGAGAACTCTACAAGCGGTAAGTGATCCTCCCAACTACCTTCGAAATCCAGAATACAACAGCGCAAAAGATCCTCTAAAACATGATTCACCCTCTCCGTCTGACCGTCGGTCTGAGGATGATAAGCAGTCGAGAGATTCAGCTTTGAGCCCAAAGCTGGCTGTAGGAACTTCCAGAAGTGACTAGTAAAGATAGTGTCTCGATCACAGACGATAGAGCTAGGAATGCCATGAAGTCGAATGACTTCCTTCACATATAGCTTGGCAAGCTGAGGAGCATTCCGAGTGGACTTAATAGGGATGAAATGAGCTGATTTGGTCAAGCGATCGACGATGACCCAAATAGAAGTATGGCCTGACCTCGATCGAGGCAGACCGTCAATAAAATCCATAGATATCTGATCCCATTTCCACAATGGAATGTCTAGCGGCTGAAGAAGACCAGATGAACGCTGATGCTCGGCTTTGATCTGTTGACAAGTCATGTAACGGCTTACATAACTTGCAACATCACTCTTCATGCCCTCCCAATAAAATAGACGACACATGTCGGCATACATGTTACTCGACCCGGGACGAATAGTGTACCTAGTGCGTTGACACTCGTCTAGAATGTCACGCCTAAGAAATGAATCAGATGGCACAACAATACGGTTCTTCCTCCGAAGGCACCGATGAAAATCAATAGAATAGTCTAGCAATGTCTCATCATTGGATCCTGACTCGAGAAGATGAATGAAATGCAATAGGTTTGGATCCTGCCGCTGAGCATGGGCAATGCGATCCAACAAGATGGGACGAGCTTCCAAGATGGATAATAAGACAGGAGCATCAGAAGATGGATCTCGATCTCTAATATCACATAAAGATAGAGTCTCAAGAACATTCCACTCGGCAATCATCATAGAAACAACTGCCGAGTGTTTGTGACTGAGCGCATCTGCAACACGATTCCCCTTGCCAGGGGTATACTCAATATCTAAATTATATAAGGCGAGAAACTCAAGCCATCGCTGCTGCCTCATGTTGAGATCTCTCTGGCTGAAAAGATACTTCAGAGACTTATGATCGGTGTAAAGAGTGAAGCGTTCGCCTAATATAAAGTGACGCCACGTCTTCAAGGCAAAGATGATAGCTGCTAACTCAAGATCATGTGTCAGATAGCGAACCTCATTCTAACGTAGCTGCCTAGAAGCATAAGCAACTACCCGATCCTTCTGCATAAGCACAGCACCGAGGCTGCTACCACAAGCGTCGATGTAAACAACAAGATCCTAGTTACTCTCAGGAACCACAAGGATAGGAGCATGAGTAAGAAGTTCCTTCAATCGCTGAAAAGAAGCTTCAAACTTATCAGACCAAATTAAGCGAACACCTTTACGAGTCAGCGTCGTAAGGGGAAGTGCAACTCGAGAGAAATCCTTGATAAACTGACGGTAATAACCCGCCAGACCAAGGAAGCTGCGAATATCATGAACGTTCTCGGGCTGCTTCCAATTCTGAATAGCTTCGACCTTGACAGGATCAACAGAAATACCCTCAGAAGAAACAATATGACCCAAGAACTTGACCTTGCTCTCCCAGAAATGACACTTAGAGAGCTTGGCCTAAGCTGATGCTGACGAAGAGTATCCAAGATGATCCGCAGATGATGAGCATGCTCTGCCTCGGATCTAGAATAAACAAGAATATTGTCGATGAAAACCAGAACGAATCTATCGATGTATTCCCGGAATACTCGATTCATGAGATCGACGAAGAAAGCCGAAGCGTTCATCAAGCCGAATGGCATGACCAACCACTCAAAAGAACCATAACGAGTGCGAAATGCTGTAAGAGGAATGCTGTCTTCTACGACTCGCAGCTGATGGAATCCGGTGGCAAGGTCGAGCTGAGAGAAGACCTTCGCACCGCTCAATTGGTCAAACATGTCGTCTATCCGAGGAAGTGGGTAGTGATTTCTGATGGTCAACTCATTGAGCTTGCGATAGTCAATGCAAAGCCTAAGAGAGCCATCAGCCTTCTTAACGAAGACCACAGCAACACCCCATGGCGAAGAACTGGATCGAATGAACTGCTTCGCTTCAAGCTTAACTAACTGCTTCCTGAGTTCCTCATTCTCCTTAGTAGACATTCTCGTAGGAGGACGCCCAACTGGATGAGAGCCTGGAATGAGATCGATGCGGAACTCAATGGCCCGCTTTGGCGGCAGGCCTAATACTGGCTCGAATATATCGGGGAAATCCCGAACAACAGGAATACGAGATAAGTCCAAATCCTCATCTCGTGAATCAAGAGAAAATAAAGTAATATCAGAAATCCTAACATCCTGAAGAGCAATAGCTAACGGTGCAGATGAGTCAAGATGATGAAGAAATAATATCCGCTCCGAACAAATGATTTTTTGCATCGTACTGAGCGAGCCAATCCATGCCAAGAATCATGTCAAATCCCAAATACTCCATAACGCGAAGATTCGCACGGAAAGAAAATCCACAAAGATCAATATCTATATCCTCACAAAGCAAGCTAAGGGTCGTGGATCCGCCGATGGGATTCACAATCCTTAGTGAAGAAACCAAACAAGTAACATCCAAAGATAAAGTATCAACTAGTTCCTTTGATACGAATAAGTGAGAGGCACCCGTATCAAAGAGAACTCTGCAACATATACCATGAGATAAAAGAGAACCTTCGAGAACGAAAGGATGCTACCTCGAGGCTGAGCTGAAGATTTAGGAGCCTTGGCAGCATTAAGCTTGCCAGATCTAGGAGGTGCAGTAGGACAAGTGGAGATCATGTGTCCCTCCTTCTTGCAGAAGGTGCAATAGAGAGGTTTGGGACACTCTCGAATAAAGTGATCTGGAGAACCGCAGTTGAAACATTTCTTCGGGGGACATGTCCCACTAGGCTGAGCACGAGTCTGGGACTGAGGACGAGTCAGAGGCTGAGTTTGAAAAGTAGAATTGCCTGTCTTCTTCTTCTTCTTGTTCCAAGGCTTGGTCTTCTGAAATGGACCCCGCTTCTGATTGGGGTTTTTGGAACCCTCACCATCCCCATCGCTGTCTCTCTCACGCTCCACCGCTTCAAGGTGAAGCGCTGCGTCAACTAGCTCATCAAAAGGGAGCTTAAGATGGAGCATAAGCTGTTTCTTCAAATATTTCTTCAGGCCTTCTACAAACTTGAGATTCTTCTTATAAGGAGAGCTAATAAACTCGAGGCCATACTTGGACAGGGCCTCGAAAGATGATGAATAGTCAGCAACAGAGGTCTTCCCTTGCTTAAGGTCAATAAAGCGGCGTGCAAGGGCTATCTTCTCGGACTCGAGGATAAACTTGAGCAAGAAGCGCTCTCGGAACTGATCCCAAGTGAGAGTGGCCTCATCGGTCTCAGAAATAAGGAGCTCGTACCAATCCAAGGCACGACCCTCAAGATGGCTAGAAGCAACAAGAACTCTGTCATGGTCAGGAAGGGTCATGCGAGTGAAATTACGCTCGCAAACTCTGATCTAAGCCTGGACCTCAAGAACAGTCTCGGAGCCATTGAACGGCTTCCCTCCAAGATGAATAAAGTCGCTGCAGAGGCGCGCAAAAGCAGACTTGCGTGGAGCATCGGGAACCGGTGCAGGAGACTGAGAGTGCGACTGAGAGTTACGAACCAACTCCATGATCTGGTCCGTGGTCATGTATACGCCCTCTGGGTGAGGGTTGCTGGACTGTCCAGCATCAGCAGAACGGAGGTTCCTACCTCTCCCAACCATACTGAAAGATAAGATAAGATACGAGTTAAGCATGATTCAAAGACAGATAATTCAAATGGAATACTACGGAATATAAATGTATTCCTAAACATATTCCTATCTATCCAATGTCATTAGGAAAGGGCATTGTAATATTTAAATCATACTAAGATGTATTGTACTAATGTTACTGTTCTGTGTTTATTATACATAGTTCTGAACCAAGCTATGATACCAAGTTGTAACGCCCCACTCTGAGACCAATTCTAACAAAGAGTATTACGGAGTAATACCGTCTGCTGGAACGGAGAATAGAGTATAATGGAAGCGACCATATGTAATCAAGCTATAACTATCTACTGAGTACGTCGAAATGTGGTATCGCTTTTTTTTTAAGTGGTTCGACATATCCAATAGATATTTATAACGAAATTATAATGGCTAAGGAAAATAGGTTCAGAACAAACATAATACTAAATGATAACATCATTATCACAGAACAGTAACATAACAGTCACAGAACATAGGTACAATATATCGTCAATACCGATCCAAATATCAAAAGGTGGGTACAAAGCCACCGCTCACACATGTGAGTCAAAAATATGTAAATAAGAGACTGAATAATCAGAGTATCAAAATAGTGGACAGATATAAAGAGCTATCTATCAGCATAGCAGATAATGTCCAAGCAGAAGCACAGAAAGCTAAGTCCAGAGGCCTAACCTGAAACAACTCGGTCTGACCCGAGCGAAAAACACTCGGGTCAGGCTAGCTAAACAATCAGTTAATAAACTGAGATAAATATAATAATGCGGTACATAAATAGAACAGTACTTCTCCAAAGAGAAGAATATTATGGACTACATGAATATAATGACGATCCCCAATCATCAATAAACAGTAAAAATCTCCAAAGAGAATATCAACACCAAAGTGTTAAATAAATAAAATCGCCTCATATCATCGACGTAACCAAAGCTATATAATGTTGCCCATAGGCAATAATCCCAAGAGTGACCAGAGTCTGTAATCAATTCCCAAGCAAAGATCGATGCTCCAAAGAGCAATTGGGACATACTGAAAAGTCAATGAAATCGAATACTGAAAAGCAGTGTCCAGAGACACTGTGAATCCACAAGGTAATCGCACTTACATCGTATGGTTCCATATAACCAACACCGAAGGGCGGTACTCGAATGGATATAAAAATCATCAGATAATACAAGTATAGCACGTGCACCGACCAGAGTCGTTATTGCCAAGTACTGTAGAGTTGTGATCGATCACTCACACAGATGTGGAATGCGCGAGACGGCGAGATCCTTCCCAGAAGGATAAAGGCCCAGAGGCACATGCCGAAAAACTGCTCCATAGAGCAGGTGTCCAGAGACGGTTGCCCAGAGGCTTGGTGACCCAGAGGTCCAGTACTGGCCGCCCAGAGGCTAATGTGTCACAAACTTCTTGGAGAGGTACCCGTAAAGTGTTAACAATGAGTCCCATACCCCACGTTCGCACTAAACGGTTTACTAACCAATAGCAAGCTCACACTCCAAACAAACAAAAGGCCACCTCGTATCATCGGTAAACTAGACCCAAAGGTCAAAACGATCAATCGAATAGGTCGAGGATTAACCGGAAAGAAAATACACACGGTTCCATAGGCCGAAGATTTCCTAACCGTTTAAGCACCTTCCCACTTCGGTCGACGTGCTAAAAAGTGAGTGTGAGATTTTTATTATTGAAAATAATGGTGTGAAACGGATTTATAATTGGTTTTGAAATCACTTTAAAACGGCTTTTGAAAACTCTCCTATTATGGAGTAAATAGTTTAATAATTTAAAAATAACATTATAAAATAATTTCAAAAGCCATTTAGGAGTGAAAAATCCTTTTAAAATAGTTCATAAAACCCGTGTACGAAATCTAAAGACAAATCTCAAAGAAATCGATAAATTAGAAAAATCACTGAAAACCAATATTCGTGTTGGAAAAAATATTCTGAATGGTTGTGAACCAAAGTTCGACAAAGAAACAATCAATTTGAAGCGGTTGCAACAAAATGGTGCAACCCGGACTCGGTTGCACCAAAATGGTGCAGCCGGTGGGTCGGAACCCGGCTGCACCAAAATGGGTGCAGCCCATTTTATAGAAGTCGGCTGCACCGCATGTGCAGCCCGTTTCTGTGAACCAGGCTGCGCCATGCGGTGCAGCTGGTTTGGTCAAGCCCTAGCCCGCATGGGCTGGGAGAAACAGCAAGCCCCCAGCCCGCATGGGCTGGGGAAGTGGGGACGCGGGCTTCGGCCCGCGTCAGCCACTGAGCCGCGCGGGCCATGCGCCCGCGCGCTGAAGGTTTAGCCCGCACGGGCCCTGCGCCCGTGCGCTGGCATGTGGGCCGCGGGCCTTGTGCCCGCGCGGGAGAGGGTATAGCGGGCCGCACCGTGCAGACCCGCGCTAAGTGTGCATGCCAGCCCACTAAGGGCTGGCCTGCTACCGGCTAGCCCAACCGGGCTAGCCTGCTGCGCCCGAGCAGCAGCCTGGGTGCAACCCAGGCCTGCCCTAGTGCACTCGGACCACTGTTTCAGCCTGTTTTCAGGCTGAAGCATTCCAGCCAATTGAAAATGCTGTTTTTGGTGATTTTGGGGTGTTTTTTCCAAGTTTTTGGCATCAAATTTCACCAATATCAATCACTAACTACCATATAATGATTACTACACTATATTAAAGGAAACAATGGGCCAAAGCTTAGCATTACCTTAGGAAGCAATATCACAAGCACCTTATGTGCACACCCCAAAATGAAAGCAAAGATGATCAAAGAGCTATGATTCACATGTTACATAATAAAACATGTGTTACTAAATGATTACCGAAATCAAAAGATGATTAAACACATATTAGAAGAGGTTTTTAGCAATATACCTCTCTAGAAAGCAACAAAGACCATTATAGCATCAACCCAAGTTAGCAAAAGATGATTAGGAGGCTATAAGATCAAAAAAACACATAAAACATGTGTTACCAAATAAATTTCAGAAATTAGAAAGATATAAAAACGGATTTGAGGTGGGTATTTGCATTACCTTTGCATAGAATGACTTGCATAAGCTATAACTAGAAGGAGGTGAAGATAGAGGCCATTTTTGTTAAGAAAGCTTTAGGAAATGATTAGGGTTTTGATTAGGGATGAATGAATGAGGTTAGGAGAGTTTAAGATAATTTATAGAGGAGGTTTAGGGTGGGTTATTGGGCTAAGTTTAGTAACCCAATAAGAAGAGAGTTATTTACATGTTTCCAAAAATTAGTCTAAGTGTTCATATATGTTTATAAAACTCATTTTTTTATTCTTATCCAAACCCATTTTAAAATCTCTCCTAAAATATTTAGCTTTCCAAAAATAACATTTTATCCTCATTTTAAAATCCCATATTTCCCATTTAATTAAAATAGCCATTTTCAAATAAATTTTGTTACTCCAAATCCTTTTATGCTTCATTAAAATAAATAAAATTCCTAACTTTTATTTATTAATTGGTAATGCAAATCCCGGGTTGTTACACATTAGCTTATCTTAGATGAACTGGATTGGATACCCATTTCGGGTAAAGAGCGTCACGGATAATCCCATTATTTTTGAGTTTATCCACCTCCTCTTTAAGCTTAGCAAAATTTTATGGATCCATGTTGCGATGCTTTTGTTTCACTGGGACATGCCTCAGATCGATATTCAATGTATGACTCGCGATAGTCGGTGAGACCACACACTTGTTAGAATGGGTCCAAGCGAACACATCTAGGTTCATTCAGGGAAGCCACCTAATTCCTTCATCATCATTGCACTGAGCTATGATCCGATATTTAGTACTAATGATGGGTCACCATATCTGATCGTAATGTTTATCATTTGCTTAGAGGATGCAGCATTGGATTCCTTAAGTTCAAACGTAATCGTTTTGCTTAACAATGGATGTGAAATCTGATCTGGATGATTAATGACGATGGTTGCTCTGTCGAATCCCAAAGTCTTGTCATGAGTTATTGAGTCTGATAGTGAAGGGCTCTAAATGCTTTGAGTGACTACAACTTGCCAAAGATCAGGCTTCGAAGCACATCGAATCAAATGTCGAGTAGGGTTCAGCCTTGTGTTATACACAACTGCATAGCTGGCTCTTACTTTGAGTTTGAATATGCTTGTATATTCGAGTAACATGCTTTCTATTCAATGTACTCAAGATCCATTACTCTTCTTTTAGGTTAGAGTGATGGTCAGTTCCCTATGGGCTTGGGCATCGAGTCGACGATTCTATCTCTAGGCCTCTTTCTGATCATAGCCTCGAGTCATGGTAAACGCTAGGTATGAGTCACAATATGAGATATCGTAGTCATGTCCACTTTAGATTTATATTCTCTCCCGTTGAATCGTGGGATCGAGTTAGTTGACGGGAGATTGAGTCATGCCTATTTTGGATTGTATTCTAGTTTTCCCTTCCCTGAGGGAAGATCTCGATGCTTCGTTGGAATTCTAGCATGAGTTATGCACTTGACGGTCAATCAATTCTACTTTTGGCACAAATATCGCCACACTCTGGGCAAGGAACTAAAAAATAGACGATCAAGTCATATCTAATCAGTGATTGATGCTCTCCTTCTTGGACCAAGATAAGGATCAGTGTGCGGACAGTCAATCACATCCATTTCGTATTGCTCTTCTAGTTGGATCATGGTAAGAGTCAACGAATGAATGGTTGTATCGCATTCATTCGGAGCTGGACAGTCAATCACGTCCATTTTGATTCATATTCTCCCATCAGATCTAGGGATAACGTTGGCACATGAATGGTCTAGTCATGCTCATCTGGTTTCGTACTCCTCCTGATAGATCAAAGGAAGGTTATGGAGAATGAATGGTTAAGTCACAATCATTCATGGTTATTCACCTATCCACGCTCTGGCGACCAGAGTTAATTGATAGACGTTCGCGTCACATCCATTTATGGTTGGTGTGAATTAATTTTGACCCTCGATCCGGTGGTACGGTATAGTAAGTCACCCGTAACGTTGGATGTCATTCCGATTGGTTATATGTTAAGCCCTCTTTGCAGTCGTTGCCTTAAGTTGTAAAGAACACCAAGCTGGAGCTATAATGAGCTATCGTACTCAGTTTTCAATAATCCTGCCCCTAGTGTTTGGTTAGCAGAGTTAGTTCATGGATAGTCGAATTCCATCCATAGTGAGTTTATACTCCTCATGTCAAGTTCAGGTTAGAATTTATGGAATAATGAGTGGCCGAACCGCACTCATCTATTTATTTATACTCATATCCGTACTTTGGGGATAAGAGTTTGTTGTTTGGTGATCGAATCGCACCTAATTTGTGTTTATACTCCAGTTCACACTCTGGGGACCTAGATTTATTCCGAAAATTGGTCAAACCACATTTTCCTTAGTCATTTCTTCTGCACCCAAGTCAGTGGCGGGAGTTGAGGAGTGATCGGTCGAATCACATTCACTCTTACTTGGAGTATTTTGCATGGAATCATGGGAAGGAATGGATTTGCATATTATCGGGTTGTATCTGATTTGAACTTGAGCTCTCAAACTGGCCCTTGCATTTGGGGCAGGATTCAATGCGTGGATGGTCGTACTGCATCCACTTTCATTTAGATCTTTATTCCACCGAACCCTGGGAATGTGATGAGTGTTTTGGTGAAATCCGTACTCAAGCAAGGGAGCGAATTATTGGACCATATCCACTTTGAGTTATGACTTTGCACCCAAGACAGGGGGAAGAGTTGGGGAGCAGATGATCGAACTACGTCCACTTTTTGTGTTTATACTCCTAAGCACACTTTAAATATTGGAGTTGGTTGGTGGATAGTCGAACCACATCCATCTTTTTGTGTTTATACTCCAGCCCACACTCTAGGAACTAGAGTTGATCGATGGATGGTCGGATCGCATCCATGTTTATGTATTTATACTCCAATCTGCACTCTAAGAACTAGAGTTGATCGATGGATGGTCGAACCTCATCTATCTTTTTGTGTTTATACTCTGGTCCGCACTCTGGGAACTAGAGCTGACCATTGGACTGTCGGACCGTGTCCATCTTTGGTGTTTATACTCCCGTCTGCACTCTGGGAACTAGAGTTATATGATGGATGGTCAGTTGCACCCTGTTTTTATTTATTTCCCACTTGTCAAGTGGAGGTAAGAGTTGTCAAATGAACGATAGAAACACATTCATTCGAGGAATGGAATTCTGCCTCCAGCATTGAGGACAGAACTTGGAGAGTGGGAAGGTCGATTCACGTCCATTCGATGATTGTAGCTCGTCTTGTCAAGTCAAGGAAGGGAGTAAGTGATTGATGGTCAGATCATATCTGTGCTTGGGTTTGATGGTCAGGTCTCTACAATTTGATTTGTACTCTTCCTGGAAAGTGAAGATAGAGAGTTATTGGGTGGACTTTCAAGTCGCATCCACCTCAAGCTGTAGTTGTGTCCTCTTGTCGAGGGTGGTGGTTGATGACTAAACAATCAATCACGCCTACTTTTAGTCGAGATCCTAGACTGCCTCCTATGTCCAGGGCAGGAGTTAATATGTGGATAGTCAAATCACATCCACTTTAGTTCGACCTCGGTCTTTCTGGGATTTAAGAGAGGCATTATATTTTGGCGAACTTAAAGTATGAGCTGAGGAATGGATGGTTAGGTTGCATGCACTCCAAGTTTTTTCTGGTCTTTCAGTCAAGCATGAGGTTGATGAGTGGACGGTCAGTCATGTCCACTTTTTATTGGCTTCTGACCATGTCGGGCTTTGAGCAAGGCATATATTTTCTGTCAGAATTGAAGCACAGAGTAAGAAGTGGATGGTCAAATCACACCCACTTTCCATTTTGAGTCCTTGCCTCTACATCAAAGGCATATGGTAGTTAATGAGAGGTTGATTCATGATCATCTTGATGAAACTCCAAAGGTTCGATCATGGTCCATGGAGGTTGATTTGCGCCCAACTCTTAGTACTTGGTCACCTGCATCATTTTAGTTCAAGTTGGTTGTAGTTCAAAACATAATTGAAATTGAAATAAATCTTATTGATAAGTGAAGTAGCATCGTATGCTCGCTACTCCACTTTGCCTCAGCCTTTCTCAGCTGGAAGTGGACCATAGGCAGTCCAATTGATAATCAAAGTTCTTTACTGATCAAATGTTCCAAAGCCGCCATTCTACGGTGCTTGCTCATATTGTTGAAACTTTCCTTTTCGGATTAGGTTTTCCATCATATCTCGGAGGTTTCTACAAACACTAGTATTATAACCATGTGTATGTTGAAATATACAACATTTTCTAGATTTCTTCAGGGTTTCTATGGACTCTCTCGATGCTAGTTTCTAGTACTGCTTTGAGTCATGAGTCTCCAAGTAGATGTTTTCAATTGAATTGCTCAAATGAGTATATGAGTCGAATTTTGAGATTCTAGGTCATCTCCTAGAATCCAAATCCACATCTAAGGCCTCAATGCTTCACTCACTTTGAATTCCTTCATCTAATGTGCTTGCACTATTCTTTCTCCTAGTCTACTCTAGCTCCTCCTTGCTTAGGTTATGATTCACTCTGTAACAAAAACGATCCAAGGTCGTAGGAGGCTCTCTAGCTTACCAATCGCCAAAGTTTGTCTTGGGGCAGATTCCCGTCATCAACACCATCATTATGATATTCTCACTGGAATTGCCTGCTTTAGTGACAACGACGTGGAATTTTTATAGGATGTCTTTGAATGGCTTACCCAGCGTCAGGAATAAATTGGACAACAACATTACATCCTTGGGGCGATTAACATGCATTCTGAATTGCACAAAAAAATTCTTAGCCAAATAAATGAATGAGGAGATGGATTTGGGCACTAATCGCATAAACTGCATGATCGCTACACCTTCGAGGAATGTGGGAAAGAATCAACATTCGATGGTATTTATCGCTCTTGGAGAATTCATATGCCATTTGAATTTTATAAGATGCAATCGAGGGTCGGTTTTCCTTAAGTAAGTCGATTGAATCTCCTTAGATATTCTATACGTTGAAAGACTTCAATGAATAGGTTTCGACTGGGGGAGATGCTCCGGTCGTCGTCAATCCGGTCCATTTTCAAGTTATAACTACTTGTAATTCTTGTGAATTATGTATGCATGATTGTTGAATGTTTGAATAGTTGAGAATGCTAGTCGAATGGCGAATCAGTTAGGATGGGGTCACGGATCAGTGATGATCCCCAAACTTTCATTTAGATGGGGAGCGATCCATATAAGGCAGTAAGGAAGGCGTCTGGAGCTTTCATACCAAGTTTTAAGTCATTTGGATCCCATATGCGTGAGTTATGAGCAAAGCAAGACGGACAGGTATTGATGGATTGGCAATAATTTGCTTGGAGTCCGACCGGAGAAAATATGCAATTTACTTCGAATCGGCACCTAGTTCACTTAGAGTCATAGAATTTGAACTGCTGGATTAATAAACAACGGTGCTTAGAATCATATTGGCATTTTCTTACGGAACATCTTAGTTTTACCCGAGTTTAGCTTTGGGGCAAAGTTTCTTGGGTTTACTTCAAGTCAGATAGGGGATTACTTCGGGTCAATTCAGGCGTTTGGAAGCTAATCAGTCGTGGGCAATCCCAATCCACCCTGGAAGTTTGATCCAGTAATCGATCCTAGTTTTTGTCATATAAACTTGGTTCTTCTGCCTTTGGGAGTTCTATTTGAGTAGAAGCTCCTCGTCCATTCCTTATGCCTTGGTCAGTCACCAATTCAATGGAAGTAGATAGAAAGCACCGTCTTTAAGTTGAGTTTCGAATGCAGAATGCGGGGGTTCTACGCTCTGGCACGGGTTCTGACCCTTTCCATAACTGAATTAAACTTTTAAACCTTTTAAAACTCGAATTTGTGCTCGGTTTTCATGTCACAAATATTTGTAAAACACTTTAAAAATACTCTTTAAAAGTATTCCTTTTTAAGGATTTTCTCATTTACAAACTATCGTTTAGAAACTTCAAACAACGATATTATTGCAGAAGATAATAAATTAATTAAAATATTTTTATAAATTAAGCGGCATTAATTATCACGGAGGAGAACTAATCAGCTTTATAACTCTTTTAGTAAATTAATATTATCTTTAAACACCTTTATTAACTCCAATTAATTACCGTAGACATAATTTATTAGAATGACCAATTAATCTCAAACATCATCATTCGAATGATTAATTAACTTTGAACACCTTTATTAAATCATTAAATTAACTTTAATCACTTTAGTTAATTAACTTTAGACGTCATAAATAAATTTATTAATTAAATTTATTATAGTTTAACGATAATTAATAATATATTTAAACCACCAGTTCCTTTCAAATAGTTAAACAATCCTTACAAAGCCATTTAAAAATAATTCATAAAATATTTAAGGTAAATGTTATCCGACCTTTTGGCAAGCCCGTGACACCGGAAATTAACTGAAAACCAAAGACAGATTGTCCTCGAAGATCGGTTAAACACGGGTCTGCTATGGATAGTAATGAATTTTGTCTAAGTCCGAGTCGAGCTACAATCGATATGGTACAACAAGTAAAGCTATGAAAATCAACGTTCCAAATTTCAAGTCAATCGGAGTTCGTATGCTCAAGATATTGGTCGATCAAAATCAAGAAAACCAACCACGTTCGTATCCATGGAATTTCGTAACCATCAATTCGTGAGCCTTTATTTCGTATCCATTCCTCAAGCACTTTAAGCATGTATCCATCGAACAAATACAACTTGGTTTGCATCGGTCCCCCATTACTTTCCTTCGTATCCATTGAATTGGAGCCATTTCATATCCACCAAGAGGCCATTGATTCGTATCCATCTAGTTCGTAACCATCACTGTGCAACTAACCAACTTGCATCCATCATTCCACTCCGGTTCATATCCATCACCTGAAAACATTTCGTATCGACCCACTTATACACGACTCGTATCTATCATCCTTTACACAATTCATTTCTATAGGTCAACGATCGATACGAAGCATGCCACCAGCAAAACGATATGGAACAGCACTGCAAAAGCATCGATACGAAATCGGTCTTCAATTGGTACAAATTTTTTGAGTTTATATCGATGCGAATGGGACCGGAAATCATCGATACAAAGTAATCCCAAATACTGATATGAATGGGGTAACGAACCATCGATATGAGATAGCTTCAGGGCTCGATACGAAGTGAAACACGGTAGATCGATATGAAAGGAACATATCAAGTCGATACAAACGAAGCCTAGAAGAGATAAAGACTCAGTTACTCGGCATGAAAAGTGGATCGATCCTAGAATATAGCGCCACGTCATCTGGCGAACACATAAAAATCCATCGATACTAGGTAGATGGTACGAGTGATACGAATGATATCGATATGAAGGTGATAGTGCTTCGCAAATCCAAACTTGCAGCGATAATATCTCAAAATCTAAAGTCCAAATTCCACCAAATTTTCACAGCAGATTGCATACTACTTCAAGAACGTTCATGATCGATCTCGGCCTAAAAAAATTAAGTTTGGAATGATACAAATTTAACGCATTTCGATCTCGGATCGATCCCAGAAGTCCAGGGATCGATCAAGTGCGCCCACCCACATAAGGGAAGGGGTCTTGTGAGGTTGGAACGAGATATTTGCAGCCTACACGTATAAATAGCAGTTCTAGGCCTTCAAAAAATGGGCTTTTGACTTCGAAATGGTGATACTCTTCCGAAATCTTCATTGTACTCTGAGTGTACTATTGTAAACATTTGTAACCAGCGAGAGTCATTAATAAAACATCAAACTTTCTATAATGGACGTAGGCTACAAAGTCGAACCACTCTTAACCTCTTTTCTTTACTTCTGCTTGTCTTTTTTGGTGTGTTTGTTAGATTAGCCTCATTTTCCATTTATATTCTTCACTTTAATCTCTTCAAACACGCCCGATGAGTGTTATTCCCAATTTGGTACAAATAATTTGGTGCTTTCATTGAGAAAATCCAGTTTTCTCCTACTCATTGGATCTGCTACCATAATTGATTTCAAGAATCTAAGGAAGAAGATCCGGATCTCACATCTAGTAGTTCTTCCATCCTATTCATATTGCATCAAATCTAGGAGAGAGCTACATCATTCACCATGGTCACTACAAGAACAACTTCAACTACCGTAGATTCGAAAAGACGAGATCGGCCGAATCTCGCACAGCTACCCGCCACATGCCAAAACTTAGTTGGAACTTCAGATCCACAAGGCCCTGTCACTAGGGAAGAATTGCAGATGTTGATGCAAGAACTGACCCAAAGCCGCCAGCAGCTTACCTAACAGATCCGTGCAAACACGGAATTAACCAACCGATTGAATCGGGAAAGACAAAGGAAATCCAAGAGGGATCAAGCTTCCAACTCATCCACTGAGAGCTCAGCTTCCCCTAATTACCATCACAGATACACGCATCCATGATTGGATGGAAGCTACGTGCAAGATCTCGGACATCAGTGCACTTTGAATCTTGGACAAGCAGGAGCTGGTCCATCTGCAAGTCACCAGGCTGAACCCTCCTTCGGGGGAGGGGCAATTCATTATTACACTGCCGATAGCCATGCCGCCGCCGCCACTAAAGACTTGGAAGTTAACTATCAAAACCGATCAGGTCCGAACCTTCGTCAACATGATCGTACTCCTAAACTCTATGTGCCTTAAGACCGTGAGCCAAGGAGGCGAGGCATGGGCCGTCGACCGTGCCAAGGCCATGCTTGCATTGTGGGACCTGACCATACCTTAGCCCAGAATGCTCAAAATATCCAAATGCCAGACATCCCGACCATGATTTATCAAATGATTCATGAGAGTCAGGGCCTCAGCAATGACGATTGGGGAATCTCTTGAAGTCATACCCTGTTCACCAATGACGTCCTCTATGTTGAACCACCTTGTCGATTCAGGATGCTAACTTCTCTTATTTATGAAGGGAGCTAAGATCCTAATCAACACATCCTAAAGTATGAATGGCTCATGAACGCCGCTCGAGCTGACGATGCGGTCAAATATAAATGCTTTCCTATATCCGTAAGGCGAATCGCAACCTTGTAGTTTACTTATTTACCACCTCGATCCACTTCATGCTTCGATCAGTTGGAAACCAAGTTTGTTGAGCAGTTTCATACGCACGTCACGAGGCCAAAGGATGTTAACACCTTATCCAATGCACTTGAGCTCTCTGAGAGACACTTAGACGTTATCTGGAAAGATTCCATGCCGCTTGTGTGAAGATTAGAAATGCTAATGATAATTCCATATTGATGGCTCCGACCAAAGGAATCGATCCTGATTCTAAATTTGGCAGTTGGTTGGCTGGGAAACCCCCCACGTCGCTGGACTTTTTCTACTCTAAAGAGGCCCAGTTCTTAAGAAGAGAAAATGCTAAACAATCTAGAAAGAAGGATGACACGAGGCCTAGTGTGTAAGGCATTTAAAGTAACATTGCTGTGAAGCAAACAGGTGAGAGCTTCAGTAAAATGTAGTTAAATATACAGAATGAGAAAAATCAACAGAAAGGCAATGGAGGTTAGGGTACAAAGTGGGATCAAAATCACGGACCGCAACGTAGAGCTCCCATGTTTGACACATATACTCCTTTGAATACATTCCTTGAGAATGTGCACTTGCAGACTTGTAATGCTGGCCAATATAAGAAGCATGCTCTGAAGCAGTCATCCGAAAAGCAGATTCAATAAGGAAAATTCTGTAGATTCCATGATTGCTATGGTCACAACACCAATGAATGTCTCCATTTACAGGATATTATTGAGAAGTTAATCGAAAAAAAGAAGGTTGGTATAGTTCGTTCGAGTGCTGTAGGCTGGAGGTGCGGACCCATCAAACCATTATCAAGTGTCGAATCAGGCTAGACCAGAGGAACCCATGCATACTGGCAGGAGGTTTGTTATTAACAAAGTTAATGGTAGTCCTCATCCAGCTGATCGGAGCTGGAAGGAAATGGAGTCGTATGCCAGCTCAGTTAGGTATGCGAACTTTGAATGTTGTAGTAATTTAGACGATGGGGCTTCGGCTAAACAACAGAAGACGATGACAGACGACATCGTTTTTTGAGACAGAGATGCCGATAGAGTCGAAGCCTCCACTATTGATCCACTAGTCATATCAGCTCAGATTGGTCCTGCTTGGATGAAGAGGATCATAGTGGACAGTGGAAGCTCCGTGAATATTCTTTTCAAGTGAGCATATGATCAAATGAAAATGGAAGCAAAGGACTTGAAGCCGTGTTAGTCTCATATTCATGGCTTCAATGGAAGTGCAACTATATCCACTGGGATGGTGGAATTACCTGTGGAGTTCGGAATTGGAGAACGTCGAAGAGTCTGGATGTTACAGTTCGCCGTGTTGGATATTAATTCACCGTATAATGCTTTCTTGGGATGACTGACCCTAACTGAATTTAGGCCGGCTATTGCCCCTTGGTGTTTAACTTTGAAATTCCCCACTAAAAACGGGTTTGGAGTTGTTCAGAGAGATCAGGCGGCTGGACGTAGCCTGTTATGTTGTTGAGCTACGAGAGACGCAACGGAAAGAGAAGGGCAAGGACTTAGAGGAATCTCTCTACATCCGTTTTACCAACAATTGACAACTAATGCCTAGGCCTAGGCTCGAGCACCAAAACCAATTCCTAAAAGATCTTGATCTAAGAGATGATGATAATGAAGAGGAAGTCAAAGATAGTCAGGATTCCCCGGTAGAGTTGACGATCGATGTTCCGATCAATGACAATGATGACTTCCGAGTGTTAAAGGTCGGATTTCAGCTAAGCCAATAGATGAAAGAGGAATTGGTTGAATTTCTCCTAGAAAATCTTTACGGTTTTCCTAGATGCACTCAGCCATGTGTGGGATCTCATCGGACATCGCGAACCATACATTGAATATCGACCCACGACATGTCCCAGTCAAGTAGAAATGGTGTGGTATGGATCCAGAGAGATCTACCTCCCGTAAGGAAGAGGTGGATAAACTCAGGTCGAACAGGTTTATCCGAGATGCGTTATATCTAGAGTGGGTATCCAACTTGGTGCTTGTTGAAAAACCAAACGGGAAATGAAGAATTTGTGTAGACTGCTCAAATTTGAATAAGGCTTGTCCTAAAGAAAGTTTTCCACTCCTTAGGATTTATAAGCTAGTAGACTCAACGGGCGGACATGAGCTCTTATTTTTCATGGACGCATATTCCGGCTATAATCAGATACCGATGCACCTACCGACAAGGAGCATACCAGCTTTGTCACCGATCTGGGACTCTATTGCTCTAAAGTGATGTCGTTTGGACTTAAGAACGCTAGGGCGACCTAACAATGACTTGTTAATTGAATGTTCACTAGCCAAATCAGGAAGACTATCGAGTTGAACGTGGACGATAAACTTGTAAAGTCGCGACTCTTCATAATCATGTCAAAGACTTGGAAACAATGTTCAACATCCTTCGAGAGTACCAAATGAAGCTCAACATGTTGAAGTGTCACTTTGGAGCCGCATCCGAAAAGTTCCTTGGATTAATTGTCAACGCTCGAGGAATTGAAGCCATTCTTGAAAAGATTTGGGCGATTCGGAATCTCAAAACTCCTAGAACTATAAAGCATGTACAAAGCCTCAACGGGAAGGTAGTAGCATTGAGCAGATTCATTTCCATATCCACTGACAAGTTCATTCCCTTCTTCGATCTGATCAGGAAAGAAAACCGAAACTTTGAATGGACTGAGGAGTGTGAAGGTGCATTCCAGCACTGGTTCAGCACCTAGCTACGCCACCTACTCTGTCAAAGCCGATTGATCATGAAAGACTATGCGTCTATCCGGCAGTGTCAGAAAATGCAATTAGTGCTGCATTAATTTGTGAGGAGGATCAGATAAAGCGACCGATCTATTACATTAGCAAACGATTAACTGGAGCAGAGAGAAACTACCAGAAATTGGAGAAGCTTACCCACAGTCTCATCATTGCATCGAGAAAGCATCATCATTACTTTCAGGCCCATTCGATCACGGCCTACACCGACCAGCCATTACAGACAGGTCCTTACGTGGCCTGAGACGCCTGGTAGGTTACTTAGATGGAACATCAAGTTGAATTAGTTCGACATCACTTACACACCAAAGAGGGCTATCCAAGGACAAGTTCAAGCAGACTCCATTGCTAAATTTACTATCTCAGAGAACTTGCCCAAGACTAGTGAATCTCCCAAATACATATGGAAGCTATACACAGATGGTGTGTCAAACGGCCGCTATTCAGGTGCCGGAGTTGTACTTGAAACCCCAGAAGGTCGACCCGTATGTTATGCTTTGAAGTTTGATTTCCATGCAAATAATAACAAAGCCTAAAATAAACCTTTACCCATCGGACAGACTTTCCAGAACTTGAGAATTATTGTTATGTAGATTTACTACGATTCACAATTGATTGTATGCTAAGTGTGAGGAGAATACCAAGCTAGAGACCGTAGGTTGGCTGCTTATCTTGCTCGGGTACATGAAGTATTGAATCAGTTTGATTATTATGCCATCTATTACATACCCCAAGAGCATAACCAAAAGGCCGATTCTTTGGCAAAATTGGCCAGCATCGGTGAAGTGCAACAAATGGGACTAGTCCCCGTTGAGGCACTTACTTCACCGAGTATCGATCGGATTGAGATTGACTGGGGACGTGAAGCAATACCTAAGAAGGAGTCATGAATGACCCTGCTCAGAGATTATTTTGAGCATGGAACTATGCTTGAGCGCAGGAGATAGAGAAGAAAAGTTCTTGGAAAGCTTCACGGATCATTATCCATAATAGAGTCATATACCAGAGAGGATACTCCATTCCTTTACTCCGATGTATCGCCCACAGCAAAATCAAACGAGTGTTACACGACGTGCACGATGGAGAATGCAGCGATCACATTAGGGGACAAGCCCTTGCAATAAAGATACTCCTATACGGATACTATTGGCTAACAGTGAACCACAACGCATTAGACTATGCCAAGAAGTGCGATAGATGTCAGAAACATGCTCAGATTCTGAGAGCCTGACCTACCAAGATTACTCGAATGGTCAGTCCATGGCCATTCGCTATGTGGGGATCGATATAATTAGATCTTTACCTCTGGCTAAAGGTGGTGGAAAATACACCATCATTGCAGTTGACTACTTTACCAAATAGGTGGGAGCTAAGACCCTTGCTACCATCACGACGAAGAAAGTAATAAACTTTGTTGTCCGCAACATCATCTGACGATTTGGCCTTCAACATACCATTATCACTGATAACGGAGCCAAATTAGACAGTGTTAAGTCCAAGAACTTCCATCAGCATTTCCACATCTAGAAGAAGTTCTCAACAGTTGCGCACCCTCAAACGAATGGATAGGTTGA
Source organism: Allium cepa (assembly GCA_030765085.1). Classification (NCBI taxonomy): domain Eukaryota; kingdom Viridiplantae; phylum Streptophyta; class Magnoliopsida; order Asparagales; family Amaryllidaceae; genus Allium; species Allium cepa. The sequence continues at coordinate 808,378,456 of CM060940.1, read as the reverse complement.
AGCTGTTAATAAAGTTATCAAATCCATTCTGAAGAAATGAATGGAAAAGGCCAGAGGCAAATGGGTCGACGAGCTTCCCATGGCCGTACGGGCGTATCGAACTACCCACAAGTTCGCGACCAACCACACTCCATTTTCACTTTCCTATGGCTCAGAATCCGTCATTCCAGTCGAATTGGAAGTAACTTCTCATCTTGTGACTTACTATGATCTGAAGAAATATACCATATTGCTTGCTGAATCTCTAGACTTATTAGATGAGAAGCGTGAAGAACTGATTTGAGGGCAGTCATGCATCAAAATCGAGTCACCCGATTATACATGCTAAGGTCCGACCCAGAATATTTGAACTTGGCGATCTCGTACTCAAGAGAATTTATTCGGTTCCTTATCATATGAAGCCTGTGTGGGAAGGACCATATGCTATCGAACGAAGACTCGGAGACGACATATTCAAATTACTGACCGTCGATGGTCTCACCTTGCCTAGAGCTTGGAACAACGAGAGTCTTCATTGCTTCTACACATAACAGGCTTTGTTAATCTGTTTAGTCTACTTTTCATTTTCAAGTTATTTATGCATTTCGAAACTCGAACTTGTAATAAGGCAACTGAATTTGCCATACTTTCTTATTTCAGCAATAAAATGCAATCTCTTCAAGCCAGAATAGTGATTTTTGGAATGCGTCATGAAACCATCACAATGCATGGAGAGCTAAGTTCCATTCCCAGGTGGAACTTATTCAAATAGGAAGTGGCTGTGATATGACCGGTTACTCGCTAAGTGAAACCCGAGCTTGGGGGCAAGCTATCACACTAAAGCTAAAAAGGATTGACACATGACAATCATCTAACTAACTCTGACTCTCAGAGTGCGAGCTGGAGTATAAACTTAAAATCTAAAATATGGGCTCAAGGAGGGTGGATCCTTTCGCCCATGACTTTGCCATGTACAATCTACACTTAAGGAGGGTGAATCTATCCATCCACGACCTCGTTCCCATTTTTGCAAGAACGAGGAGGATGGACCCGTCCGTCTACGACATTGGTTGCTACTTAGGGTGGATGTGATTCGACCGTCCACGTCCGTGATTAACTTATCATTTCCGAAGTGCGAACGATTTTCCAACACTTTGTTAGATGTGACTAATTGTCTGTCTATCAACTCCATATTCCCTGAGTGTAAGCTATAGTATAAACATTAATTGTCTCCCCTCTCGAGAGTGCGGACCGGAGTATAAACATATATTGGGTGTGACTGACCTCCCATAACTAACTCTAAGTCCTTAAAGCGAGGACTAGAGTATAAACATCAAAATGGGTGTGACGGACCAACCATCGACTAACTTTGAGTCCCCAGAGTGCGGACTGGAGTATAAATATATATTGGGTGTGACTGACTACCTGCAAATCAACTCAAGCCCCTAGAGTGTGGACGCAATTACGATCATTAAAACGAGTATGAATAATTGCCCGTAAAACAACTCAAGTCCTCAGAGCATGGACATATCTTTGAACATTAAGCAGGTGTGACCAGCCGCCAGCATACGAGTTCAATCCCTAGAGTGTGGATGTGATTGTCAATACATGAGAAAGTGTGATCCGACCACTCAAACTCACCTCATAATAACTTAGTTCCAACTAAGTAAAATTTAAAGGGTCGAGGACAGATAAACAACAATTGTCTGACCACTTCAATTCATCCCAAGAACCGAGGGCATAACTCCAGCACCAGATACTGATTGAGATAGTACAACATCAAAAATCGACTTAACGTTTGGTTACGGCCCGAAGCCATGTCTCCAGGACTTAACAACCGAACACGAGTCTTATCCAAAGATTAAAGCTTCAAAAATATATTGAATAGAAATTCAAGTGCTGAAATAGTTAAGCATATAAACTTGGAGTTATGCTAAAAAAGGAGATATTATTTTATCTATTCTTCGAAAACAAATTAAGTACAAAAAAGATTATTCCAAAAATTCCTAATAGCAGGGGCCGAACCCGCATCTATACACAGCCTACTGAGAGCAAAAAAGGAATTCCTACTTATATACCAAAAAAGGACACAAAGAGACATGCCTACTCCTTATGTTTCTTCTTCTTCCCCTTCGGTGTCGATCCACTGGAGCTACCGCCGTGGTGCCATTTCGAACTCTTGCCTTTACCCGGCTTATCCCTGGTTAGGGGAAGAATTGCAGTCTCCTCCTGCAAACTCATGAAAATCGGAATGCTTTCGGGATGCATGGTCGGAGGGACATGGGAACTTTCTATAGAGAAGACACAGGGGGTACCCCAGTGATGATGATTGTACCACCCAGTACGTAAAGAGTTCGGGCCAGGACCTGCCATTCCAACTCCAGTACCACTACCCAGCATGACACTTACCATCTCAGCATTGATCTATACCATTATCGGCGCATCATAAGCTGCTCGAGTGTTCGTCGAGATGCTAGCAGTTGGGGCCGAAGAGCTGGCTGTGAACATGCCTTCGCCCATGACAAATGGCAAGTTAGTGAGGGGATCGCTATGAGGATCGAAGAGTTCTTCCACCATCTGTTCATTGAAAATAAAAGCGCTCTCATGAAATTCCCCGGTCGAAGTGGCAGTTGTAATGGTCATCGCCTTGTCATGAGGAACTCCTTCTCTAGATGCTGCTCTTTGGTTGCAGTGGCATGGCCGGTGCAGCTTCTATAATTGAATGGAGATAGGAAAAAATATTAGCAACTTCTTCTGATAGTACAACATACCTTAGATAAATTCGAGAAGTGTTCAGAGTACCTTCCTCAGGTTGGCTTGTGGGTGGAGTTGGAACTCCTTCGAAAATGTGCTGATGAGCTAGAGACAGTTGCGGTTGGTTGTGATCATAAGCAGGCATAGGTGGAGGATCGACTGCAAGGGTAGGTTAAGGCTGGGGTGGCGTAGGAATTTCAGAACTTATGTCATGATGAAAAATTACAGTACCTTCTCCGACCTCCGGATGTTAAGTGGCGAGTTTCTCTTTTCAAATGTAACAACGACCTCATGGCGAAACCTCTCTCATCCTCGATTAACACCCGATTCTCTAGTTCAAACTCATCAATAGATGTACTGTGGTGTTCGGCCTTCTCATCATCCACCAAGCGACGCCAGGAATTATGCAAATAGGTCGGTTAATCGCCGAGCCAACTCAGACAGTAGTATTTCAGGACATCGGCATTATAAGTGATCAAAAGGTCTTCTATACTTCTAATGTGGCCTCCACTGCTCTGACTTCAGCTTCAATTCTAGCCTCAACATCCTGAACCTTTAGAACTGCCACATCCCACTCTCCCTTAAGCTCCATAGTCTGATCGCATACCTCCTGAGTAACCTTATTAGCATCGTCCCTTTCTTTGACGACCTCGGTGTACTTAGCTTTAAGCTCATTAAGCTCTTTGAGCACATTGTCTCTTTTAGCTGCAACGATGCCATTTCTGTGGCCCATATCGTCGACCAGTTTTAAGTGCTCTTGCCTCATTCGCTCCATTTTCTTGTTGGCCCCATCGACTTTTTCCAAGGCCTCCATTTATGAAATCCTCAAATTTTTGTTCTTACTGGTGAGAACTTGAACTCTCCGATCCTTGTGAGCAAAGATCTTTTTGCAACTGTCCAATTGTCTTCGCTCGATCGATGCCACCTTGAAGCCTTTTCTGTAGTTTTCTTCCATTCACGGCATTGGCTGTAAGCGTCATACACAAAGTCATGCACCATTTTCTCTTCCCCTTCTATAATTAACCTTAAGTTTAGAGGGAAGTGAAAGCCATCAAAACAAATATTAGGGAAGTCTTCCTTAGCTTGGCTATTCGGGTGGCTACCTCCTCTGTAAGCTCTGTAGCCATTGAGGTAGCGACAATAGGAGCGTCTGCTCCAGTTCTATGGTGTTGTTCGCTAGGCCTTGAAGTTTGTGGAGGCACTGGATGGCGTGAAGTTTCATCAATGTGTGTTCTAAAACTAAGGGGTGGCATGGGGACTCTAGGTGGAGGAGAGCACGATCGGAAGCTGTGCCTATCTCGCCACTCTCTTTACCTCACTATCTCTTTCTATCTCTCTCTCTCTCTTCCTTTTTCTCTCCCTATCATAGCGATTCCTATCTTAACTAGAGTAATGGCGATTGTAATCGAACTTGTGCCTGCGTGACTCATGGTATGAATTGGAAGATTGGCGTGCGACACGAAGGCTGTTGATCATGGATCCTTTCTTTGACATTGTACCTGTAAAGTGGAAAAAAGAAATAGAGTTAGTTACCTTCGTAGATTGAATAGCTTGTGGACATTAGTTGTGTGGTGCCATAAAGTGTGTGCATGCATGTGTAAACCCCCCAAACAACTAGATGTAGCAGTCGTACTCGGAGGGGTCGGCTCTCCTAAATCTAAGGCACTTTGAAGCCTCTCTAATCCGGTATCTTGGTAAAGAGGCACATCACCTAAAATGGGAATACCTGCAAGTCCTTTCAAAGGACTCTCTATTTGTGAAGAGGGGGCCTTTGAAATTACAACAGTCGCTGCTGGCGAAGACATTACAACAGACTTTTGTCTTGGAGCTTTGTGGGCAGCAACCTTGCCTTTCCTTGTCCTCTCTGAATGTCGATGACTTGGTGAATGCCCGGTTGCGGGCTCGTCTCTAATGGGCATATTTTTATCATCATCTTGCTTTGTGATCATAATTCTAAGAACTCTCCTTCTGACTTACCTCGTTGGAACCGTTTTCAGAAATCTTTCAAGATCGATGCTTTGATCTCTATTAATTAGCGCAACGGCCCTTAGATTTTCATCAATGAGAACCTCATTGATCTCTCTGCGCTCAGCAGGCACCTCATGAAGAGCTATTAAAATCTCCTTAAATTGAGCCCGTTCGGGCCGCGAAATCGAAGCCGTGAAAGAATAGAAGTGTTAAACTCTAAAATCGAGTACTATTACCTAGATAATCAGCATAGAAGTTGAAGCAGTTATGTCTGGCTAGCCGCCGTCTGGAAAAACTTGGTAGGCATCGAATGTAAAACCATTCGGTCTTCAAATAATTCAGCTTTGTCCAGGCTCCAATCACAACTTGATAGTTCCTGACCGCCTCTAAGAAAGTAAAGGATGGGTTATCTCCTCGGCTCTTTATATTGAACAAGTATCTGACTTCCTCTGGAGTTGGAGGTCGGAAGAGATGCTCCATGAAGATGATGAATAAACTATTTAGCAAAGCATACTTGTTCGGGTGCATCTATGACGGGGTAATCCTTAAGTAGAACAACACATCCCGGACATATTGATTGAATGGAGGGAGAGTCCAAGCTACACAAGAGAATCTATTGTAGGCCGTATACCCTTTTGGAGGAGTATGGGCTCTATCTTCTGCCCTTGGCAAAAGGACATCATCCCTTGACAATCCATGCCTTGTGCTAATCTTGCCCAGCATATCTTTGGAAATATTGGAAGGAATGGAGTCTTGTGGTTGTGCGATGAAAACCGCTCCTGGTAGCTCATCCGAAGTAGGACTGACAACTTCGGTTGCGATAGCCGATATCTCGATTACAGGAAGAGGTGGACTTTGAACTTCCTATGATTGTAAACTTTCAGGTTCCATAGCTATTCAACTTAGCAAAAATCATCGTTAGATGACAATAAAACCGTGTTTCCCCTAGTGTGAAGTGTGTGAATGCGTTGTGCGGTGCAGTGCTATTTACTACTTAAGAATTCTATGGAATTTTAAAGATGTTTGAACGAAGAGACTTCAAAATTCAACTGGAGTGACCGTCATCGCTGACCGTCACAACCGTGCCATCCAGACTTTGGAGACTGATCCGAGTTAAAGTTCGTTAAATTTTTGTTAAGTTACAGTTACATCGACGAGCTTCAAAAGGCAGTCAAATATGCAGTGAAACAGTTAAGTCAAATTATGCAGTGCAGAAGCTCGTTGGGGTCAAGCGATTATGCTATATTTCATATCCATCAAAGTTTAGACTTGGATCGATCACCGGAAATACACTTCATATCGGTCCAGGAACCATCACCTCGTATCGGTCATAGAGCATCATTTCGAAATGATCATCGAAGATCATTTCTTATTGATACAAAATCCCTTACTTCGTATCGATCATCAACATCACCTTCATATCGATCATCATACCCAAGATTTTGTATCGGACATTTGATATGAACTTCCACCAGCCATCGATACGATGCAAGTCTTTCCCATCTATACGAGATTACATTGTATCCAAGATCAATATGAACTTCCTCCTTCCACCCATCAGTTCCAGATCGGTATGAATTCCTCATCCCAGATCGATATGAGAGTATTTTTCCTTCCCTCTCCTATCGATGTGAGTTCAAAGCAGAGCATCCCTTTCATGAGTAATCCGTTCCCTCCATGCTTCATCTTCTCCAATCAACACAGAGACCACTCTGACTTTCTTCGACCTCGCTCCAACCATCTATGGCTCCTCTTCATCAGAATCGGCCACAGATACTAGTGGAAGGACTCAAGAATTCAAGCCTCATCATCTTACAATCAATTTTGTTCAATGATTTACCTATTTTAGGTAATTAAATCGAAGGATTAATGGGATAAATGGTTTGGAGACGAAAACAATTTTTTGTTCCTAGCTTTGTAATCAATACGAACGGCTGGCAAAAAAATAAGAGCAAGTGAGAAAAAATGCTAAGTACAGAAGGCTTTTATATGATCTTACCCTAGGCTAGTGTTGATTCGTCTCCCGGTGCATGATACCGATCAAAGTAGTTTCTCCTCTAGTCGATACGAAGAAGGCTTTTTAATATCCAATCTCGATCGATACGAATGATACTCGGTGGATCGATTGGACTGTTCGTATCCATCATAAGTCCATCGATACGAAATTATGACTTTGTATCCATTATTTTAAAGACCACTGGGATTCATAGCAGTCGATACGAAATATTTTTTAAAGGCCAACAAATTCGTATCGATCACCATCGATATGAAGATAGTTTTTCAACTTTTCACACCGATCCAAGAGAGGATCAAGACGAAGAGATACACTAAAAAAACCATGTTTGTGACGGTCACAGCCGTCACGTCGATTCAGGATAAGATCAATATGGAATTTGATAAAAAACTGACAATGACTCGTGAACATGAAAACGTTAACGAGTGTCAGCTTAACATACATTTATGTGTGATGAATTAACATTCAATTTTCAAAATTTACATGAATTGAATGCTCACCTGGCAATAATTACAAAGATAAACAATAGATTGCTAATACTCAAGACTCAGTTACAACAATACACTCTACGATCATTAGCAGTCAACAATTCAGCATTTATATTACTGGAAATCATTTAAAGATTACTTCTTTTGACGAAAATTCAACAACCATTCAACAAATCGGGCAGAACTTTACAGACTAAAACAACAGCTTTTCAAAACACTTCATGTCAAGATGTACTTTGGGGGGCAATGTTATCCCACTGTTTGGCAAGCGTGTGACACCAAGAAATTAAATGGAAACCAAAGACAGATCATCCTCGAAGATCGGTTATACATGGGTCTGGTATGGACACTGATGAATTTTGTCAGAGTCCAAATCGAGCTACAATCGATATGGTACAACAAGTAAAGCTATGAAAGTCAATGTTGCAAATTTCATGTCAATCGAAGTTCGTATGCTCATGATATTGGCCGATCAAAATCAAGAAAACCAATTACGTTTGTATCCATGGAATTTTGTAACCATCAACTCGTGAGCCGTTATTTTGTATCCATCGCTCAAGCAGTTTAAGCACATATCCATCAAACAAAGACAACTTGGTTCGCATTGGTCCCCGTTACTTTCCTTCGTATTCATCAAACTGGAGCCATTTCATATCCACCAAGAAGCCATTGGTTCGTTCCATCTAGTTCGTAATCATCGCTCTGCAACTAACCAACTCATATCCATCATTCCACTTTGGTTCATATCCATCACCTTAGAATGTTTCGGATCGATCCCACTTATAGACGACTCATACTGATCATCCTTTACACAATTTGTATCGATTGCTCAACGATCGATAAGAAGCATCCCACCAGCAAACGATATGAAACAACACTCCAAAACCATCGATACGAAATCATTCTTAAAATGATACAAAATGTTTGAGTTCATATCGATACGAATGGGATTGGATATCATCGATACAGAGTAATCCTAAATATCGATACGAATGGGGCAATGAACCATCGATACGAGATAGCTTCATGGTTCGATACGAAGTGAAACACGGTAGATCGATATGAAAGGAACATATCAAGTCAATACGAACGAAACCTAGAAGAGAGGAAGACTCGGTCACTCAACATGAAAAGTGAATAGATCCTAGAATATAGCGCCATGTTATCTAGCCAATACATGCAAAACCATCGATACAAGGCATTCGATACTGTTTGCGCCTAAAACGATCACAAATACCAGATTATTGATGAAAGCACCCGTTCACAATGACATATCTCAGATAGCAAGTATGTAGAGAACATAAATATCAAGAACATTCAAAATATCAAAGAAAAGCAGTAGAAACACACAATTTATAGTGGTTCGGCATTGTAGCCTAAGTGCACTTTGAAGGGTTGTTGCTTTATTGATTTTTGTCACTGGTTACAATGAGTTACATCTGATTACAACATCACAATTGAAGTATAGTGACGATTCCGGCAGAGTAGCAGCATAGAAGAACCAAAAGATCCCTTTTTCTAAAGCTCTTGGGATGCTATTTATAGGCATACTGCAAATATCTCGCTCGAATCTCGGGAGACCTCTTCTTGCACATGTGTGGGCCCACACCATTGATCCCAGGTGATTTCAACTCGACACGTGATCGGTACGAATGAATTTCGTATCGATAAAGATATTGTCCAATCGAGTCGAGATCGACCATGAACATTTTTTAGGTTGTATGCAAGCTCCTATGTAAATTTGGTGGCATTTGGACTTGTAGATTGTGAGTTATGATCGATGCAAGTTTGGGTTTTATGTCGGCTGTTTAGTTCGTATCGATCCCCTGCACATTGATCTGTTCGTATCGCTTTTGGGAACGTGCTTGCAAGTAGACGTGGCGCTAACTCCTCGGATCGATCTACTTTTCATGCCAAGTGAATAAGTCTTTCATTGGAGTGTATCTTGTTCACATCAATCACCTCTTCCTTGCTCGCATTGATCATCGTTGCACTGTTCGCATCGATCATCGTTGCACTGTTCACATCGATCATTGTTGCACTGTTCACTTGTATCGATCATCATTGTATTGTTCGTATCGATCGTTTAATATCTTACTTCGTATTGATAGATGGGACCATTTTGTATCGATCGTTTGATGTTTTGGGATCGATACGAATTGATTCCAATTGATGGATACGAAGTTAGGTGTACGTGATGGACACGAACAACAGACAGTTGATGGATATGAACATATAAAGCTTGATGGATGCGAATAGATGGCTAGGAACGGATGGAGGCAATTGATGGATATGAACAGATGAAGCTTGATGGATGCAAACAGATGGAGGCAATTGATGGATATGAACAGAAGAAGCTTGGTGGATGCGAATAGATGGAGGCAATTGATGGATACAAACAGATTAAGCTTGATGGATGCGAACAGATGGAGGTGAACGAATTGATTCCCTTCACTTACATCGATCATATCTTGAGCATATAAGCTTGGATTGACTTGAAATTTGAAACGTAGGTTTTTACAGCTTTGCTTGTCATGTATTATCAATTGTAGCTTGATCCAGACTCAGACAAAATTTACCGACATCCATAGCCGATCTGTACGTAACTGGCAATCAATGAGAACTGCCTTTGGTTTCCAGTTAATCTTTTCATATCATGGCATTGCTAGAAGGAGGGATAACAGATACGAGTGGTATTGATATGAAGGCGACAGTCCTTTGAAAATCCAAATTTTCTTCAATCATATCTCAAATTCTACAAGTCCAAATGCCACCAAATTTTCACAAAAGCTTCCATACTACCTCAAGAATATTCATGATCGATCTTGGCATAGAGAGATCAAGTTTGGATCGATACAAATTTAATGCGTATCGATCTTGGATCGATCCTAAACGTTTGGGGGTCGATCAAGTGGGCCCACCCATGTGAGAGAAGGGGTCTTTTGAGATTGGAGTGAGATATTTGTAGCCTACATCTATAAATAACATTCCTAGGCTATTAGAAAATGGAATTTTGACTCTGGAACACCGATACTTTACCAAATCTTCATTGTACTCTGAATTGCATAGTTCATTTGATGATATCAAAAATAAAACACTTCGTTATGAGAGTGTCTATAAAGAAGCATGAAATCTAGGTGAACATAAATGCTAAGGAGCGAAGCAAAAAAAATTATCCCAAGAAGAACTAGAGATTCATGAAGAAGTAATTTAGACCCACTTTTGGATCTTAGCAAAAGGAAAAAATGATAAATCCCATATTGTATGTTATATTTTGTGGATTCAAGGGACAATTTGCAAACGAATGTCAAAGAGCTTGAAGTAGTGATTTTAAGAAATGTTTCAATTGAAATAAGATTAACCATATTATATAAGGTTGTCCAATACCAGTCAAGCAGAAACAATAGAAGCTATATGCTATTGAATATGCAGGACCATAAGATCAGGCGATAGGAAAAGCAGTTGCAGTTTTTAAAGGTATGATTATGATAACTAATATATATATATACATACATATATAAGAGCTTTTTTCGACATGGGTGCATCACATTAATTTATATCAAAAGAGAGAGTAGAGAAATTACTCCTAGATTAGACATTGTTAGCAATATCATTTAGGGTAGTAAGTCATATAGGTGATTATGCTAATTTAGAGATGAAATGCATGATTTGACTGTAAATCTACATAGATACTCCTTTGTGTTCAATTTTCTTGTTATGTGCTATCCACATATTTTAATACTATTAAATATGCTAGAAGAGTCATCAAGGGAAAAATAGGCAACTAGGCCAGCATGAGAATATAAAAGCATTGAAAGGAAAAAAGTTATCAAACCTCCAGCAGCGTCATATCAAAGAAGTATCGAGCCTATATTTTTAACAGTATCAGGCCTTTAATATAAAGATTATTGTTAAGCTTCTACTTAGGAGTTGAATAGCTTAAAGGAATCAGTGAATGCTCGTAGTTATCGAACTACAATAGTTTTCGAGCTTGAAGATAGTAAGATTGTCAAGCCTTTACAACCATAGGAGATGTTGTCGAGCCTCTAGGAATATTGAAGATTAAGCAATTAAAAGCCTTTACAAAGAATGAAGGTGTGCTAACTCTCTAAGGGATGGAAAACTTATACAACAATAAGTTTTGATGAGCATCTACAAGCAGAAGGTGATGTCGAGCATCCAATAATAAAGAAAACATGTCCAGTTTGTTAGGTGATGGAGTTTTTAAACTGGTAAATGCTTGGTGGTATCAAGCTACTACCAAATTGGAGGCACAAGAGATATCGAGTTTCTATAGCACCAAAGTTGTTGAACCTAAAGATAACAGGGTTGTCAAAGATTTAAAAAGGAATGTCGGGCCTCTTCAACATAGGGTGTTATAGAGCATATAAGAAAGAAAGGATGTCATGCCACTAGAATATTTCGAGCATCTAACTACAAGAGAAGGTTGTCGAGTTTCTACAAGCAAGACTATATTGTTTTTATTTTATAGGCAAGCGATGTCGGGTTTCTACAAAGGAAGAAATATCAAGATCTCATCAAGATGGAGCAAGCAGAGCCCTCTGATTCCATGCCAAGACACATGTCAATCGTTCTGTGTGATAGACATTATTATAAATAGAAACCCTATGGCACTTAGAAGGGGAAGATCATTCTTCTTTCTATATTATCAAATTATAGATTGTAAACCCTAAATTAATTTGGGGATTTCTAGAGCCATTTGTAACTCTTGGACTTTTTTTGCAAATAAGGACTTGGACGTTTAGCTCTGCATAGCATATCTCCTTTATACATGCCTAATTAGCTATTTATGTTGATGGACTATCATATGACTTTGTCTTTAGACTTGGACTAGAACTTGGATTTGCATATTATTAATTTGCACAAGTCCACTTAAGCCCTTATTCAAATTAAAATTTAATTTACCTTGCATATTGACTAATATACTCATTGACATATAAACAAAGGATTACTATATATTTATCCGACTTGCCTATTTTCTCTTGAACATATGAATTTAACTTCTGAACAACTTTATGATTGTATTAAAATCAGGGGTGCTATTGGAACATTTTCAAATGATATCACCTTACATGACATGTTGGTTATTGAGCCAAATTCTGATTCAACATTATGAATTACTTGGTTTTTGGAAATATTTCAGGAGTGGACTAGCTTGAGCATTATGATTCTCGCTTTTTTGTGCTGATCTAGTTATTACTCTGAAGCATCATGATTATAGAAATCATATTGCATTTGCTCTTGATGCTTCAATATTCGGGTCTTGTATTTCACTGAAATTTAAAGATGATGAAGTTGAGAAGATTCCAATCTTGAGGGAATTTTTGGATATGTTTGAATCCATAGAAGGATTACCGCTCGTAGAGCTTTATAATTTCCGATAAGTTTAATTTCAGGTTCCATTCTGTTAGCAGACCTCCTAGTTGAACACACCTTACCAAGATGGAAGAATTGCAAACTCAATTTGAAGGACATGAGAAAATAACTTTGTTAGATTAAATAGTTCGCTATGGGTCACTGAAGATGTGCATTGACTATAGGAAGTTGAACGAGATTACGATTAATAACCATTATCTATTCCTGTGGATTGATGATCCTTTTAGCCAGCTAAATGGAGCGAAAGTTTTCTCGAAACTTGATTTAGACACTGGTTTTCACCAATTATGAGTAGGTGATAACAGCCTTACTCTTACAACTTTTAGTACTAGATACGAAACCTATGAGCGACTAGTTATGCCTTTCGGGTTAACGAATGCATCTGCTTATTCCATTAACTAGATAAATTTATTTTTCCGTAGTTATATAAACAGCTTATATTAATATTCATTAGTGATATCCCGGCTTATTCAAAGACTAAGAAAGAGCATATAGAACATATGAGAATTGTCCTAGAAACTTTGGGAATGCATCAACTCAATGATAAATTAACGAGATATCACTTTTGGTATAAAGAAGTGAAATGTCTTGATAATATTATTTGTAAAAATGGTATTTCTATTGATTTGATAAGGAGTGAAGTCGTTCAATAGTGGAAGAAAACGGAGTCAATTATAGACATTTGTAGTTTCTTTGTATTAGTTGGATAATGCAAACATTTTATTCAACACTTTTCAAAAATTTCAACTCCATTGACCCATTTGATGAAGAAAGGAGTAAATTGCAATTGGTTAGAGAAGTGTTAAAATGTGTTTCAAAAGATGAAAGAATTATTATCTCATGCACCTATCCTAATAGTGCCTGATGGTAATAAAGATGATAGTATACGCATACGTTTGTAGGATTGGTCTTGGAGTTGTGTTGATGTAACGTGACATGGTTATAGCATATGCATCAAGACAGTAAAGTCCAAATGAAAAGATGTGCTTCTCATGATCTTGATCTAGCAATAGTATTTTCCTTGAAATTATAGATATGTTATTTGTTAAGAGAATAATTTATTCTCTATACATATCATAAATCCTTGAGGTACCTATTTTTCTCAGAATTATTTTAATATGCGACATCAAAGGTTGCTTGAATTTCTAGCCACTTATGATATGGAGATATAGTTACTCAAGGATAAGGAAACATAGTGGCTAGTGCTCATAGTCGCAACAAGCCATGATTTCTATCATGACCGCTGACTGGAAAGATGTGGAGTAGTTAAGTTCTTTTATTGTTCAGTTTAGAATGACGATGGCTCATCTACAATGTTGGCTAGTTTATAAGTTCAACCAAGCTTAGTTGCTAGAATTCAAATTATTCAAAAAGAAAATCACGTGGTGATTGATTGATTTCAGTAGTTGCAGAATGAAAAGATAGTAATAATCGAAAGAAGTTCTAGCTTGACTCGAATGGTAGCTTACGATCAAAGCGAAGGCTATGTGTTCCTTACATAACTAACCTAAGAAAGGATGTTCTTGAAGAATGCCATTATTCTATGTTCACTATCCATCTAGGTGGATTATAAATATAAAGATATATGACATACATGTATTATTAGGAAGGCATGAAGCTTGACATAGCAAAATATGTAAACAACTGCATAACATGTCAGCCCGTGAAGGAAGAACATTAAAACCCCAGTAGATTATTTCACCCATTTGAATTACCTCATTGGGAATGGGATCATATTTCAATGGACTTTAGTGGTGGACTTCCTTCTTTGAGATAAGGAGGTAAAAGCATTTCGGTGATAATTGACTGACTCGCTAAAAGTGCACGTTTTATTCATGTACGTTTGAAGCGAACATCAGAAGGCTTAGCTAGATTATTTGCTAGACATATTGTGAGTATACATGTAGTACTTAAGAGCATGATTGTGACTGAGATCCACTTTTCACTAGCCATTTCTGGTGAAGTTTGTAAAGTGCCTTGGGAACACAACTAAATCTTAGTATGGCCTATCATCCACAGACGGATGGACAAACTGAACGAGTCTATAGAGAATTATATGACCTTTTGATAGCTTGTATTCTAGAATTTAGTGGTCCTTAGGAAGACCATCTTCATCTAGTAGAATTCTCTTATAATAACAATTTTTAGTCTAATATTGGCATGGCACTTTTTAAAGCTCTTTATGAAGGCTATGTCATTCTCTAGCTTGTTGATTGGAAGCTGGTGATATACTGATACTATGTCCAGATATGGTGTAAGAGACGACTGAGATGATCAAGTTTATCATAGATAATATGAAAGTTGTTCAGTCTAGTCAGAAGAGTTATGTTGATAAGCATGAATGGACTTAGAATTTTCAATTAAGGAGTACGTATTTGTAAAGATATCTCCGATGAAAGGAGTAAGAATATTGGGGAAAGCCGAGAAATTAGCTCTAAGATATGGTGGACCTTATCCAATTATGTGGAGCGAATTGGAAGCTTAGCATGTCAAGTTGATTTACATACCCACTTATCAGGAATACACAACCTATACCATGTGTCCTAGTTAAGGAAATATCTACAAGATCCTGATATTATTCTAAAGCCAAAAAAACTTGAGGAGCTAGAAATTGAACCAAACCCGACTTTCACAATCGATCCAGCACAAATTCTAGATTCAAAGGTGAAATAATTAAGAATTAAAGATATTTTTCTACTAAAGGTACAATGTTCTAAAAATTTCAAAGACTTTGCATGGGAGAACGAGAAAATAATAAGATGGCCCTATCCTAACTTATTCTATTTAGATAGGTATGACGGCTATATGTTTTTTATTTGAGTCATGGATGATTGGATGTTTTAATTATTGATTATTATAAATTAAATTTATTTAGGAATTGCAAGGACGCAACAATTTTTTAAGGTAGAGTCTTTAATAGCTTGAATTTGGCAATACTATAAATTGACCTTTAACATATTTAGGAAGTAATTAAAATTTAATTACGAAAACAAAATAATTTGGGATTTAAAAAAAATTCCCTAATCTTAACAAAATAAGCAGTTGCAAATTAATTCGAGAAATAGTATAAAATGATATCTATAAACAAAATAAACAAACAATGAGTTAAAATATGATTCGAAATATTTATAAGGAATTTGATTACATTTTTGTATTTGAAATAGAAAATTGTGTTAGAATTGATAAATGCCAAGGAAAGATAAACACAAATGCATGTGTTTGTTTTAATTTTTCATTTGCTTAAATATAAAGAAATGAATTAAAAGACTATTGATTTTCTCTGCCTAATAAAACAAATGAAAATGATTATTTCTTAGAAATTAAGAAAAGAATTTGTCTAACAAAACAAGAATGAATGATTAATCTCGCCTAATAAAATAAAATGGCATAACGACTGACCTAATAAAACAATAATATAAAACAAAATAGTATAACAACTTGCCAAATAAAACAAAAGAGTATAATGATTTTCTTTATAAAATAATAGTGTAAAACAAAATATCATAGAACACAATAACGTAATGACTAGCCTAATTAAAAAAAATAGTATAATGACTTGCCTAATAGAAATATAGTAAAATTGCTTAGTTAATAAAACAATGTAGCATAAAAAAATGACATAATGACTTGCGTAATAAAATAAAATGGTATAGTGACTTGCATGATACAATAAAATAGTAGAATTAAATGCCTAATAAAAAAATATAAACAAAAAATACATTTGCTTGCATTATAAAATAAAATAGTACAATGACTTACCTAATAAAAAAATAGTACGATTATACTTTGCTTATATATAAAGCCCTAACTCTCTCTTTTCATTTCATTCATTCCCTCCCCTTCATCATATTCCTTTCCCCATTAAAAGATGTCACCCAAAGATCAAGTAGAAGCATCCTTCGGTGATTATAACCTTCTATGAAATGAAATAATTATACTGTTTTAATTTTGATATGATTCGGTTTGATTATATACTAATTGATAATGGCTTGGCAGCCTATTTCGATTGAATTGATGGTTGAAATTGCTAATGATTAATCAACGAGTAAACCTTATTTAAAATTCATCTTTAGTTGATTCTTGCCATGTTATCTCAAATGTTGTTTGTAATAATTTACTACAAAGGATTAAATATTTAAATATGCCATGAAATTTTGAATTATTTGCATATATTGTTATGAATGGTTAATAATGTATATTATTTAGATAAAGTAAGAACATTGTGATTTAAACTTGTAATATTTAGTAACATTGGGTATGTGATAGTTGAGTGGGAATTACTGCTATCCATATGAAAAAGTGAAATGTGATATAATTTAGGAAACCCTATAGCAACATCGAGTTGATGACGGCTAGGTTGGATTACTATCAGATTGCAATATGATTATATTAAACCCATTACTAACATTAGGTTAACGACAATTATGTGGGATTACTGTCATATATACACTAGTTAAACATGTTAAATATTGTAAATTGATCATTGAGTGCTATATCAGATAGAGCTAGCATCCATCCTTCTTGGATGACTTAGGGTAGCACCCTGAGTGTGTCATCCTTGCCTCAATGTCACTGATCCGATGATGTACTATAAACACTTTATTACTATGGCTACATGATTTAAATATAATGATGTGTAGAAGGGTAATCATGTAAACTAGGTTAGACTAGGAGGGTCATGTATAGTATTAGAGATCGGTGGGTGCGCCCCCAATGTTGATTCAAAGGTGATACTAGATATCACTAGGTATTGATTCAGTTTTTGGCATATTTGAGTCATGGGTGGTAATGGGTATTACTTGGAATCGATTTAATCTTGGTAATTGATCAAATTTATCACTATTATATGATATAATAATTTGTGATTAGGTAACCATAATTGAGTAATTTGCAATTGTGGTCACAGTAAATAGAAATAGAACACCTGTTATATGAGATATACATACATTGCAATACCATCTCTATATTATTCACCTTGGGAAACTCATGCATATTGCTTTGTGTCAAGACACGATAAATGTTAGGTAGAGATTCAGGTATATGATATCACATATATGTGTTGATAAAAGGGAATATATATATACATGAAAAGTCGCTCTGATTGTGTCCTTTACTCCTTGCTTTCGGATGATAACCTCCTTCTGGTGGAATGGGTACTGGGTTAGAGTGTCACATTTTCTTATGTGATGTTTGAAGTTAGTGATGTGTCTAAAGCATATAGAGTCTATGATCCTATAGCCAAGAAGGTTACCATCAGCTAGGATGTAATCTTTGAAGAAAATAAGCTTTGCAACTGGGAAGAGAGTTATGAAGAGCACATAATACTCGATTTAGAGTGGGATGATAATGAGGATGATAATTTGAAAGAAACTAATGAGGCTGTGGTGAAGGTAATGATAATGCTATAGTGGAGAACAACTCACCAATTTCCAGAGATGAAGAAACAAAATCCAACTCAAATGGAAAAAGACTTTGAAGGGCATTATCTTGGATAAGAAATCATGTAAGTGGCAAAGGTCTTTTTGAGGAAGATATGAAGACTCTGAAACTAACCTAGCACTATTTGCTTCAGCTGATCCAACTTCTTTTGAAGAAGCCACTCGATGTGCAAGATGGAGGACAGCCATGGACATAAAGATGAAGTTTACATAGAAAGGAATGATACATGGGTATTAACTGATCTACCACTTGAGGCAACAAAAATTTATGTTATATGGATCTATAAAACTAAGCTTAAAGAGAATGGAGAAGTAGACAAATAAAAAGCTCGTTTGGTGGAAAAAGCCTGTATGCAACTTTAAAGGATCATTTTTTCTTAAGTACTTAAACCTATGCCAAGGACGGATGTAATAAGGATCATAATTGCACCCGTGGCTCAAAAACAGTGGAAAATATTTTAACTGTAGAAACTATCCTTTTTGCATGGAGAATTAAGTGAAGAAGTATATGTGATCAACCTAGAAGTCATGAAAAGAAGGAAAATCCTCACATGGTGTATAAACTAAGGAAATCTTTATACAGATTTAAACAAGCTCTACGAGTTTGGTTTAGCCAAATAGAAGTGCATTTTATGAGTGATGGTTTCGAGAGGTGTCATAGCAAGCATACTTTGATTATAAAGAAAAGCAAAGAATGTAAAATCTTAATTGTTAGTTTACATACGGATGATCTAATTTTCATAGAAACTAATGATGAAATGTTCCATCGGTTTAAAAGCTCAATGATGTGCGTATTTGGCATGATTGATTTAGGAAAGGTGAGATATTTTCTTAGAGTTGAACTATTGCAAAGACCTAGTGACATTTATATTAATTAAATAAAGTGTGCATTGGATGTGTTAAAAATGTTTGGGATCAGATATAGTAATTCGGTTCAAAATCCGATCATTCCTTGCTTTAAAATTTTCAAAGATGAGAATGGAGCTAAAGTTGATGCAACATTTTTCAAGAAAGTTGTTGGGTGTCTTATGTATTTGATGAAGACTTGGCCTAATATGATGTTTGTGGTGATCCTTATTAACAGATACATGAGTAATCCAACTAAATTGCATTTATATGCAGCTAAGAGTGCTTTGAGATACGAGAAAGGAACTATTAGTTTGGGGATATTCTATAAGAAGGGATTATGGGAAATGGTATAATATAAATTATACTAGTGTGGATGAATCTTAAGGTTGCTATAACACTAGAAGGGGGTGAATAGTGTTTATAACTAATATAGCACTTTTAAATAGTTTCTAGATTTAAATCAAAACACAGATAATTAGAAAAAATATATATTAATAGGCAGTCATATATATATATGTAGTAAAAAATAAAATAAAAGTAAGGGAGATGACACTAGGAGTTTATTGGTTCGGATTAACCAATCCTACATCTAGTCATGTACGTTATTAGTACAGATTTCCTTTCAATGACAACTTTAATCAGGTAGCAAGCAAACCATAATACAATATTGATTTAATGGCAATAAGACACATCTTCCCGACTTTCAGAGCTTTGGGTGGATTCTTTGTTTTTCCAAGCAACAAGATCACCCACTTGATTTAAATGGGCAACAAGCATACCCACTTGATTTGAGCGGCCAATAATCGTACCCACTTAATTTTGAACAGACAACAAGCACACCCACCCATAAAATAGTAGTAGAGAGTTGTTGATCCCAAATACAAAAGGTTATAACATGAATACAAGATATCCTATAACCCTTTTATAGCATTTGATCTTTGAATTGATTGAATAAAGATTTAGAACAGTAAAAGCTTGATTTGAATAATTGCAAATCCGAGAGTAGATTCTAAAGAATAAATGCAGCGATGTAGAGATTAATTTAAGTGGATTTTATGAAATATATAATGCGAATTTGGAGTAAGAAGAATGTAGTGAATAATTAGTTAAAAATTCATTCTTCAGTCCCCTTTACATAGTGTTTGACGGAACATATATATTCACAAAAAGATGGAGCCAGAAAGATGTTGCTCTTCAAACTTAAACAAATGGTCTAATGGTACATATGTCGGTACACTCATGTAGGGTATATTGATATATCCTTGTATGTTGGGAAAAACAATAATAATTCAAAGTATTATAAAATTATGAATATTTGTAAACTCATTTTAAAATAGTTTTTTTAAATACTTTAATATACAAAACTATTTATGATATGTTTGTATAAATATATATTGGAAATAAATAAATTTTAGTGAGAGACTATTTCAAAGAAAAGAAAATTGCTACTTAACGACTTCAACAAATTTATTTAATGTCTATTAACTATTATCTATAGTCTTGAACTCTTCATCTCTTTTTCTTTAAACTCATGATTCTTCAGTTGTCTTGGCATCCTTGAATCTTAATCTTTAGTCACTTTACAATGATTCTTCAATTTTGATTATCCTATACTTGTATAAACCTGTGTAACATATATCAAAATATTTTATACAACTTAGGAAAACATTAATAACCACATTTATATAATTGTTGTCATCAAAATCAATATATGTGGTATTAACAATCTCCCCCCTTTTGTTGATAACACCCATGTAAATACTTTTATTATGAAATATAATGTAACACCCCCTAAATTGGTGAAGTCCCCTTATTTTAAAAACTCCGCTTTAGTATATGCAAATATTATATTTTATACATTCTCTCCCCCTTTACCAATAACAAAAATGAGTAAAGAAAAAAACTCCCCTTAAATGTGACATACCAAATACTATAAATGTGATAGTGTTGTATACGGATCAAAATCAATGCTAATTGCGAAATAATATTTTTGAGAAACAACTTAATATATATTTAAAATTACATATATTTAAACCATACATCATATTTTTTACACTTATACACACTTATATACAATTATTTATATATAAAAAATAGTTTATAATTCTACGAACTAAAATGTACAAATAATTAATACACTCTATGAATACATATTAAAACCAGATTTTCTTAGGAATGTCGACCCATCTTTTGGATCCAAATATTTGCTTAGTGTTGATAACTTCTCAATCTTCATGCTCCAATTTTGCTTCCGAGTTCCATCATTCCAAGGTGTCATCTTGGAACTTCTTTAGCAATGCAAGAAATCAAGCATCGAGGAGAGTTGAAATATTTTTCTTATTCTTTGGTCATTTGCATTTGACTCAACTCCAAGTGTCATTGATTGCGAAGAATGGTCCAAAGAGCTCTTTTGAATGTTTGAAGAGTTTCTTTTAGATTGTCAATTAGTTTTTGTTTTGAAATATTAATGTTTGAATTCATTTTTGTGAAAGGTGATGTTTAGAGAAGAATAAATGTAACGACCCAAAATTTTCGACCTCGAAGATTCGACATTCATACATTCACTGTAGAAATGTCGAATAATCGAATGATGGAAATCCCAGATTGTTAGAGAAAAGAAGAAAGAGATAGAAGAAGAAACAGGAAACAAAACACAGAATCTCACATTCGCAGTGGATCAAAATATAATATTAAATAATAGCAGTTATACAAAGAAGAACTATATCTGTTAATTTACATCAATACATCAGAGTTACAACCAATACTCCAAATCGGACAGTTAAGATTAACTTGTCCTGGAAATACAAACAATAGCATACATAGCGGAAACTCCATACGTTCCTGCCATCCAGCTGGCCTCTTGATCTCCAGAACGACCTTACCTGAAAATCTGTAATACTCGGTCTGACCCAAGCATTACATCAACGTAGCATCCGGGTTAGGCTGGAAACCAGCGTGAGTAAACTCATATAACATGAAGTTTTAATGCAAAAAACTTATTTAAAACCCCGGGCAACTCCTTCCTTACTACGAGTTCTTAACTTGTTATGTTCAATACTTAATTAACAAATCAACCTCTAAGTACCCTTACTTAGTTTCAATGGTCTAGATCACTTAAATTATTTCATACCAGCCTATAGATTACATATATCAAATCTAGAGAGAATTATAAAATATTTCAAATTGAAGTGGTTTCGGGTATTTACTGATACCCGTCCCTAGTCTCTTCGAGTCCCCTATCATCTTAACCAAGTTATTCAAATGAAATACAATTCAAACTTTAAATACAGGATGTCACTTTTACACAGGAATTCATTGTCGATAGATAACCACATTATCACTGATTAAATCAAACATATTATATCACGAAACATCTCATATAAGAAATATCAACCAATCATTCATAAGCAAGATTAATAAGTCATACTATTTCTAATTAATTAAATTAAATACTTTAATCACTTTTAAATCCTGCTTCTCAATATTAATTAATTACAACACAATTAATAAATCATTTTTTATCATCCATCTTAATTAATCATCCTTGATTAATTATTCTTTAATTACATTAAGCAACTAACCTTTAATTACCCAATGGATTAATTAGCCTTAACCCTTCACATTAACTTTCAATCTCCTAAATTAATTAATCACGTTAATTAATGATTCTCTAATCACTTAATTTAAGTAATTACTAAAGAATTAATCACTTAACCTTGCTTAATCAATCATTAATAGATTTCAAACCATTTAATTAATTAATCATTCCTTAAATTACCTTATAAATCAATTAATTAATCTTTAATTACCAAATTAATCATCCGCTAATCATTAATTAATAAACCTTCATTATTAATTAATAAAACTTAATTACCAAATAACTAATTCCTAATTACTATTAATCAATCCTTCATTACCAATTAATTAATCTCTAATTACTTAATTAATTAATGCTTAATTACACTTAATTAATTAATTCATTAATTAATCTCTAATCATTAATTAAAAATCTATAATTATCTAATTAACAACCCTTAATTACAAATTAATTAATCCTTGATCATTAATTAAATAAATAAATTAAATACTCTTTCATTTATTAATTATCAAAACCTTAATTAGATTAAGATAAAATCATTTCCTTTATTAAATACCAAATCACAAATTTGGTTTAAACTTTTGTCAACCACTAATTATATTTAAAAACTTAGTTTTAAAATAACTTAAAGATTAACTTAACAATTTTAGTTAAACAAACTTGTAATTCCTAATCACATGTTGAAGAAAACATTTGATATATATATATATATAAGAATTTTATTTAAGGAATGTTTAACTAAATTTCTTTTTAAATTTCAAAACATTGCTTTTCAAAAACTTTTAAAAACATGCTTAAATCTTGCTTAAACTTCTTGCTTCGGGTTAAACCCGATACCTACTCGAGTGCTGCCCTGAGATTCTTCCTCCTTCTATTTTTTTTAAAACTTAGTTTAAAATTTAAAACTGATATGTTATACACTCACGTACAGGAGTTCAACCCTGAGCTAACTCAGTTCCCCCGTGCTTCGACCTGAGGCAAAATCCTTATTCCCCAAACTGACACGGCAGGGGACTATGCACGTGCACAGTGCCATGGTGGCGCTTCAGCGATTCACTCCACCTCTGGCAAGTCATCGATTGCCTCCTCTATGGATCCCATCCACCCCTATCACAAGCCCAAAATCGAATTCGAGCTTCTCAAGATCAAACTGGAAATCAACCTTCGCCTGAAACATCATCGAACCTCCGAGCCGACCATCAGATCCTCTGGAAGTCCAGTTGCACACTCGCTAGCCTCCACGCTACCATCTCCCAAGCTTTGGTGAAGTTCGATCACCCAGAGACGCGACGGCAAAGAAATTTTCGACCCCGTCCAATTTGGGTTTGAAACCCTAATTCGACCAATCGCCGTCGCCACAACAATTAATCATCACCTCCACCATTTTTACCGATACCACTAATCACCAAACTTGCTTCGACCAAAATCTAGACCATCAAAAATTCGTCGATCACTAGAAAAAGGTCAAAACCCATTTTTTGATCATCTTTGAAATGCACATCCAAAATTCATCTAAACATTTTGATTTTTATTTAAAAATCCTAGTTTTGATAGTAGATTCAGGCTATATACTTGGATCATTTAATTGTTGAAAACAAATTTTGTCAAACTTTGAGTTTTTACTGTGTATTTATCATCCTAGTAAAAACTGACATCAATTTCTGTTCAAACTATTTTTAAAATTCAAATCATGTTACTTGTAACAGTTTATTTTTAAACAACATAACCTAAAATTGATTAGAACAAGAACAAATGGTTTTAGAATTATACTAGCATCCAGGAATTCAAGAACAGAGTAAACAGATATACACACAGAAATATCCATATACATATACAAATATAGTCATTAAATCAACATGAAATCTATTATCACCAATTTATTACTCAAGTTTACTGCATGCATTAAGGATTAAACATGTTTAAAACTTTTAAATCAAAATTATTTACTCGTAGTTAAACAGAGGAAGCCTGAGATGATTTAAATTGGAAGTTGCTCCCTTTGAAATTTGAAACTGAAATTGATTCTTTCTTATAGACTTGATTGCTTACTGATCAAAGTTGAGTTTCTAGGTTGAATTTGAAAAAGCTAGACGTTGCTGATGAATTTTCTTTTGTTTTTTAATTGACTGGTTTGTTATAGGATTTCTTTTCTTCTTAATTTTGAAAATGAACTTGTAAAGAAATGAAAGAGGAGAGTGAAGAAGTTTATATGTTCTAGTTTTATCTTTACTAATTATATTTTTTTTAAAAATAAAAGAGGAAAATGAAACTTGTCATTATCATTATATAATTTGTTAACACTTGTATTTAGATAATGTCATTAGTTCACATTTGGCATTAATGTTGTATTAATAGGTTTTTAATGTATATTTATATTATATTTATGTTACATTTTAAATTTAGTGTTATATTTAAAGATACCTTAAGTGTATAAATATCTAAACTATCTCTTTATTTATCGATATATAATTGAAAAGAAAATTACAAAAATTCCAATTATACATTTAGAAAATATTATACTAGTTTAATATACCTTTTATAAAATCTTTTAAAGAGAATGTTATAAAACAAATCATATATACATGTTTTTTTAACTCAACTTATTTTTAAGATGTTTATATTTGAATTTCAAATCGAAATTCTCCTTATAAATTCTACTTATATGCATTCAAATTAATACTTATTTTATTTACTTAGGAAAAGAAGGAATTTCAGATTATAAAAATGATTTATGTAAGAAATTATTACATATTTATTTCCCTAAAATTCCGGAATATCCAGACATTTATCAGAATTTTGTATGTTAATTTGAGTAAACCAGTTAATTATCTAATTATTAGATGTCCAAAATATGGGTTATCACATTCCTCCCCACTTTGAATCTTTTCGTCCCCGAAAAGGAACGAATCCAGAATTTATTCAATACTATTATTAGATAAATTACTTCTTTGAACATTTTAACTATAAACTTCCTTTTATTTAAGAACATTTTTAAAAAAAACTTTTAGAATATTCATAGTATTACAAAAATAGTTTTATAAAAATACCTTTTATAACTCGATGCCTCAACCAGTCCATCCTTGTTCTCACAGAAATTCGGTCATACGTTGATCAGGCGTAGAACTGAAAATCTATAAGTACATAGCAGACTCATTTTCAACACCCAATGAAAATACTTGGGAAAATATTTTGCTGAAAATATAGAAAACATTTTTGAAATAGAGGAAACATCTTTGGTGAGAATGCTCTAGAAATCATCACTCCCTCCATGGTCAAAGTTAACCCGATGGTTACGTTGCCATCCCGCAAAATCCATAGATAACTTTAGGCATTCCACGTCCCACGATTACGCCATGGAACCCGCTATAGATCGCAACTACATCTGGGGTTACGTTGCTATTACAGCAAAAACCCATATAACTATAGGCATCAGCGCCCTTGAATTTTGCTGCCAAAAGAATGAAATTTCTCCACTCGACCATAGATCGCAGTCTACCGATGTTACGTTGCCATCCCGACAAAATCAAGAGTAGACCGTTGACACTCACCTCCACACAATTTCTGCAATGGTCCACAGTAGATCGCAACGACATCGAGTTACACTATCGTTACAGCATAACCCAAATGCCTCTGTAGGCATCAGCGCCCTCGTCTTTCGCTACCCAATAATCCTCAGGAACTTCAGTTTGTTCGGACTTCCTCACATGATCCACTTTAGAGCCTCCCCCTTGGGGCTCAAGGCAGTACCTACCTATGGTACTCCTAAGAAGTTCATTTCAAGGGAGCGCCTTTTCCCCCAAAGCCATTCTCAAACACTTTATACTATACACATACAGTATTTTCCAAATCATACACCTAGTATGAATCCCATATAAATCTCCATTTCTCAAAATCGATTATTTCAAAATCGATAATTTTCAAACTAGGATTTTCAAATTTCCAAAATTGATTTTTTTTGAAAAATCAAAAGCCTTTCCAAAGCCTATAGGTTCCCAAAACCTTTTTCCCAAAATCATTCTCATAAAATCCTTCATATATATATATATATATATATATATATATATATATATATATAGACATATATAACTTTGAAAATCTTTGGATCACTTCATACTTGTATAAATTCCCTTTTTATACTTCAAATACTTTTCAAAAACCCTTTTCTTCTGGCTATAGATACAACAAGGGGAATTTATCATATATATAACAAAGATATATAACTTTGTTTATTCCAAATCAAATATTCAAATTTAATTACTCCTTATAAAGTTATCAACCGTATTACCTTTCTTTATAAATTGAACCTTTAATCATAGAAATATCCAATTTCCATTTTATATCATCATTTATTGTTCAAAATATACTTTTCCACTTCAAAACTCGTTTTACAGTTCTTATCCACAAATTTTCAATATCTATTCATTCAAACCCACACGATGTACATATACCATTCATACACAATTTCAAATTCGATCGCTCACTCGATTACAAAATTTCACTTCCGAACTAGTATCGTCCACCTGACTTCCTAGTGCGTACTCATATTTTTTTTCTTGATCAGAAACCTTCATTCTCCTTGCATAGCCTAACTGTGATAGAGAATTTCCAGAACCAATCGAAAATCCATATCTAGGTTCGCCGTCGAAAATCGAGTGAAAAATCCCAACTCAGATCGATATACTGTCTTGAAATTCTTTGCTCGAATCTGGATCAAATCACTGTGCGAATAGAATAATATATGTACAACCTACGTATTTATCTTCATTGATTATTAGCAAAATAAATTCTCTTCTCTATTCACCTTCATTTTGATTCCGTTCATTTATCCACAATTTCTCCTAATTTCCATTTGGGTTAACACTTCAATTCTTATCTCAATTGGTAATTAATCATAAACAGTTTGCACTCTGACCAGCTTATATTTAGAAAATAGCTTGAAAAGTTAATAATAGATAAGTAGTTGAAAATTAGTAATTAGTTTGTAAAATAGCTATAAAATAGTTAAGCAGTTATAAAATAGTCAAATGGTTATAAAATAGTTAGATAAGTACAAAATAGTTGTAAAATAGTAATTAGTTATGAAGTAGTTAAAAAATAGTAATTAGTTTATAAAAAAGTTGTAAAATAGTTCCAAAAAATAATTGTAAAATAAGTATAAAATAGTTTGGCTTTAAAAAGAAAGATTGTATAGTAAATAGCTAGGAAAAATAGATTTATATTAAAACAACTTATCTAGACAATAGTCTAGAGCCAGACTGTACAACTTCCCAATCTTTATTTCCAATCAATTCCAATTTATAAATCATACTCACCTAAATGTTTTATTTCCCTAAAAAGATTCATTTTGCTTACTCATTAACACACATTTCATTATTAAATACAACAACCATTTATGATAACATCCAAGATTATCATATCTGGAAACTAATTCATTATTATCTTATTTTGAAAACACTTCTACAAATTCAGGATTTTAGTTTCAGTTTGGATCCATTTCAAAACTTATCTTTATTCAATTTAAATTTGGTTGTATTACTATTACCACTTAAGTTTCATTATTTATTTAATTCCAATAATCAACAACCAATTTCTTTATTATATTTAATAATAAGAAAAATTATTTCTTTATATATCAAAAATAAACTTATATGGAAATCATTTTTAAAGTCATTTTATAAAAATAACAAATACACCCTCATATATACTACACTCAACTCATTCTAGGGTACTATTGACCCAATCCTTAATGAGTAAACCCACCAGAGCCAAGGTTCTCGCTTAACCTTCAGCTCTGATACCAAATGTAACGACCCAAAATTTTCGACCTCGAAGATTTGACATTCGTACATTCACTGTAGAAACGTCAAACAATCGAACGCTGAAAATCCTAGATTGTTAGAGAAAAGAAGAAAGAGATAGAAGAAGAAACAGGAAACAAAACACATAATCTCACATTCGCAGTGGATCAAAATATAATGTTAAATAATAGCATTTATACAAAGAAGAACTATATTTGTTAATTTACATCAATACGTCAGAGTTACAACCATTACTCAAATTCGGACAGTTAACATTAACTTGTCCAAGAAATTACCTCCTGAGCTCGCCTCCTGAGCTCCAGAACGACCTTACCTGAAAATATGTAATACTCGGTCTGGCCCGAGCATTACATCAAAGTAACACCCGGGTCAGGCTGGAAACCAGCGTGAGTAAACTCATATAACATGAAATTTTAATGCACAAAACTTATTTAAAACCTGGGGTAACTCGTACCTTACTACGAGTTCTAAACTTGTTATATTCAATACTTAATTCACAAATCAACCTCTAAGTACCCTTACTTAGTTTCAATGGTCCTGATCACTTAAATTATTTCATACCAGCCTATAGATTACACATATCAATCTATAAAGAATTATAGAAGATTTCAAATCGAAGTGGTTTCAGGTATTTACTTATACCCGACCCTGGTCTCTTCGAGTCCCATGTCATCTTAACCCAAGTTATTCAAATGAAATACAATTCAAACTTTAAATACAGGATGTCACTTTTACACATTAATTCATCATCGATAGATAATCACATTATCACTGTTCAAATCAAACATATCATATCACCAAAACATTTCATATCAGAAATATCAACCAATCATTCATAAGCAAGATTAATTAGTCACACTATTTCTAATTAATTAAATTATGTTAAATGAAATTAAATTAATTACTTTAATCACTTTTAAATCCCGCTTACTCAACATTAATTAATTATAACCCAATTAATAAATCATTTTTTTAACATCCATTTTAATTAATCGTTCTTTATTAATTATTCTGTAATTGTATTAAGTAAATTACCTTTAATTACCACATGGATTAATTAGCCTTAACCCTTCACATTAACATTTAATCAATCTCCTAAATTAATTAATCATATTGATTAATGATTCTCTAATCACTTAATTTAAGTAATTACTTAAGAATTAATCAATTAACCCTACTTAATCAATCATTAATAAATTTCAAACCATTTAATTAATTAATCGTTCCTTAACTACCTTATAAATCAATTAATAAATCTTTAATTACCTAATTAATCATCCTTTAATCACTAATTAATAAGCCTTCATTATTAATTAATAAAACTTAATTATCAACTAATTAATTCCTAACTACTAGTTAATCAATCCTTAATTACCAATTGATTAATCTCTAATTACTTAATTAATTAATGCTTAATTACACTTAATTACTTAATTAATTAATCTTTAATCATTAATTAATAATATCTAATTATCTAATTAACAACCCTTAATTACAATTTAATTAGTCTTTAATCATTAATTAATTAAATAAATAAATTACTCTTTCATTACCTCATTAATTATCAAAACCTTAATTAGATTAAAATAAAATCATTTCCTTTATTAAATACCAAATCACATTTTTGGTTTAAACATTTATCAACCACTAACTATATTTAAAAACTTAGTTTTAAAATAACTTAAAGATTAACTTAACAATTTTAGTTAAACAAACTTATAATTCCTAATCACATGTTGAAGAAAACATTTGCTATATATATAAGAATTTTATTTAAGGAAAATTTAACTAAATATCTTTTTAAATTTCAAAACTTTGCTTTTCAAAAACTTTTAAAAGCATGCTTAAAATCTTGCTTAAACTTCCTGCTTCGGGTTAAACCCGATACCAACTCGAGTACTGCCCCGAGATTTTTCCTCCTTCTTCTATTTTTTTAAAACTTAGTTTAAAATTTAAAACTGATATGTTATACACTCACGTACACGAGTTCAACCCCGAGCTCAACATCCATTCCCCCATGCTTCGACCCAAGGTAAAATCCTTATTCACAAAACTGACACAACAGGGGACCATGCACGTGCATAGTGCCAAGGTGGTGCTTCGGTAATTCACTCCACCTCCGATAAGTCATCGATCGACTCCTCTATCAATCCCATCCACCCAGATATCGTCACAAGCCCAAAATCGTATTCGAGCTTCTCAAGATCAAACTAGATACCAACCTTCGCCTGAAATATCATTGAACCTCCGACGCCGACCACCAGATCCTCTGAAACTCCGGTCGCACACTCGCTAGCCTCCATGCTACCATCTCCCAAGCTCTGGTGAAGCTCGATCACCCGGAAACGCCACGACAAAGAAATTTCCGACCCCGACCAATTTGGGTTTAAAACCCTAATTCGACCAATCGCCGTCGCCGCAGCGATTAATCGTCACTTCCACCATTTTTGCCGATACCACCAGTCGCCAAACTTGCTTCGACCAAAAACCCGACCATCCAAAATTCGTCGATCACTAGAAAAAGGTCGAAACCCATTTTTTGATCATCTTTGAAATGCACATCTAAAACTCATCTAAAAATTTTGATTTTGATTTTAAAATCCTAGTTTTTATAGTAGATTCAGGGTATGTACTTGGATCATTTAATTGTTGAAAACAAATTTTGTCAAACATTGAGTTTTTACTGTGTATTTATCATTCCAGTAAAAACTGACATCAATTTCTATTCAAACTATTTTTAAAATTTAGATCATGTTATTTCTAACATTTTATATTTAAACAACATAATCTAAAATTAATCAGAATAAGAACAAATGGTATTAGAATTATATTAGCATTCAAAATTCAAGAACAGAGTAAACAGATATGCACATAGAGATATCCATATACCTTTACACATATAATCATTAAATCAACATGCAATCTGTTATCACGAATTAATTACTCAAGTTTACTGCATGCAATAAGGATTAAACAGGTTTAAAACTTTTAAATCAAAATTGTTTACTCACGGTTAAACAGGGGAAGCCTGAGATGATTTAAAACCGAAAGTTGCTCCCTTGGAAATTTGAAACTGAAATTGATTCTTGCTTCTAGACTTGATTTGTTACTGATCTAAGTTGAGTTTCTAGGTTGAATTTGAAAAGGCTAGATGTTGCTGATGAATTTTCTTTTGATTTTTAATTGACTGGTTTGTTACAGGATTTCTTTTCTTCTTAGTTTTGAAAATGAACTGGTAAATAAATGAGAGAGGAGTGTGTAGAAGTTTATATATTCTAGCTTTATCTTTACTAATTATATTTTTAAAAAATAAAAGAGGAAAATGACACTTGTCATTATCATTATATAATTTGTTAACACTTGTATTTAGATAATGTCATTAGCTTACATCTGTATAGTTAATGCCCCGCTATTATCCCGCTATATCTCATAGCGGACTTCAACCGCTATGATTTTTCCACATAGCCCCCAAAATATAGCCTTTCCACTTTAAGCCATGCTATTTCCGCTGTATCCCGTTATTCCCGCTATATTCCGCTATTTCCGCTATATCTTCTTTAATAAAGTGAATTGAAAAATTGCATTTAAACGTTATAAAAATTATGAAACTAATTTATTTGATTTAATTTTTAATATGTTTTTAGAAATGAAAATACTCTAATATTCTACTAAATTCAATTATGTTATATAACAGTTTTAGTTTATTTAAAGTATATTCGCACACGTTTTTATTTAAAATTATTTATGTATTAATTATAATTCAATTGAATGATAATTTTTCATTTAATTACCATTTATATATATTTGTAAAAACATTAAGTATGAGTTTTACATGCTATTTTAGAGCCATCCGCTATATCCTTGTTGTATTCCCGCTATGACTTTTTGCACCTCCATCACTTTGAATCTGCCGAACGCATTAACTGCACTGGTTTACATTTGGCGTTAATGTTGTATTGATAGGTTTTTAATGTATATTTATATTATATTTATATTACATTATAAATTTAGTTTTGTATTTAAAGATACTTAAGTGTATAAATATCTAAACTATCTCTTTATTTATCAATACATAATTTAAAAGAAAATTTAAAAAATTCCAACTATACATTTAGTAAAAATTATACTAGTTTAATATATCTTTTATAAAATATTTTAAAGAGAATGTTATAAAACAAATCACATATACTTATTATTTTAAATTCAACTTATTTTTAAGATGTTTCTATTTAAATTTCAAATCCAAATTCTCCTTATAAATTCTACTTATATGTATTCAAATTAATACTTATTATATTTACTTAGGAAAAAAATGAATTTCAGATTATAATAAATGATTTATAAAAGAAATTATTACATATTTATTTGCCTAAAATTTTAGAATATCCAAACATTTATCCGAATTTTGTATGTTAATTTGAACAAACCAGTTAATTATCCAATTATCAGATGTCCAAAAATGGGTTATCACATTCCTCTCCCCTTTGATTCTTTTCGTCCCCGAATAGGAACGAAGCCAGAATTTATTCAATACTTATTATTAGATAAACTACTTCTTTGAACATTTTAACTAGAAACTCCCTTTCATTTATGAACTTTTTTAAAACACTTTTAAAATCTTTATAGTATTACAAAAATAGTTTTACAAAAATACCTTTTATAACTCGATGTCTCAACCAGTCCATCCTTGTTCTCACAGAAATTCGGTCATACGTTGATCAGGCGTAGGACTGAAAATCTATAAGTATATGGCAGACTCATTTTCAACACCAGTGAAAATTCTCGAGAAAATATTTTGTTGAAAGTATAGAAAACATTTTTGAAAATAGAGGAAACATCTTTGGTGAGAATGCTCTGGAAATCATCACCCCCACCATGGTCGTAGTTAACCCGATGGTTACATTGCCATCCCGACAAAATCCATAGATAAATGTTGGCATTCCACGCCCCTCGATTACGCCATGGAACCCACTACAGATCACAGCTACATCTGGTGTTACGTTGCTATCACAGCAAAAATGCGTATAACTGTCGGCATCAGCGCCCTAGAATTTTGCTGCCAAAAGAATGAGACTTCTCCACTCGACCGTAGATCGCAGTCTACCGATGTTACGTTGCCATCCCGACAAAATCAAGCGTAGAACGTTGACACTCACCTCCACACGATTTCCACTATGGTCCATAGTAGATTGTAGCGACATCGAGTTAGACTGTCGTCACAGCATAACCCAAATGCCTCTGTAGGCATCAGCACCCTCGACTTTCACTACCCAATAATCCTCAGGAACTTCAATTTGTTCGGACTTCCTCACAGGATCCACTTTAGAGCCTCCCCCTTGGGGCTCAAGGTAGTACCAACCTACGGTACTCCTAAGAAGTTCATTTCAAGGGAGCGCCTTTTTCCCCAAAGCCATTCTCAAAACACTTTATATTATACACATATAGTATTTTCCAAATCATACACCTAGTATGAATCCTACATAAATCTCCATTTCTCAAAATCGATTATTCCAAAATCGATAATTCTCAAACCATGCTTTCCAAATTTCCAAAATTGATTTTTTCCCCAAAAAATCAAAAGCCTTTCCAAAGTCCATAGGTTCCCAATACCTTTTTCCCAAAATCATTCTTATAAAATCTATAACGATCCTGATTTAAAGTCGAATGTAAGCTTGTAATTAAATATAATTTTTGGGTTAAATTATGGATTTGTTTGATTTTTTCCAAATTAATAAGGTATATATACTTATTTATTTTAGAATTTGGATTTGAAGCTCAAAATAAATGTTTTCAATTGAACTCGATTATAAATAAATGTATAAATTGTGTTTAGTTCATTTTCTTTAAAAAGTTATAAAATGTTTAAAATAAAAAGTTATCTTATCAACATTGAATACAAGTGTATAGAATAAAATATATGATAGTCAAACTATAAAAAGAAATAAAAATTCAAGAATTTGTGTTAATAATAAATTTATATGGTCATATGGCAACATAAAATCAAATAAAAATAAAAATAATAACAAATGAAATATATATAGAATTGTATGGAAAAAATGCAAGACAAGAAGATCAGAGGGGAAAAAACAACTAAGTACAAAGCAAATAGATTTGTCGTAAACAAAATGAGAAACACAAAGGCTTATAAAGGAAGGAAATAAAACAAAATAATATATATCTATAAGACAAAACTGTACATACAAAATCAAATAGATTTGCTGTAAACAAATTGGAACACATGCATTTAATGTTTTCTTCTCAAGAACACCAAAAATACTATCTCAGCCGAAATAAATTACTCCATTTCAGTAACAAAGAAAATATCTTTAGTCAAAACAACAAAAATCTAACCAAAAACAAAGATGAGGCCTAACCAGATACTACCTACTTTTACAAACTATTTTTCTATATATACATGTGTTTATCAACCCTAGTTCGTTCAGTAGGAAAATTTAGCAAACCAGAGAAAGAAAAAAAATACAAACATCATCATCTACAAATTTAAACATCATTCAATTCAAAGGAAATCAATACCGCAGGCTTCCAAAATACAGAGCTGCTTTCTGTTTTTCAAATTGATGTAAGTAAACAAACTACCTTTAAATTTTAAAAATCTGGGTATTATATTCAAGAAACTCTGTGCTTTGTTGTTTATTTAAACAAGTAGTTCTGTAAAATTTATGTGCACTGGGAATTTTTATGTGGCTTGTTCCTCTGTATTTTTGTTACAGTGCAAAGAAAAATAAGAAAAATTTAACACTTCTTCATACAAACCATTTTAAAACTTAGGATTTTAAACGAATTGTGTTTGTTTAAACTTAAAATCATAAACCTGGAATTTGTTGAAGCAGAACAGTGTAACATGTGTCCTGCATATCAATTTTACAGTGAAAAGAAAACTATATGTTGAATTCGAATTTTTTTAATTTGTTGATTTGATTTTATATCTTGAATAAATATTCAAAAACAAGATTTTAAAACAAATATGATGATTTTTAGTTACGTGTGTAAGGTGCAGTTTTGAGATGAACCAAAAACGCTTTTTTTATCAATTTCTGATGATTAATCAAATCTTGAATGTTGAAATTTGATATGAAGCAAGCTTGATGATCTCCGAGAACGGGAAAAATGTTAGAAAAAATTTCTATTGCGTGAATTAAGGGGACGAAGTCAATTTAGGGTTTTGGGGTTTGTTTTTTCAACATCGGGTTTAGGTGGAGATTTCATCAAGCCCACTGCATCGGACTACACCGGAGTTGGACTAAGCATTGCATTGTTGAACGAAGCTACTTTGGTCGCGGTGGCATGGCCTCTGATGGCCTGAGGCGGCGGTATAAGGTGATTGGGTTGATCGTTTTGGGTTCCAATTAGTTGTTGTGATGCTTGATCTCGATTTCGAGTTAAACTCAAGTTGCTGGGTGGTCGTGACGTTAGAGGGGATGGTTGTCGACTTGTCGACGCTAGTGGTGATGATCGATAGTCGTCGGAGCTCGCGCATATGCACACGTATCAACGTGTATCAGGTGAATTACATGTTTGGGAAGAAGAAGAAGTGCTCGGGTAGATGATGGTTCGACTCGGGTGGATGCTCGGGTTCACTTTAGTGGTTACCAGTACGATAGTTTTTAGGATTTCTAAGTTTTAAAACAAAGGAAAAAAGAAAACACACAGGATAACTCAAAGTAAGTAATGATTTTTCTCGGGATTTTGTGGTTCCTCCTCCGGTTTGGGAAATTGATATAAAAAACAGTTTTATACTTTAAAACAAAATCAAGTTTTACTTAATACAATTTTGTTTAAACTACTTCTTTTGTAAATAATGAAGGTTTACCTAAGTTTTAAATTTGTTAAAGGTTTTTAGATAAAATTATTTCAAATTAATTAAGTTTAAAGTGTTTGATCTATATCACTTTTATTTTACAAGTTTATTTTAAATAAACTTAATGTTACAATTAATTAGAGATGAAATGCCTTTTTTTATATAAAACACTAATCTAATTATGAAAGTAATTAAAGTAAATTAATTAGTAATCCAAGTTAATTAATCCAGTAGTAAATGAATAATTAAATAAAAAGTAATAATTACTTAGTGAAAGTAATTAAGAGAAGATAATTAAAGGTTAAAGATTGATTTATCAAATATCAAGGGTTAATTACTTTAAAGAATAATTAATTAATGTGGTTAATTAATAAAGGTAATTAAATTAAGAATAACTAATTAAAGGTTAATTGACTTAAAGTGATCAAGAAACCATTAATAATTAAGGAGTAATTAATTATTGTAGTTAATTAAGGAATAATAAATCTATTAATCAATTAAGGGGAATCAATTATAATTAAGATTTAATTAATAATTAGGGATTTATTAATTAAAGTAATTAATTAAGGAATAATTAATTAATAAAGGTAATTAAGATTTAATTAATTACAATTAAGGGTTAATTAATTTAGATAATTAATTAAGAAAAGATTAATTAATGAAGGTAATTAAGACTTAATCAGTTACAGTTAATGATAATTAGTCATTGATTAAAGACTACTAATGAATGTAATTATGTGGTTGATAAATTTAAAAACCACCCAAATTATTCATCTTAATTGTAGATGTTTGATTGCTATTGAATGCTTTGTGATGGATTGATATATTCGATATGTGATGTGATGCTATGTGATGCTTTGTCCTGAGCTATTATATTTGTGATGAATATACGGTTGTATGAATATGCAAAACCCCTTGTCCCGAAAATGACATTTGGATTTCGATGCGACAGGCAGTCGGATTCCAGTTGGTTATTCGAAACCCACATCAAATCATATTAGTGAATCTTTGTGATTGATAAATTTACTTCATCTATGAATCTGTGAATAAAGATAAGCGTTATGGGTCATAATGCTTATCGATATATCTGTGATGATTGATGTTGTGCACTATTGTGTAAAACCCCTGGACTACACAAATATGTATTGCACATGGAAATCGGTTAGGTCATAGATTTTAGAAAATAATTCTTAAATCGAATTTTGGAACTCAAATGAATTTTGGAAATGAATTGAGTTTAATATAAAAAGCTTTTAACAAGGTGTTTTAAAAGTGAAAGTTATTTTGAATAACTTAATAAAGATTTGAAAATTGAGTAATTTGATTTAAATTGGAATTCCATATCTGAAATTAATTCTATGTTTGGTATTTATGATTGAAAAATGGTATACGAGTTTATATGGGTTTTAAACCATTTTTAAGGTGTTTTGGGAATTTGAATTAACCTCGAAGATGTTAACTTGTGTAAATAAAATCGGATTTTTCCGAAATAAAACTATTGTTTCCAAATAATAAAAAGCTTTCATATGAGAAATGAATTTAGAAGAGAGTTCAAGTTTGAATTGAAATAGTTTTCCAAATTATGGATGAATATTTGGAAACGAGTTTTTAAAGCTATAAGCTAAATCTTTGGTTTAAAGATTTAAATGAATTTATCCAATTGGAATGGAAGTTGTTTTGAAATCCGTGAATGAATCTTTGTGAAATTGGGTGAACTTTGTGAAATGAATCTTTTTGTTTAAAAGATTGAAATGGTAATTGGTTTAAACCATTTGAAAGGAAGTTGGAATTATTAAGTTGTGACTTAATTAAAATCCCATATCCATATGGTTTTAAATATTGTGCTCATTATTCGGTTTAGCCGGGAGATGACTTTGTGTCACATAACCCATTCCGAATAATGATACGTCGTTATGGATAGCATTTGAAGACCGGTGGTGAAGACCGGGTATTTACGAGAATGATAGGATGACCTATCGATTGTCTCTTCACTGAGTAGCTATGGTATAGAGATTTCCTAAGTGATGGGAAGTTCGATCGGGATTGTGAACACCCGGATTGCAAGGGCTTCTTCGGAAGTGCCTTCGATTCTGTTCGAACCCGGAACAGACTTGTATGGTTGTATGTCTTACATTACACTTTGAGATATAGAGAAAATTTCTTTCAAATGCATAATTGTTGGTGGCGGAGAATTTATTTTCTTAGCTTAACACCCTTCTCTGAGACGTACGAGCTCAGAGGTTATGTAGTTGAAGGTTATCAACGATATACTCCCAATTTGGTAGTGTGGCATGCCAAGTACTGCTGTGTGTTGATGATTGTTGGTTGATCATTTGTGATCAAAGCATGGCTTTCGTGTAAAGCGTAGCTTTGTGGACGAAACCTCATCGAGCCTCACAAAACAGTAGTAGTCGAAACAGGAAAGATGCAGCAAGGTTTCAGAGGTAGCTCCCATTGGGTGTGACCATTCCTTCTGGAAAAGAGTAGTATCATGGTATGGAGCCCGGATACTTACTCATGTGGGCACTGTAGTATATTTATTACCGTGTGATATTGTTGGTGTAGAGGATCCTCATATAAAGGTCCCAAAGGACCGGGGGTGGCATATCTGTAGGTATAACTCCCGGACAGGGAGGAAACCGGCCTTGTGTTGGCAGAGAGCTGGGTAGGTTCTCAGGGCGTCCCGCCAATGGCGTTCCCATGTGACAATAGGAAGTTCCTTAGCCTGACCATTTGTTGGAAAATCCAAAGAAACAATACTCGCCCTGTACGGTTTTAGTTGTATAACCTGCCATGGAATGTGGTGGTAACCTGCTATTGAACATGGTAGTTATAGTAGGCATACAATAGTGGTTGTATGCTGGCTAAGATTGATATCATACTTTCGAGATGTTTTCCACTATGCACTAATAATAATAATATCAAAATGGTTTTCACGTATCAAGCATGTTTGACTATCATAAGGAGAAATCTCCTCCAATTCTGCGTTTGCATGGGGTGTGTAGCGGGAGGCCTTATGGTAGTTTCAATTTCCAAAAAAGCATTGCGGATTTTAAATTAAAAATCTTTTGATTGTTTTTAAAGACCAAATGTTTTTGTTTGCTCATACATGTCCCATGACTGACCCGAATTTTTTTGTTCCGTTCCTAAACTCTGGGTGCCCACAATTTTCCACACGGGCAGTCTAGAGTTTGGTTTTTCAGATAGTCAGGGTTAGTGGATTATTTGGAACTAGTTCAGTCTGTGGATGACACGCTAGGAGTTTTGGAGCTTTGTCTTTGGAGTTTTTGGATCAGAGTTGCAGTATTGGATTCTACGAAGACTTATCTCATATTGTACCGTGTTCCACTGTATTCTGTGTTGTATATTCTCTGATGTTGATGATTATCATTGTATCAAATTGATGTATTGGATATTGTATTCATATTGCATTAGTGATATCGTCTTTTATTTCCACTATGTTATTTATCATCTAATGGTGTTGCAAGCTCCCACGATACGAATTTGATGTTGTTTATCGGACATCGAGTTCGGGTCATGACAATTTGGTATCAGAGCTAAAGGTTGAGTAAGAACTTTAGCTACGGAGTGTAACACATTAGATGGCTCATTAGAGATAGGGTGAAGTATACCCTAGAATGATTACAACCAGTGGAACCAAAATCCAAATTTCTTAACCTATTCTCTTTATCTGTTGTTATTCGCTAAGATATTTCGTCTGAATGCCTAAATCGGCCTTCTTACTATTACAGATAGTAAGAATGAGTGAAAGAAGAGAACGAGATTGGAGATAGGGAAGTACCACTTCAGCTGGTCAAAGCCCTGCAACAACGGATATTCCTATTCTATCTCAATCAAATCTGGCTGATATATATCAGAGTTTTTCTAGACTTTGTGGAAAACCCTTCACTGGCAAAGAATCTGTTATCGAAGCACAAGCCTGAATTCGATCATGTGAAAGGACTTTCAAGGAACTAAAACTGGAAGATGATCAAATGCGGTTGATAGCTTCTTGGCAACTCCAAGAAGAGGCTTTAGTTTGGTGGGAAATAGTTACATTGGATGAGCCGCTGGATGAGTTTACTTGGAGTCATTTCAAGGAAGTGTTCGAGTAGCGATATATGTCCTCTGCTGGTATCTCTAGAATATACCAGGAGTTTGTGGATTTGAAGCAAGGAAGTTTATCATTTGAAGAGTACTTAAACAAATTTAATGAGTTATCTCGTTTTGGTCCAGAATTGGTGATTACACCGTTAAAGAAGAATGAAAAGTTTATTCGGGGAATGAACGAGGAGTTTCAGGAGAGAATGACTACTTACGTTAAGGAATCTTTTTCTGAATTAATTGATATGGGTTATAGATATGATACTCTGGATAAGCAAAAAGTTCCGGAGGAGAATGGAAATACAACTAATCTGAATTGGAGGAAAAAGAAATTTGGTGGAAAGAAACCGAGGAAAGATAAAGGGAAGAAGAATATACAGAAGAAAAAGGTGAAAGATGTTACTTGTTTCAACTGCTTGGAGAAAGGCCATTACTTGAACAAATGTAAGAATCCCAGGAAACAAGGAAAGAGAGAGCCATTTATGAAGCCATAATAGGAATCTAGGGAATGTTGTTACTGCCACAAGCCGGGACATAGGATCATGAATTGCCCAACACTGAAGCAAGTTCAAGCAGCGAGGGCGTATGCAATCAAAGGTGATTCTTCAACCTCAAAAGCTGATTAAGGAAATGAAATTTTGTATGGTAACCTTCTCGTTTATGATTAGATTGTTAGAATTTATTCGGCATAGGAACTACACATAGTATTATTTCTCAGCAAATCATAAATGAGTTAAATCTTGAATCTGAGATCATAACTGAATCAATTTTTGTCAGTTTCATTGGGTTTTGATATAATCTACGAATGTTTAGTTATCCCTTCGAACTAATCAATACCCCTGTGTACTTTGTAGATCAGATACCCAATTGTTTCGTAGTTGATTGAGTTGTCCTCATATCTATTGTTGATATTCTGATTTGGTAGGCCAAATGCAGAATTGATATCCAGTTTGATCTGGAAAGATACTTCTCTATCTTTCATCTATCTTTGTTATCTCCTTGGCAAACTTTGGGGACGAAATTTCTTAAGGGGGGAATCTATAACGATCCCGATTTAAAGATGAATTTAAGTTTATAATTAAATACATTTTTGGGTTAAATTGTGGATTTGTTTGAATTTTTCAAAATTAATAAGGTATATATACTTATTTATTTTAGAGTTTGGATTTGAAGCTCAAAATAAATGTTTACAATTGAACTGGATTATAAATAAATGTATAAATTGTGTTTAATTCATTTTCTTTAAAAAGTTATAAAATGTTTAAAATAAAATTTTATCTTATCAATATTGAATACAAGTGTATAGAATAAAATATATGATAGTTAAACTATAAAAATAAATAAAAATTCAAGAATTTATGTTAATAATAAATTTATATGGTCATATGGCAACATAAAATCAAATAAAAATAATAACAAATGAAATATATATAGAATTGTATGGAAAAAATGCAAGACAGGAAGATAAGAGGAAAAAAACATCTAAGTACAAAGCAAATAGATTTGTTGTAAACAAAATGAGAAACATAAAGGCTTATAAAGGAAGGAAATGAAACAAAATAATATATATCTACAAGATAAAACTGTACATATAAAATCAAATAGATTTGCTGTAAACAAATTGGAACACATGCATTTAATGTTTTCCTCTCAAGAACACCAAAAATATTATCTCATCCGAAATAAACTACTCTATTTCAGTAACAAAGAAGATATCTTTAGTCAAAACAACAAAAATCTGACCAAAAACTAAGATGAGGCCTAACCAGATACTACCTACTTTTACAAACTATTTTTCTATATATATACATGAGTTTATCAACTCTAGTTCGTTCAGTAAGAAAATTTAGCAAACCAAAGAAAGAAAGAAAAATACAAACATCATCATCTACAAATTTAAACATCATTCAATTTAAAGGAAATCAATACTGCAGGCTTCCAAAATACAGAGCTGCTTTCTGTTTTTCAAATTGATGTGAGCAAACATACTACCTTTAAAATTTTAAAAATCTGGGTATTAGATTCAAGAAACTCTATGCTTTGTTGTCTAGTTTTAAACAAGTAGTTCTGTAAAATTTCTGCGCACTGGGAGTTTTTATGTGGCTTGTTCCTCTGTATTTTGGTTACGGAGCAAAGAAAAATAAGGAAAATTTAACACTTCTTCATACAAACCATTTTAAAACTTAGGATTTTAAACGAATTGTGTTTGTTTAAATTTAAAATCATAAACCTGGAATTTGTTGAAGCTGAATAGTGTAACATGGGTCCTGCATATCAATTTTACAGTGAAAAGAAAACTATATGTTGAATTCGAATATTTTTAATTTGTTGATTTAATTTTATATATTGAATAAACATTCAAAAACAAGATTTTAAAAACAAATATGATGATTTTTAGTTATGTGTGTAAGGTGTAGTTTTGAGATGAACCAAAAACGCTTTTTTATCAATTTCTGATGATTAATCAAATCTTAGATGCTGAAATTTGATTTGAAGCAAGCTTGATGATCTCCGAGGATGGGAAAAATGTTAGAAAAAATTTCTATTGCGTGAATTAAAGGGACGAAGTCAATTAGGGATTTGGTGTTCGTTTTTTGAACATCGGGTTTAGGTGTAGATTTCACCAAGCCTACTGCATCGGACTACACCGGAGTTGGACTAAGCACTGCGTTGTTGAACGAAGCAGCTTTGGTCGCGGTGGCATGGCCTTTGATGGCCTGAGGCGGCGGTGTAAAGTGATTACGTGGTGATTGGGTTGATCGTTTTGGGTTCCAGTTAGTTGCTGTGATGCTCAATCTCGATTTTGAGTTAACTCAAGTTGCTGGGTGGTCATGGTGTTAGAGGGGATGGTTGTCGACTTGTCGACGCTAGTGGTGATGATCGGTAGTCGCCGGAGCTTATGTGCATATGCACACGTATCAACGTGTATCAGGTGAATTACGTGTTATGGAAGAAGAAGAAGTGCTCGGGTAGATGATGGTTCCACTCGGGTGGATGCTCGGGTTCGTTTTAGTGGTTACCGGTATGACAGTTTTTAGGATTCCTAAGTTTTAAAACAAAGGAAAAAAGAAAACACACAGGATAACTCGAAGCAAGTAATGATTTTTCTCGGGATTTTGTGGTTCCTCCTCAGGTCTAGGAAATTGATATAAAAAATAGTTTTAAACTTTAAAACAAAATCAAGTTTTACTTAATACAATTTTGTTTAAACTACTTCTTTTGTAAATAATGAAGATTTACCTAAGTTTTCAAATTTGTTAAAGGTTTTCAGTTAAAATTATTTCAAATTAATTAAGTTTAAAGTGCTTAATCTATATCACTTTTATTTACAAGTTTATTTTAAATAAACTTAATGTTACAATTAATTAGAGATGAATGCCTTTGTTATATGAAACACTAATTTAATAAATGAAAGTAATTAAAGTAAATTAATTAGTAATTCAAGTTAATTAATCAAGTAGTAAATGAATAATTAAATAAAAAGTAATAATTACTTAGTGAAAGTAATTAAGAGAAGATAATTAAAGGTTAAAGATTGATTTATCAAATATCAAGGGTTAATTACTTTAAAGAATAATTAATTAACGTGGTTAATTAATTAAGGTAATTAAATTAAGAATAACTAATTAAAGGTTAATTGACTTAAAGTGATTAAGAAACCATTAATAATTAAGGAGTAATTAATTATTGTAGTTAATTAAGGAATAATAAATCTATTAATCAATTAAGGAGAATCAATTATAATTAAGATTTAATTAATAATTAGGGATTTATTAATTAAAGTAATTAATTAAGGAATAATTAATTAATAAAGGTAATTAAGATTTAATTAATTACAATTAAGGGTTAATTAATTTAGATAATTAATTAAGAAAAGACTAATTAATGAAGGTAATTAAGACTTAATCAGTTACAGTTAATGATAATTAGTCATTGATTAAAGATTACTAATGAATGTAATTATGTGATTGATAAATTTAAAAACCACCCAAATTATTCA
This sequence comes from Allium cepa, assembly GCA_030765085.1. Lineage (NCBI taxonomy): Eukaryota > Viridiplantae > Streptophyta > Magnoliopsida > Asparagales > Amaryllidaceae > Allium > Allium cepa. Next base: position 808,334,229 of record CM060940.1, on the reverse strand, counting down.
TCTTAATTGTAGATATTTGATTGCTATTGAATGCTTTGTGATGGATTGATATATTCGATATGTGATGTGATGCTATGTGATGCTTTGTGCGGAGCTATTATATTTGTGATGAATATATGGTTGTATGAATATGCAAAACCCCTTGTCTCGAAAACGACATTTGGATTTCGATGCGACAGGCAGTCGGATTCCAGTTGGTTATCCGAAACCCACATCGAATCATATTAGTGAATCTTTGTGATTGATAAATTTACTTTATCTATGAATCTGTGAATAAAGATAAGCGTTATAGGTCATAACGCTTATCGATATATCTGTGATGATTGATGTTGTGCACTATTGTGTAAAACCCATGGACTACATTTATACAGACACAAATATGGATTGCACATGGAAATCGGTTGAGTCACAGATTTTAGAAAATAATTCTTAAATCGAATTTCGGAACTCAAATGATTTTTGGAAATGAATTGAGTTTAATATAAAAAGCTTTTAACAATGTATTTTAAAAGTGAAAGTTATTTTGAATAACTTAATAAAGATTTGAAAATTGAGTAATCTGATTTAAATTGGAATTCAATATCTGAAATAAATTCTATGTTTGGAATTTATGATTTAAAAACGGTATACGAGTTTATATGGGTTTTAAACCATTTTTAAGGTGTTTTGGGAATTTGAATTAACCCCGAAGATGTTAACTTGTGTAAATAAAATCGGATTTTTTCGAAATAAAACTGTTGTTTCCAAATAATAAAAATTTCGAATTGTATTAAAGAGAGTTCAAGTTTGAATTGAAATAGTTTTCCAAATTATGGATGAATATTTGGAAACGAGTTTTTAAAGCTATAAGCTAAATCTTTGGTTTAAAGATTTAAATGAATTTATCCAATTGGAATGGAAGTTGTTTTAAAATCCGTGAATGAATCTTTGTGAAATTGGGTGAACTTTGTGAAATGAATCTTTTTGTTTAAAAGATTGAAATGGTAATTGGTTTAAACCATTTGAAAGGAAGTTGGAACTATTAAGTTGTGACTTAATTGAAATCCCATATCCATATGTTTCTAAATATTGCGCTCATTATTCGGTTTAACCGGGAGATGACTTTGTGTCATATAACCTATTCCGAATAATGATACGTCATTATGGATAACATTTGAAGACCGGTGGCGAAGACCGGGTATTTGCTAGAACGACGGGATGACCTATGATTGTCTCTGCACTGAGTAGCTACGGTATAGAGATTTCCTAAGTGATGGAGGTCCGATCGGGATTGTGAACACCCGGATTGCAAGGGCTTCTTCGAAAGTGCCTTCGGTTCTGTTCGAACCCAGAACAGACTTGTATGCTTGTATGTCTGACATTACACTTTGAGATATAGAGCAAATTTCTTTCAAATACATATCTATTGGTGGCGGAGAATTTATTCTCTTATCTTAACTCCCTTCTCTGAGACGTACGAGCTTAGAGGTTATGTAGTTGAAGATTATCAGCGATATACTCCTAATTTGCTAGTGTGTCATGCTAAGTGCTGCTGTATGTTGATGATCATTGGTCGATTATTTGTGATCAAAGCATGGCTCTCGTGTAAAGCGTAGATTTGTCGATGAAACCTCATCGAGCCTCACAAACCGGTAATGGTCGAAACAGGAAAGATGCGGCAAGGTTTCAGGGATAGCTCCCCGAGGGTGTGACCATTCCTTCTGGAAAAGGGTAATATCATGGTATGGAGCCCAGATACTTACTCATGTGGACACTGTAGTATATTTATTTCTGTGTGATGTTGTTGGTGTAGAGGATCCTCATATAAAAGTCCCAAAGGACCGGGGGTGGCATATCTGTAGGTATTACTCCCGGGTAGGGAGGAAACCGGCCTTTTGTTGGCAGAGAGCCAGGTAGGTTCTCGGGGAGTCCCGCTAGAGGCGCTTCCATGTGCACAATAGGAAGTTCCTTAGCCTGACCATTTGTTGGAAAATCCAAAGCAACAATACGCGCCCTGTACGGTTTTAGTTGTATAACCTGCCATGGAATGTGGCGGTAACCTGCTATTGAACATGGTAGCTATAGTAGGCATACAATAATGGTTGTATGCTAGCTAAGATTGATATTATACTTTTGAAATGTTTTCCACTATGCACTAATAAAATAATATTAAAATGGCTTTCGCGTATCAAGCATGCTTGACTATCATAAAGAGAAATCACCTCCAATTCTGCGTTTGCATGGGGTGTGTGGCGGGAGGCCTTATGGTGTTTCATTTTTCAAAAAAGCATTGCAGTTTTTAAATTTAAAATGTTTTGATTGTTTTTAAAGACCTAATGTTTTTGTTTGCTCATACCAGTCTCATGACTGATCTGGAGTTTATTGTTCCGTTCCTAAACTCTGGGTGCCCACAATTTTCCACAGAGGCAGTCTAGATTTTGGTTTTTCAGATAGTCAGGGTTAGTGGACTATTTGGAGCTAGTTCAGTCCGTGGACGACACACTAGGAGTTTTGGAGCTTTGTCTTTGGACTTTTTGGATCAGAGTTGCAGTATTGGATTCTGTGAAGACTTATCTCATATTGTATCGTGTTCCGCTGTATTCTGTGTTGTATATTCTCTGATGTTGATGATTATCATTGTATCAAATTGATGTATAGGATATTGTATTCATGTTGTATCAGTGATATCATCTTTTATTTCCGCTGTGTTATTTATCATCTAATGGTGTTGCAAGCTCCCGCGATATGAATTTGATGTTATTTATTGGACATCGAGTTCGGGTCATGACAAATTCCTTTATATATATATATATATATATCTATATATATAACTTTGAAAATCTTTGGATCACTTCATACTTGTATAAATTCCCTTTTTATACTTCAAATACTTTTCAAAAACCCTTTTCTTTTGGCTATAGATTCAACAAGGGGAGTTTATCATATATATATATATATATATATATATATATATATATATATATATATATATATATATATATATAACAAAGATACATAACTTTGTTTAATCCAAATCAAATATTCAAATTTAATTACTCTTTATAAGGTTATCAACCATATTACCTTTCTTTGTAACATGAACCTTTAATCATAGAAATATCCAATTTCCATTCTATTTCATCATTTATTATTCAAAATATACTTTTCCACTTCAAAAACCATTTTACAGTTCTTATCCACAAATTTTCAATATCAATTCATTCAAACCCACACGATGTACATATACCACTCGTGCACAATTTCAAATTCGATCGCTCATTCGATCACTTCCGAACTAGTATCGTCCACCCGACTTCCTAGTGCGGATTCATAACTGATTTCTTGATCAGAAACAATCATTCTCCTTGCATAGCCTAACAATGATAGAGAATCTCCAAAACCAATCAAAAATCCATATCCAGGTTCCCCGTCGAAAATCAAGTGAAAAATCCTAACTCAAATCGATATACTATCTCGAAATTCTATGCTCGAACGTGGATCAAATCACTATGCGAATAGAATAATATACGTACATCCTACGTATTTATCTTCATTGATTATTAGCTAAATCAATTCTCTTTTCTATTCACCTTCATTTTGATTCCATTCACTTATCCACAATTTCTCCCAATTTCCATTTGGGTTAACACTTCAATTCTTATCTCAGTTGGTAATTAATCATATACAGTTTGCACTCTGACCAACTTATATTTGAAAAATAGCTTGAAAAGTTAATAATAGATAAGTAGTTGAAAAATATTTATTAGTTTGTAAAATAGTTGAAAAATAGATAAGTAGTTATAAAATAGTGAAATGGTTATAACATAGTTAGATAATTGCTAAATATTTGTAAAATACAACTTATATTTGAAAAATAGCTTGAAAGGTTAATAATAGATAAGTAGTTGAAAAATATTTATTAGTTTGTAAAATAGTTGAAAAATAGATAAGTAGTTATAAAATAGTGAAATGGTTATAACATAGTTAGATAATTGCTAAATATTTGTAAAATAGTAATTAGTTATAAAGTAGTTAAAAAATAGTAATTAGTTTATAAAACAGTTGCAAAATAGTGAAATAGTTCCAAAAAATAATTGTAAAATAAGCATAAAATAGTTTGGCTTTAAAAAGAAAGATTGTATAGTAAATATCTAGGAAAATTAGATTTATATTAAAATAACTTATCTTGAGAATAGTCTAGAGCCAGACTTTACATCTTCCCAATATCTATTTCCAACCAATTCCAATTTATAACTCATACCCACCTTTAATTTTGCTTACTCATTAACACACATTTCATTATTAAATATGACAACCATTTATGATGATATCCAAGATTATTATATATGGAAACCAATTCATTATTATCTTATTCTGAAAACGCTTCTACAAATTTAGGATTTTAGTTTCAGTTTGGATCCATTTCAAAACTTATCTTTATTCAATTTAAATTAGGTTGTATTACTATTACCACTTAATTCTCATTATTTGTTTAATTCCAATAATCAACAACCAATTTCTTTAATATATTCAATAATAAGACAAATTATTTCTTTATATATCAAAAGATAAACTTATATGGAAATCATTTTTATAATCATTTTATAAAAATAACAAATATGCCCTCATATATACTACACTCAACTCATTCTAGGGTACTATTGACCCTATCCTTAATGAGTAAACCCACCAGAGCCAAGGTTCTCGCTTAACCTTCAGCTTTGATACCAAATGTAACGACCTAAAATTTTCGACCTCGAAGATTCGATATTCATACTATAGAAATGTCGAACAATCGAACACCAAAAATCCCAGTTTGTTAGAGAAAAAAAGAAGGAGATAGAAGAAGAAACATGAAGTAAAACACAGAATCTCACATTCGTAGTGGATCAAAATATAATACTAAATAATAGCGGTTATACAAAGAAGAATTATATCTATTAATTTACATCAATACATCAGAGTTACAACCACTACTCAAAATCGGACAGTTATGATTAACATGTCCTAGAAATACAAACAATTGCATACACGGCGGAAACTCCATACGTTCCTGCCATCTAGCTCGCCTCCTAAGCTCCAGAACCACCTTACCTGAAAATCTGTAATACTCAGTCTGACCCGAACATTACATCAAAGTAACACCCGGGTCAGGCTGAAAACCACGTGAGCAAACTCATATAAAATGAAATTTTAATGCACAAAACTAATTTAAAACCCGGGGTAACTCGTGCCTTACTACGAGTTCTTAACTTGTTATATTCAATACTTAATTCACAAATCAACCTCTAAGTACCCTTACTTAGTTTCAATTGCCCTGATCACTTAAATTATTTCATACCAGCCTATAGATTACACATATCAAATCTATAAAGAATTATAGAAGATTTCAAATCGAAGTGGTTTTGGTTATTTACTGATACCCTCCTCCGGTCTCTTCGAGTCCCCTGTAATTTTAACCTAAGTTATTCAAATGAAATACAATTCAAACTTTAGATAAAGGATGTCACTTTAACATAGTAATTTATCGTCGATAGATAACCACATTATCACTGTTCAAATCAAACATGCCATATCACAAAACATTTCATATCAGAAATATCAACCAATCATTCATAAGCTAGATTAATTAGTCACACTATTTCTAATTAATTAAATTAAATTAAATTAATTACTTTAATCGCTTTTAAATCCTACTTACTCAACATTAATTAGTTACAACCCAATTAATAAATCATTTTTTTATCATCCATCTTAATTAATCATCCTTGATTAATTATTCTTCAATTACATTAAGTAATTAACCTTTAATTACCACATGGATTAATTAGCCTTAACCCTTCGTATTAACATTTAATCAATCTCCTAAATTAATTAATCATATTAATTAATGATTCTCTAATTACGTAATTTAAGTAATTACTTAAGAATTAATCACTTAACCCTGCTTAATCAATCATTAATAAATTTCAAACCATTTAATTACTTAATCGATCCTTAATTACCTTATAAATAGATTAATTAATCTTTAATTACCTAATTAATCATCCTTTAATCATTAATTAATAAACCTTCATTATTAATTAATAGAACTTAATTACCAATTAATTAATTCCCAATTACTAGTTAATCAATCCTTAATTACCAATTGATTAATCTCTAATTACTTAATTAATTAATTCTTAATTACACTTAATTACTTAATTAATTAATCTCTAATCATTAATTAATAGCCTCTAACTAATTAACAACTCTTAATTACAAATTAATTAATCCTTAATCATTAAGTAATTAAATAAATAAATTACTCTTTCATTACCTTATTAATTATCAAAACCTTATTTTGATTAAGATAAAATCATTTCTTTTATTAAATACCAAATCACATATTTGGTTTAAACATTTATCAACCACTAGTTATATCTAAAAACTTAGTTTTCAAATAACTTAAGGATTAACTTAACAATATTAGTTAAACAAACTTATAATTCCTACTCACATGTTTAAGAAAACATTTCCTATATAGATAAGAATTTAATTTAAGGAAAGTTTAACTAAATTTCTTTTTAAATTTCAAAACTTTGCTTTTCAAAAACTTTTAAAAACATGCTTAAAATCTTGCTTAAACTTCCTGCTTCGGGTTAAACCCGATACCCACTCGAGTACTGCCCTAAGATTCTTCCTCCTTCTTCTATTTTTTTAAAACTTAGTTTAAAATTTAAAACCAATATGTTATACACACACGTACATGAGTTCAACCCCGAGCTCAACATCAATTCCCCGGTGCTTTGACCCGAGGCAAAATCCTTATTCCCAAAACTAACACAACAGGAGACGTTGCACGTGCACAGTGCCACGGTGGCGCTTTGGCGATTCACTCCACCTCCGATAAGTCATCGATCGTCTCCTCTATCGATCCCATCCATCCATATATCGTCACAAGCCCAAAATCAAATTCAAGCTTCTCAAGATCAAACTGGAAACCAACCTTCGCCTGAAACATCATCGTACCTCCGACGCCGACCACCAGATCCTCTGGAACTTCGACCGCATACTCGCTACACTCCATGCTACATCCTCCCAAGCTCTGGTGAAGCTCGATCACCCAGAGACACCACGGTAAAGAAATTTCCGACCCCGACCAATTTGGGTTTAAAACCCTAATTCGACCAATCGCCGTCACAACAGCGATTAATCATCACTTCCACCATTTTTGCTGATACCACCAATCATCAAACTTGCTTCGACCAAAACCCGACCATCCAAAATTCATCGATTACCAGAAAAAGGTCAAAACCTATTTTCTGATCATCTTCGAAATGCACATCCAAAACTCATCTAAAAATTTTGATTTTTATTTTAAAAATCCTAATTTTTATAGTAGATTCAGGCTATATACTTGGATCATTTAATTGTTGAAAACAAAATTTGTCAAACTTTGAGTTTTTACTGCGTATTTATCATCCCAGTAAAAACTGACATCAATTTCTGTTCAAACTATTCTTAAAATTCAAATCATGTTATTTCTAACAGTTTATGTTTAAAAAACAAAACCTAAAATTGATCAGAACAAGAACAAATGGTTTTAGAATTATATTAGCATCCAAAAATTCAAGAACAGAGTAAACAGATATACACGCAGAGATATCCATTTACATATACACATATAATCATTAAATCAACATGCAATCTATCATCACCAATTTATTACTCAAGTTTACTGCACGCATTAAGGATTAAACAGGTTTAAAACTTTTAAATCAAAACTGTTTACTCACAGTTAAACAGAGGAAGCCTGAGATGATTTAAAACTGGAAGTTTCTCCCTTTGAAATTTGAAACTGAAATTGATTCTTGCTTCTAGACTTGATAGCTTACTGATCTAAGTTGATTTTCGAGGTTGAATTTGAAAAGGCTAGATGTTGCTGATGAATTTTCTTTTGATTTTTAATTGACTAGTTTTTTACAGGATTTCTTTTCTTATTAGTTTTGAAAATGAACTGGTAAAGAAATTAGAGAGGAGAGTGATGAAGTTATATATTCTACTTTTATCTTTACTAATTATATTTTTTTTTAAAAAGAGGAAAATGACACTTGTCATTATCATTATATAATTTGTTAACACTTGTATTTAGATAATATCATTAGTTTACATTTGGCGTTAATGTTGTATTAATAGGTTTCTAATGTATATTTATATTATATTTATATTACATTATAGATTTAGTTTTATATTTAAAGATACCTTAAGTGTATAAATATCTAAACTATCTCTTTATTTACCAATACATAATTTAAAATAAAATTATAAAAATTCCAATTATACATTTAGAAAAATTGTACTAGGTTAATATATCTTTTATAAAATCTTTTAAAGAGAATGTTATTAAACAAATTATATATACATATTATTTTAAACTCAACTTAATTTTTAGATGTCTATATTTGAATTTCATATCCAAATTCTCCTTATAATTCTACTTATATGTATTCAAATTAATACTTGTTTTATTTACTTACGAAAAGAATGAATTTCGGATTATAATAAACGATTTATAAAATAAATTATTACATATTTATTTTCCTAAAATTTTGAAATATCCAGACATTTATCAGAATTTTGTATGTTAATTTGAATAAACCAGTTAATTATCCAATTATCAGATGTCCAAAATACGGGTTATCACAATAAAATAAAAGGATGAATTGACTTGTGAGTTTTTCTACAAAAAATATGGTTTTATAATGATAAAGAGACTGATTAAAAACTAGTCTTTTTGAAATTTAAAATCTGGAAATACCATAATATGTCGACATATGTATGTAGGGTATGTTCACATACATGTAATAAATTGCATATATTTGTTTTATATTTTGTTTATGTTTTATATTATTTTATTTTATGATTCCAGAGAACAAAAGAACTGATTTATAACAAAATGAAGTTTCTAAGGAAGTCCCCTTAATAAAAAAGAGAGATATATAAACATAATGAAAAACACAGAATTGACATGTATAAAACTGGAAAATGCAAAATATCTAATTAGATCTAAGTGGATGATGAAAAAGAAAAATTTCCACCAAGCTTTCTCATTATCTTTCCAAGTATCTGTTAACTTTTTTTAGAGGCTAGTGACTTTTTACTAAAAGAACACTTAAGCTACTTTTGACATAAAAAAGCTTTACTTGATTTCTAAGAATTTCATTGTTTGAATAGCAAAACTGTTTTTCAAAGCTTTCAAGATATGTATCAATTTCCTCCTCCTCATCTTCTTTTCTTCATCCACTTCCATTTCTATTTCATCGCCTTCTTCTTTTTGAAGAATCTCTTGCTTTACTTCTCTTGCTAATCTTTCTTATTTTTTGACAAATGACTCATATGGTATCATTCAAGAGGAATGTGAATGAGAGAGAGGTTTGTTTTGTCAAAAAATTTATGAGGCAAATATATATTCACCTCTTAGATCAATACCAAAGAAGTTAAAGATTCGAGTAAGATACACACCATGGTAAAGTGTGTTTTCACGTATAGAAATTTTCTTTTGAAAAAATTCATCCAAAATCACTTGAGTCCAATTTATATCATAATTTCCAAAAAGAGGAAAATGAGTATGGAAAACTTTGTAAGTGGGGTTATTATAGTTCCCCGTCCTAGATGTAATACTTTTTTGTAAAATAAGACTCATCAATCTTTCTTTTGGCCAAAAAATTACCTTTAAAACCAAGTTCTTCATCATTTAAAAACAAATTATGCATAACTTCTCTATTCCTATAATCATTCAAAAGTGCATAGGCCATTTCCACTACATTTGTCATCAAAATTTGATAAAGAGTATCACAATCTAGAATAATAATCGTATATTTGATACCACTCCAAATTTGAATTTCTTTTCCTTGATAAAAATTTTCAGTTAAATTAGCATTAAAAAATTTCGCCAAATTTGGGATAAAAATCAAAATTATTTTATGATAAATTAGTTAAAGAAAAATACCATTTTTGGAAGCAAGATCTTGTAAACCATAAGAATAAAATTCACTAAAATTAGCAAATCTACTCGAATTTTTTTACCATATTTTTAACACTCAACGTATTTTTCAATGGACTCTTGATAATTAAAAAGTTGAATTTTAGTTCTTATGGTAAGCTTAATGGTTTTGGATGAAGAGGGTTGGTTTGAAGAAGATATTATGAGTTTTTTTTAGAAGAAAAATTGAAGAATTCGTTTGATTCTTAAAATAAAGCATGTTTTGAAAATGAGGTTAGATGGTGTGAGTACATAGAGTTTGAATGAACATGCGACAACCAAAATGGTGTCATTTCAAATTTTGAATTGAATGAAAAAAGAGAGGGAAGTTCAAGAGTTAAAATTTGAAAAGTTTCTTCAAATTATGTCGATCATATATCAATATACCTAGGTGGCATATGTCAACATATATGCTAGAGTTTTAATGTTCAAAAAATAAAGAAATATATTCATAATATTATATATATAATTTTATTTATATTTATGATTATTACATATTTCTTTCGATATAAAATATTTGTAGATCAAAAATTCAAAAGTTAAAATAAATTAAAAATAATAAAATATGCAATGTAAAAACTTCCTATTTCAATGTTTTCTTTTTTGACTCGTTTAGTCATTCATCACCGTGAAACACATATTGATATCTTCAGTGTCTAGTTCGTTGTCATTGATGTTGCATTAGAATCATCCAAAGAAGCCCTTTTTCTGTTTTTAAGTGAACCAGTATTTGGTGAATTCTTTGCTTTCTTCTGATGTGAACATCTCTTCGTAGATGGCAAGACTGACTATAGTTGAAACACTTAAAAACCTCTGTTTTTGGAATTTTTGTTTTTAGTTTTCAAAGATTGTTCATTTTTATATGTTTATGAAATTTTATGTCATAAGAGAAATCTACTTATCATTATTATTGTCATCTGAATCTTGATCGTCGGTTGTTATATTGAATGTAATTGATTTCTTTTCGGTCACCTGACTTCCCTTTCTACTCTACAACTACGCTTCATAGGAGATTAGAAAAATTAATTCTTTAATTTTTAATTAACTTATATCATTGGCTTCTTCTATTGCTAAAGTATTTTCATCCCATTCAAAGAAAGTGAATTAAGAATTTTTCAAACTTGATCCTCTTCCGAGAAAACTTTCTGTAGTGGTATTAATGAATGAACTATATCTTGAAATATTGAATATAGGTGAGATATTGACTCATTTTGTTTCATTTTAAAAAGTCAAAACTGGGTGGTTATTATGAGAAACTTATTTTGGTTTACTTTACTAGTGCCTTCATGTGTGATTTGCAATGTTCTCCAAATTTCATAGGCAAACTTACAAATAGAAAATTGATTAAATTTATTTTTATCTAAAGAGCAAAAAAATATTCACGGCCTTTAAGTTTTTTAGTGCCCATGTCTTTTTGTCTATGGTACATTGTGAATATTCAGTTTGAGGTTTAGCGTATTCACTTTGTGTAATGTTCCAAATATCCAAGTCATTGGATTGTAAATAAATTTTCATTCTACATTACCAGTAAGCATAATTATTACCACTAAATAGTGTAGATCTAGTAGTAGATTGTTCACCTGCAAATTGTTAAAAAGTGTACTACCAATGTTACTAGCCATTTATAAATTTTAAAAATCAAATAACGATTTTTTAAGAACTTAATGCTTTTATACCAAATGTGGAAAACAATGTAATATAAATAACACTAGTGTTGATGGATCTTAAGGCTACTGTAACACTTGAGAGGGGGAGGTGAATAGCGTTTTATAACTAATATAGAACTTTTTGAACAGTTTCAAGCTTTAGATCAAAACACTGATAAACAACATAAATATATAGTAACAGGAATTCATAGATATATATATATATATATATATATATATATATATATATAAATGCAGTAAAAAATAAAGTAAAGGAAGAGAGATGACACAAAGATTTTTATACTAGTTCGGATTACCCAATCCAACATCCAATCTTTTACAATATTAGTTATTTTGAAAAAAGGTATTTTATTTACATAATAAAATCATATACTTCCATAATATGTCTCGTTAAAACCTAGTAACCTCCCTAGCCTAAATGGGTGCCTTACTACGAAAAAGAGTACATATCACATACATATATGAAACAATACAAAGGATATTGCAGACCATTACTTAAGTTGTCAAATAGGTAGAGGAGTAGACAAATTAGCAACACACTCAAAACCACCCATATGAACAACTTAGAGCAAGAAAACAAAGAAAAAGACAAAAGCAAACAAAGTGCAAATACACGTTTACCTGTTGGGATACACAAAACAAGAGACACAAGAGAAAATAAAAATCTTCACAATGTTGTGGCAGGAGAAGAGCTCATTGCTTAACTTTGCTAGATATGCTCAAGTTTTCACTAGCGATGAAGGCATGTCCCTCGACGCACGGTGAATGCCTGGTGATTTATGATTTTTTGTTCTTACCTTTCAGTTGACAAACCAGATTTATCCATTCAGGATTATCTATGACATCAGTTGTAACGGTAGCTTTAAATTCAAAAGGTGATTCTTCTGTTCTAACTTTCCTGATGGTTTTGTAACAACCCGCAAATTTTACGATGTAATATTTAAATATTTCATCGTTAGTTGGATTATAGTCCGAAAAGTTACTTTTTTGCGAACGGTCGAATTAGGACTCGAGACCACACCCATTGAGTTCAAAATGACGTTTGCGACCTTTTTGAGTTTAAACATTGATATGTTTGGAGTTAGTAGAATTTTGCTACTTTCTCACTTTGGGCTTTGGTTTGGGTTTCAACCCTATATCCTAACACAAGCCCTAGCTCCACCCCTACCTGTCTTCATTGACATCATTTTCCAAACACTCTCAAGCTCTAGATAAAAATGGTGGAGGAGAAAAAGAATTAGGAAATCCTAAGCCTAGTTCCATTTGCAAAATCCAAGCTTTAACTCCAAATTCAAAGAAGAAGCTTTGGTAAGCTTTCTCTTCATCTTCTCCAACTTGTTCTCTTTCCAATCTCAGAAATTATTAAACCTAACTTAGGAAATGTTTCTCTTTTAAGCTTAGATTCAAGCTTGTTGGGTTGGAATTGAAGAGTGATTGTCCTTGCCATTGCTCTATAGCTTCTTCTTCATTTGTTTTGGGTTTAAAGGTGAGATTTTTGTCTCACATCTTAGTCTACAACTATCTTTGATTGTTAGGTATGAATTCCTAACACCTACTCATGTGCATTTGATTTGGATTGATTTGGTGAGTATTCCAATTTTTGGTGTTTTAGTCTAATTTTATGAAATCCTATTATGAATATTTGGACATTGATATTCGAGGCGTCTCAAAGAGCCTTTAAGGCTGGGTTGTCGCTTGGTATAAATCCTTAGTCGTTGTTGCTCATCCGATCACTCCCAATAATCGTTTGGCCATCTTTTGCCTAGGTTCAGGGAATGCCTAAAATTCAGTTTTCAGACGTCTGAATATTATACTGGGAAATTTTATTCCCCAGTATTCAGATGTCTGGATCAAAATTCCAATCATCTGAATTTGCTCGGGAGCAACCAGAAAGGAAATAGGCTAAAAATGCCTATTTCAGACGTCTGAAATATAGGGTTCAGGCATCTGAATTATGTTCTGGAAAATATTTTATTTTCCAGATTCAAACGTCTGAATCATACACTTCAGACGTCTGAATCTGCTTATTTTTTCCTATTTTGCCTATTTAGCTTGAGTTTCCAAATTTAATCGATTTGTGTTGATCTCCATTTGTTGTTATCATTTATTATCGACTTTGATGACATTTTCTTCGGAATTTTTGGAACATCTACCTTGATGGATTCTGTAACGACCCGGAAATTTCGATCCCAAAAATTTCAGATAGTTAGGAAAAGAAGAAAAGAGAAAGAAGAAGAAATAGAAACAAGTCACAGAAAATCTCACATTCTGTAACGCCCCACTCCGAGACCCACTCTAGTAAAGAGTATTACGGAGTAATACCGTCTACTAGAACGGAGAATAGAGTATAATGGAAGAGACCATATGTAATCAAGCTATAACTATCTACTGAATACGTCGAATAGGTGGTTTTCTTTTCTCAAGTGGTTCGACATATCCAATAAATATTTATAACGAAACTACAATGGCTAAGGAAAATAGGTTCAGAACAAGCATAATACTAAATGATAACATCATCATCACAGAACAGTCACATAACAGTCACAGAACATAGGTACAATATATTGTCAATACAGATCCAAGTATCAAAAGGTGGGTACAAAGCCACCGCTCACACATGTGAGTCAAAAATATATACATAAGAGTCTGAAATAACAGAGTAGCTGAATAGTGGACAAGTAAAAGAGCTATCTATCAGCATAGCAGATAATGTCCAAGCGGAAGCACAGAAAGCTAAGTCCAGAGACCTAACCTGAAACAACTCGGTCTGACCCGAGCGAAAACACTCGGGTCAGGCTAGCTAAACAATCAGTAATAACTGAGATATATATAATAATGCAGTACATAAATAAAACAGTACTTCTCCAAAGAGAAGAGTAATATGGACTACATGAATATAATGACGATCCCTAATCATCAATAAACAGTAAAAATCTCCAAAGAGAATACAAACACCAAAGTGTGGAATAAATAAAATCGCCTCACATCATCGGCGTAGCCAAAGCTAGATAAAGTTGCCCATAGGCAATTATCCCAAGAGTGACCAGAGTCAGTAATCAATGCCCAAGCAAAGATCGATGCTCCAAAGAGCAATAGGGATATACTGAAAAGTCAATGAAATCAAACACTGAAAAGCAGTGTCCAGAGACACTGTGAATCCACAAGGTAATCGCACTTACATCGTATGGTTCCATAGAACCAACACCGAATGGCAATACTCGAATGGATATAAAATCATCAGATAATACAAATATTGCACGTGCACCGACCAGAGTCGTTGTTGCCAAGTACTGTAGAGTTGTGATCGATCACTCGCACAGATGCGGAACGCGCGAAACGGCGAGATCCTTCCCAGAAGGATAAAGGCCCAGAGGCGCACGCCGAAAAATAAACGGCTCCAAAGAGCAGGTGTCCAGAGACGGTTGCCCAGAGGCGTGGTGACCCAGAGGTCCAGTACTGGCCGCCCAGAGGCTAATGTGCCACTAACTTCTTGGAGAGGAACCCGTAAAGTGTTAACAATGAGTCCCATACCCCACGTTCGCACTAAACGGTTTCCTAACCAATAGCAAGCTCACACTCCAAACAATAAAAAGTCCACCTCATATCATCGGTAGACTAGACCCAAAGGTCAAAACGATCAATTGAATAGGTCGGGGATTAACCGGAAAGAAAATACACACGGTTTCCATAGGCCGGATATTTCCTAACCGTTTAAGCACCTTTCCACTTCGCTCGACGTGCTAAAAATGAGTGTGAGATTTTTATTATAGAAAATAATGGTGT
The DNA here is from genome assembly GCA_030765085.1 of Allium cepa. Classification (NCBI taxonomy): domain Eukaryota; kingdom Viridiplantae; phylum Streptophyta; class Magnoliopsida; order Asparagales; family Amaryllidaceae; genus Allium; species Allium cepa. The sequence goes on along the minus strand of CM060940.1, from coordinate 808,318,776 downwards.
AAACGGATTTGTAATTGATTTCGAAATCACTTTTAAAACGGTCTTTTGAAAAGTCTCCTATTATGGAGTAATTAATTTAATAATTAAAAATAGTATTATATAATAATTTTCAAAAGCCATTTTGGAGTGAAAAATCCCTTTAAATCCTTTTTATAAAGCCCGTGTACGAAATCCAGGGACAAATCTCAAAGAAATCGACGAAAACCAGAAAATCATCAAAAATATTCAGTGTTTAAAACCATTCAAAAATTGCTGCGAACCCAAGTTCGGCAATTTATTTGGACCAGCAAACTGTGTCCAAATGGCATGAAAACTAGTAGGCATGTAGTCCGACATTCCTACTTTAAGATGAAAAAAGAATTTCTGGATTCCGAGTTGAGACGAAGTGGCAGCGACGTCTCAAAGTTGAACGCAGAAAAAGATTCACACTGTTTTCCAACAGCGACCAGAGTCTAACTTTGGCACGAAAATCGAAGTACCAAACGAATTCTAATGTTGTCCAAATTTTTCAGAGATGGAGTTCGAAACTCCACCTTTCCAACGAGACCAAAAACGTCGAATTCCGACTACCGATGCGAGCGTGGCGGCATCGCGAAGTGGAGGTCAAACGCTGGAACCAGAGTAAAGCCCTGAGGTAAATATTTTTTTTTTTTTTCATTTTTTTTGGCCTGGCCCGCGTCGGCCTGCCCCAGCCCGCCTGGGCTGGAGGGGGGCAGGCGCACCCCCCCAGCCCGCTCGGGCTGGGGTGGCCGGCCCGACCCCAGCCCGCTCGGATGGGGTGCCGGCCCCAGGCCCCAGCCCGCTCGGGCTGGGGCGGCCGGCCCGACCCCAGCCCGCTCGGGCTGGGGTGACGGCCCCAGGCACCAGCCCGCTCGGGCTGGGGCGGACGGCCCCGTCCCCAGCCCGCTCGGGCTGGGGATGCGGGCCCAGGCCCCAGCCCGCTCGGGCTGGGGTGGCGGGCCAGGCCCCAGCCCGCTCGGGCTGGGTTGCCGACCCCAGGTCCCAGCCCGCTTGGGCTGGGGTGTGTTTGCCAGCCCAGGTGGGCTGGCCTTCCTCTGGCTAGCCCAACTGGGCTAGCCTGCTTAGCCTGGGTGCAGCCCAGGCCTGTCCTGGTGCACTCAGAGCCCTGTTTCAGGCTGTTTTCAGCCTGAATCATTCCAGCAAGCTATTTTTTGTATTTTTGATGGTTTAGAGGTGTTTTTTTCAATTTTTTGGCATCAAAAAAATCACTAATAACAATCACTAATCACCATATAATGATTATTACACTAAATTAAAGAAAACCAAGGCCAAATCTTAGCATTACAACTAGCAATAATTACTAATCCATAGTAATTACCTTAATGAAGTAAAGTATCAAATGGTTTGAGTGCACAATATCAAGCAAGCCAAACTCCTCAACCCCAAAGTAAAGATCAAGAGGCTTCAAAGGACCCAAAATCAACAAAAAAACAAAATAATGATTACAACAAGATGGTAGAGATAAATAGGGATTAAGATGGATTAGAGAATAGGGGAGATTGCATTACCTTTCAAAGATTAAACTAGTTTAATTATGAAGAGAAGGAGATGGAGCTTCTAAAGGGAGGCCATTAATTATGTTTAGATCTAGGTTTAGGAATTTATGAGGAGGAGGGTTAGGGTTTATGGGAGGGGTTTGAGATATTAAATAGGAGTGGGTTGGTTAATGGGTCATGGTAAGAGGTTTTAAAACCCATTAGGACTTAGTTTATTTTCCTAAGGTTATCATGTGAACAAAATCCTAAGAAGCATCCTAGTTTTAATTAAAACCATATAATTGCTCATTTGGCCCATTAACCTATAATCACATAAAAAAAATTCCCCATTTCAACCCAAAAATATTTTAATTTGCGAACCAATTGCAAATTTAAATTCCCAAAAATTTGTTTAGCCCCCTTTTTAACTTAAAATCATAATTTTTAACTTATCGTTCGGTAATTGCAATCTCAGGGTTGTTACAGACTCCCCCCCTTAAGAAAATTGCGTCCCCACAATTCCTTAAATATAGAAGTCGTCTGTAACATCTAATCCACACAAGTAATACAGAAGATAAAATATAGATGCTCACCCATGTTGGAAGATGAAAGAAAACCAGGATAAGTACGCTCAATAAATTCTCTGGTCTCCCAAGTGCAGTCCTTAGGATTAGACGACCATTGAATCTTCACAAGCGGAACCTCTTTGTTTCGAAGACGTCTGATCTCCGAATCAAGCAGACGAAGAGGTTGCTGCCCTATAGATAGATCGGGTGAGATCTCCAAATCAGGTACGATATGAGGCTCGATAATAGAATCAGGATTGCGCGCACACTTGCGAAGCTGAGAAACATGGAACACATCATGTATTCCAGAGAAATGAGCAGGTAGAGCCACTCTATAGGCGACAAGGCCGATGCGTTCCGTGATAGGAAACGGTCCAATATAGCAAGGGGCCAATTTCCCTGTAGAACTGAAACGCGCAACCCCTTTCATGGGAGAAACCCGAATAAAGACAGAATCGCCAATGGAGAACTCAAGAGGCTTCCTACAGTTGTCCGCATAGGATTTCTGGCGGTCCTGTGCCTCTTTCATTCTCTGACGGATAAGCACGATCTTCTCAGAAGATTCCCGAACTGAATCTGGACCAAGAATGAGCTTCTCGCCAAACTCTAACCAACAAGCAGGAGATCGACATGGCCTTCCATAGAGAGCCTCGAAAGGTGCCATGCCGATACTAGACTGATAGCTGTTGTTGTAGGAGAACTCTACGAGCGGTAAGTGATCCTCCCAACTACCTCCGAAATCCAAAATACAACAGCGCAAAAGATCCTCTAAAACACGGTTCACCCTCTCCGTCTGACCGTCGGTCTGAGGATGATAAGCAATCGAGAGATTCAGCTTTGTGCCCAAAGCTGACTGTAGGCACTTTCAGAAGTGACTAGTAAAGATAGTGTCTCGATCGCAGACGATAGAGCTAGGAATGCCATGAAGTCGAACGACTTCCTTCACATAGAGCTTGGCCAACTGAGGTGCAGTCCGAGTAGATTTAATCGGAATGAAATGAGCCGATTTGGTCAAGCGATCAACAATAACCCAGATAGAAGTATGGCTTGACCTCGATCAAGGCAGACCGTCAATGAAATCCATGGATATCTGATCCCATTTCCATAATGGAATCTCTAGAGGCTGAAGAAGACCAGATGGACGCTGATGCTCGGCTTTGATGTGTTGACAAGTTATGCAACTACTCACATAATTTACCATGTCTCTCTTCAAACCCTCCCAATAATATAGCCGGCACATATCGGCATACATCTTACTCGAACCAGGATGTATAATGTACTTAGTGCGATGGCACTCGTCCAGAATGTCACGCCTAAGTGGTAAATCAGATGGTACAACAATACGGTTCTTCCTACGAAGACACCGATGAAAATCAAGAGAATAATCCAGCAATGTCTCATCACTGGATCCCGACTCGAGAAGATGAATAAGATGCAATAAGTCTGGATCCTGCCGCTGAGCATGGGCAATGCGACCCAATAAGATAGGACGAGCTTCTAAGCTGAATAATAAGACAGGAGCATCAGAAGATGGAGCTCGATCTCTAATATCACATAAAGATAGAGTCTCAAGAACATCCCACTCGGCAATCATCATAGAAACTACCGCCGAGTGCTTGCGACTGAGCGCATCTGCAACACGATTACCCTTACCAGGGGTATACTGAATATCTAAATCATATGAGGCGAGAAACTCAAGCCATCGCTGCTGCCTCATATTGAGATCCCTTTGACTGAATAGATACTTTAGCGACTTGTGATCGGTGTAAAGAGTGAAGCGTTCGCCTAATAGAAAGTGACGCCACGTCTTCAAGGCAAAGACGATAGCTGGTAACTCAAGATCATGAGTCGGATAGCGAACCTCATTCGGACATAGCTGCCTGGAAGCATAAGCAACTATCCGATCCTTTTGCATAAGCACGGCACCGAGCCCGCTACCACAAGCATCGGTGTAAACAACCAGATCCTGATTACTTTCAGGAACCACAAGGATAGGAGCATGAGTGAGAAGTTCCTTCAGTCGCTGAAAGGAAGCTTCACACTTATCAGACCAAATAGAGCGAACACCCTTACGAGTCAGCGTCGTAAGGGGAAGTGCAACTCGAGAGAAATCCTTGACAAACCGACGGTAATAACCCGCCAGACCAAGGAAGCTGCGAATATCATGAACGTTCTCGGGCTGCTTCCAATTCTGAATAGCTTCGATCTTGGCAGGATCGACAGAAACACCCTCAGATGATACAATATGGCCCAAGAACTTGACCTTGCTCTCCCAAAAATGGCACTTGGAGAGCTTGGCCTTAAGCTGATGCCGACGAAGAGTATCCAAGACGATCCGCAAATGATGAGCATGCTCTGCCTCAGATCTAGAATAAATAAGAATATCGTCGATGAAAACCAGAACGAATCTATCGATGTATTCCCGGAATACTCGATTCATAAGATCGACGAAGAAAGCCGGTGCGTTCGTCAAGCCGAATGGCATGACCAACCACTCAAAAGAACCATAGCGAGTGCGAAAAGCGGTAAGAGGAATGCTATCTTCCGCAACTTGGAGCTGATGAAATCCGGTGGCAAGGTCGAGCTGTGAAAAGACCTTCGCACCGCTCAACTGATCAAACATATCGTCTATCCGTGGCAATGGATAACGATTTCTGATGGTCAACTCATTAAGCTTGCGATAGTCAACGCAAAGCCTAAGAGAGCCATCGGGCTTCTTAACGAAGACCACAGCAGCACCCCATGGCGAAGAACTGGACCGAATTAACTACTTCGCCTCAAGCTCCACTAACTGCTTCCTGAGTTCCTCATTCTCTTTAGTAGACATCCTCGTGGGAGGATGCCCAACTGGGTGGGAGCTTGGAATGAGATCGATGCGGAACTCAATGGCCCGCTTTGGCGGCAGGCCAGATACTGGCTCGAATACGTCGGGGAATTCCCGAACAACAGGAATACGAGATAAGTCCAAATCCTCATCTCGTGAATCAAGAGAAAATAGAGTAACATCAGAAAGCCCAACATCTTGAAGAACAATAGCTAACGGAGAGGACGAGTCAGGGTGATGAATGAATAATATCCGCTCCGAACAAATAATTTTGGCGTCATGCTGAACGAGCCAATCCATGCCAAGAATCGTATCAAATCCCAAATACTCCATAACGTGCAGATTCGCACGGAAAGAAAATCCACAAAGATCGATATCTATATTCTCATAAAGCAAGCTAAGGGTCGTGGATCCGCCAATGGGATTCACAATCCTTAGTGAAGAAACCAGACAAGTAACATCCAACGATAAAGCATCTACTAGCTCCTTTGATACGAATGAGTGAGAGGCACCCGTATCAAAGAGAACTCTACAAGATCTACCATGAAATAAAATAGAACTTTCGAGAACGGAAGGATGCGTACCTCGAGGCTGAGCTGAAGATGCAGGAGCCTTGGCAGCATTAAGCTTGCCAGGCTTGGCACTAGCTGGAGCAATAGGACAAGTGGAGATCCTGTGTCCCTCCTTCTTGCAGAAGGTGCAATAGAGAGGTTTGGGGCACTCTCGAATAAAGTGATCTGGAGAACCGCAGTTGAAGCATTTCTTCGGAGGACGGGTTCCACTAGGCTGTGACTGAATCTGAGGCTGAGTCTGAGGCTGAGCCTGGACAGCAGAACTGCCATTCTTCTTCTTGTTGTTCCAAGGCTTGTTCTTCTGAAATGGACCCCGCTTCTGGTTGGGGTTTTGGGAACCCCCACCATCATCATCACTATGCTCCATCTCGACTGACTCAAGATGTAGGGCTGCATCGACTAGCTTCTCGAATGAGAGCTCAAGCTGTAGCATAAGATGCCTCTTCAGATATTTCTTCAAGCCCTCAACAAATTTGAGGTTCCTCTTATAAGGAGTAGCAATAAACTCAGGGCCGTACTTGGACAGGGCCTCGAAGGAAGAGACATAGTCGGATACGGAGGACTTCCCCTGCTTGAGATCAAGAAAGCGGCGAGCAAGGGAGTTCTTCTCTGACTCTGGGATGAATTTGAGCTCAAATCTCTGACGAAACTGAGCCCAAGTAAGTGTGGTCTCATCGACCTCGGCAATAAGGAGTTCGTACCAATCCAGGGGACGACTCTGAAGCTGACTAGAAGCAATAAGAATACGATCATGATCCGAGATATACATACGAGTAAAAATGCGCTCGCATATCCGAATCCAAGCCTGGACCTCTAAGACATTCTCGGAGCCACTGAACGGCTTCCCTCCGAGATGGGTAAAATCACTGCAGAGACGCGCAAAAACAGACATGCGCGGAGCATCAGCAACTGGGGCTGGAGATTGAGAATGAGACTGAGAATTCCGAACCAGCTCCATGATCTGGTCGGTAGTCATGAACACGCCCTCTGGATGAGTGTTGCTGGACTGCCCAGCAGCACTAGTCTGACGTGTGGTTCTCCCTCTTCCTCTTCCAGACATACTGAAAGTCAAACGGGAATTAGAGTTAGACATGATTCAATGATAGATACTTAATTAAGGAATACTACGGAATATAATAAATTCCTACACATATTCCTAACTTATCTATCAATAAGCATAAGAAAGGGATTTGATTTAATTCGGATCCAATTAAAATGTATTGTACTAAGTGTAACCGTTCTGTGTTTGTTATGCTAAATTCTGAAACTTTGCTCTGATACCAAGATGTAACGCCCCACTCCGAGACCCACTCTAGTAAAGAGTATTACGGAGTAATACCGTCTACTAGAACGGAGAATAGAGTATAATGGAAGAGACCATATGTAATCAAGCTATAACTATCTACTGAATACGTCGAATATGTGGTTTTCTTTTCTCAAGTGGTTCGACATATCCAATAAATATTTATAACAAACTACAATGGCTAAGGAAAATAGGTTCAGAACAAGCATAATACTAAATGATAACATCATCATCACAGAACAGTCACATAACAGTCACAGAACATAGGTACAATATATCGTCAATACAGATCCAAGTATCAAAAGGTGGGTACAAAGCCACCGCTTACACATGTGAGTCAAAAATATAAACATAAGAGTCTGAAATAACAGAGTAGCTGAATAGTGGACAAATAAAAGAGCTATCTATCAGCATAGCAGATAATGTCCAAGCGGAAGCACAGAAAGCTAAGTCCAGAGACCTAACCTGAAACAACTCGGTCTGACCCAAGCGAAAACACTCAGGTCAGGCTAGCTAAACAATCAGTAATAACTGAGATATATATAATAATGCAGTACATTAATAAAACAGTACTTCTCCAAAGAGAAGAGTAATATGAACTACATGAATATAATGACGATCCCTAATCATCAATAAACAGTAAAAGCCTCCAAAGAGAATACAAACACCAAAGTGTGGAATAAATAAAATCGCCTCACATCATCGGCGTAGCCAAAGCTAGATAAAGTTGCCCATAGGCAATTATCCCAAGAGTGACCAGAGTCAGTAATCAATGCCCAAGCAAAGATCGATGCTCCAAAGAGCAATAGGGATATACTGAAAAGTCAATGAAATCAAACACTGAAAAGCAGTGTACAGAGACACTGTGAATCCACAAGGTAATCGCACTTACATCGTATGGTTCCATAGAACCAACACCGAATGGCAATACTCGAATGGATATAAAATCATCAGATAATACAAATATTGCACGTGCACCGACCAGAGTCGTTGTTGCCAAGTACTGTAGAGTTGTGATCGATCACTCGCACAGATGCGGAACGCGCGAAACGGCGAGATCCTTCCCAGAAGGATAAAGGCCCAGAGGCGCATGCGGAAAAAAAAACTGCTCCATAGAGCAGGTGTCCAGAGACGGTTTCCCAGAGGTGTGGTGACCCAGAGGTCCAGTACTGGCCGTCCAGAGGCTAATGTGCCACTAACTTCTTGGAGAGGAACCCGTAAAGTGTTAACAATGAGTCCCATATCCCACGTTTGCACTAAACGGTTTCCTAACCAATAGCAAGCTCACACTCCAAACAATAAAAAGTCCACCTCATATCATCGGTAGACTAGACCCAAAGGTCAAAACGATCAATCGAATAGGTCGGGGATTAACCGGAAAGAAAATACACACGGTTTCCATAGGCCGGATATTCCTAACCGTTTAAGCACCTTTCCACTTCGCTCGACGTGCTAAAAATGAGTGTGAGATTTTTATTATAGAAAATAATGGTGTAAACGGATTTGTAATTGATTTCGAAATCACTTTTAAAACGGTCTTTTGAAAAGTCTCCTATTATGGAGTAATTAATTTAATAATTAAAAATAATATTATATAATAATTTTCAAAAGCCATTTTGGAGTGAAAAATACCTTTTAATCCTTTTTATAAAGCCCGTGTACGAAATGCAGGGACAAATCTCAAAGAAATCGACGAAAACCAGAAAATCATCAAAAATATTCCAAGTGTTTAAAACCATTCAAAAATTGCTGCGAACCCAAATTCGGCAATTTATTTGGACCAGCAAACTGTGTCCAAATGGCATGAAAACTAGTAGGCATGTAGTCCGACATCCCTACTTTAAGATGCAAAAATAATTTCTGGATTCCGAGTTGAGAGGAAGTGGCAGCGACGTCTCAAAGTTGAACGCAGAAAAAGATTCACACTGTTTTCCAACAGCGACCAGAGTCTAACTTTGGCACGAAAATCGAAGTACCAAACGAACTCCAATGTTGCCCAAATTTTTCAAAGATGGAGTTCGGAACTCCACCTTTCCAACGAGACCAAAAACGTCGAATTCCGACTATCGATGCGAGCGTGGCGGCATCGCGAAGTGGAGGTCAAACGCTGGAACCAGAGTAAAGCCCTGAGGCAAAGATTTTTTTTTTTTCATTTTTTTTTTTTTTTCTGACGCGGGCCTGGCCCGCGTCGGCCTGCCCCAGCCCGCCTGGGCTGGAGAGTGGCAGGCGCCCCCCCCAGCCCGCTCGGGCTGGGGTGGCGGCCAGGCCCCAGCCCGCTCGGGCTGGGGTGGCCGGCCCGACCCCAGCCCACTCGGGCTGGGGTGCCGGCCCCAGGCCCCAGCCCGCTCGGGCTGGGGATGCGGGCCCAGGCCCCAGCCCGCTCGGGCTGGGGTGGCGGGGCAAGCCCCAGCCTGCTCGGGCTGGGTTGCCGGCCCCAGGTCCCAGCCCGCTTGGGCTGGGGTGTGTTTGCCAGCCCTGGTGGGCTGGCCTTCCTCTGGCTAGCCCAACTGGGCTAGCCTGCTCAGCCTGGGTGCAGCCCAGGCCTGTCCTGGTGCACCCAGAGCCCTGTTTCAGGCTGTTTTCAACCTGAATCATTCCAGCAAGCTATTTTTTGTGTTTTTGATGGTTTAGAGGTGTTTTTTTTCAATTTTTTGGCATTAAAAAAATCACTAATAACAATCACTAATCACCATATAATGATTATTACACTAAATTAAAGAAAACCAAGGCCAAATCTTAGCATTACAACTAGCAATAATTACTAATCCACAGTAATTACCTTAATGAAGTAAAGTATCAAATGGTTTGAGTGCACAATATCAAGCAAGCCAAACTCCTCAACCCCAAAGCAAAAATCAAGAGGCTTCAAAGGACCCAAAATCAACAAAAAAACAAAATAATGATTACAACAAGATGGTAGAGATAAATAGGGATTAAGATGGATTAGAGAATAGGGGTGATTGCATTACCTTTCAAAGATTAAACTAGTTTAATTATGAAGAGAAGGAGATGGAGCTTCTAAAGGGAGGCCATTAATTATGTTTAGATCTAGGTTTAGGAATTTATGAAGAGGAGGGTTAGGGTTTATGGGAGGGGTTTTAAATATTAAATAGGAGTGGGTTGGTTAATGGGTCATGGTAAGAGGTTTTAAAACCCATTAGGACTTAGTTTATTTTCCTAAGGTTATCATGTGAACAAAATCCTAAGAAGCATCCTAGTTTTAATTAAAACCATATAATTGCTCATTTGGCCCATTAACCTATAATCACATAAAAAAAATTCCCCATTTCAACCCAAAAATATTTTAATTTGCGAACCAATTGCAAATTTAAATTCCCAAAAATTTGTTTAGCCCCCTTTTTAACTTAAAATCATAATTTTTAACTTATCGTTCGGTAATTGCAATCTCAGGGTTGTTACACATTCGCAGCGGAGAAAATATAATATCAAATAAAATAACAGTTTTACAAAGAAGAACTGTGTCGGTATATTTACATTTTTATAGATCAGATTTACAACATTTACATAACATTGGACAGTTTAAAACAACATGTCCTAAATATACAACTATATAACATAGCAAAAACACTCCTTACGTTCCTGCCATCCGGCTCGCCTCTTGAGCTCCAGAACGTCCTTACCTGAAAATATGTAATACTCGGTCTGACCCAAGCATTACATCAAAGTAACATCCGGGTCAGCCTGGAAACTAGCGTGAGTAAATCCATCTAACGTGAATGACAAAAGCATACAACCTATATATATAACCCAGGAAACTCGTATCAATTACAAGTTCACAAATTGTTATGAACATTACTTATTTCACTCACAAATCTCTAAGTACCAAAACTTAGAATAATAGTCCAATTCACTTAAATCATTTCATCCCAGCTTAATGATTTCACATTACATTCTATAATGAATCGAAGTTGTTTTCGGGTATTTACTAATACCCGACTCCGGTCTCTTCGAATCCAATGTCATCTAAACCCACGTTATCCAATTAAATACAATTCAACTTTAATCACCGGATAACACTTTTACATAGCAATTCATAACTGATAGATAATCACATTATCATCTTCCAACCAACATATATCACAAAGAAATTCAAATCAGAGATATCAACCACTTCAAAGTACTCATCATCATTCAATCATTAATAAGCAAGATTGATCACTTCCATCAATTACGTCAATTAATGATCCTCTAATTACCTTCTTTGGTTAATTATTTTTAACCTTCATTTAGTAATTGATCTTTAACTTAATTACATTCATAAATCAACCTTGATTTATCACAATCAGAAATTAACTTTCCTAAGTTATCCATTAATTAAACCAACTCCTTGATTAATTATATTAATTAATCCTTTAATTACACTGTGTAATAATCACTAGATTCCTTCCACCAAGTAATTATCCTTTAATTTCTTCCCATCAATTAATTTCCTTTTAATTAATTACATCCAGTAATTATCCACTCATTACTTCACCAAGTAAGTACATCTCATTAATTACAATAAGTAACTATACTTAATCTTTAATTAATTATATTTATTAATCACCCTTGATTAATCTCATTCTATAATTAATTACCTTTAATTAATTACATCACTTAATTAACTTCCCATAACTTTTATTAGTCAATTCTTAGATTAATTACACTAAGAAATTAATTATTAATCACTTCTACTAAGTAATTATTCTTCATATCAATTACACTAGATAATTATCCCAAGACTACCTTCAATCTTTAATTAATTACACCCTGTAATTACCATTACTAATTATTTCAGTAAGTAATTTACCTTAATTAATAAATCACTTTAGTAAATCAATTCTCTAAATTTATTACACAAGCTAACTAATCTTTATTAAATTATCTTAATAAAAAAATTGATTAATTACTCCCTTAACTGATTTCATTAACTATTTGACCATCCTTAATTAATTCATCCTTTATTTAATTAAATTATTTGAAACACTTTTGAAAGCATTTAGAAATTATCCTATTAAGATAGTTATCTTTTAAAAAAACAGATTTTAAAACCTTTCAAAAATTTGAGAAACTTGTTTTAGAATTTATTTTACCTTGAATCTTGGTCTATTCTTACACATTAAAATCTTTGAGCATCTCGCCTACCTGATAGCACAACTTCCATAAATCAAACCTGAAAACCATAACCCAAAACCAATCCTAAGTTCCAAGCAAAACCCAAACACAACCCACACATAGACGAGTTATACCCGGATTCACAGTACCCATTCCCGCATCGAGGCAAACATCACTCTGTTTCGAACATAACCCGAGAAAACTATCCTTCTTCATCAACATCACACAGAAATATTGCAAGACACAAGGTGTTGACGACCCTCCGACCATCATCGATCCTATCTCCTGATCACCACCGACCTCCTCAAGCTTCCCGATCCATCAAAAAAAATTCATCCTTGCTTGAACCCGGAATCAAACTTCGACATCACCAGTAAAGAAAAACCCCTAACTTCAATCATCTCGCACCGCCGCCGCCAACCACCAGGATTCCAACCTCCACGTCTGAAGCTTCGCACAACATCCTACTTCTGTTTCCCTTCCTCCGGCTTCACTCGATGCTAGCACGAGGTCGCAATCACCAAGAAATCAACCCTGGTCCAAACACAACTTAAACCCTAAAGACATCTCACCGCGTCACCACGGTGAAAATTATCACCTCTTACTATTTTTGCAGACATCATCTTCATCCTGACTTGCTTCACTCCAGAACTCGCTATACCAAAATCCTTCGATATACAGAAAACGCTCGAAACCCATTTTCTGTTCAACTTAAAAAATTTCATGAACCACTAATTTTAAAATCTAAATTTTGTTATCAAAATTCACCATTTTTGATAACAAATCATATTACATAAATGAGAAAATCAATTATTTTAGTTAAATTTTTAGTATGTATAAGTTATTTTCTGTAATTTTTCTTCCAGTAAAAAAAATTCCTTCAAATTAGACTCAAAAATATTTTTAACATTTAGATCCTAAAGATTCAAACATGTTTTATTAAAACATCACAGCCTGTAGGAGAATATATGATGAGATTTTGATTTTTGAAATCTTATTTTTAGGTCTGTAAAACCAACAGAGACCCCTGTATATGAATATACAGTCATACACGCTTAATCCAATCATATTCATATGCATGCAAGAATCATACACATTCAAGTAACATCTGTCACAACATTGTTACAAATATTATTCACAAGCATCAATATTTTAAATTGATTCAAGTTTTGGAAAGGGGGTATTTACTCACCTTCAATGCTGGAAACAGAGAAGCAATTTTGATTTGATCTGCTTGATGATAATTTCACATGAGCTTGAGTTGAATCAAACGCTTAATTTTTGAACTGAAGTTTGGATCTTGCATAGATATTCCTTAATTCAATTTTTTTTAAAGAAGAAGAAAAGAGAATGACTGGTTTGTAAATGAATATCTATTTCATCCTTGTTCCCTAACACATTAATTAAATAAATTTTTCTAATTAAAGATATAAATGCCACTTGTCCCAACATGAAATCTTTAGCTTACAAATGCACAATGAGTATTTTAAGTGTTTACACTTGTTAATTATTCAGGAATTTATGTTTTCATATTATGTTTATATCCTTATGTTTAGTACCTTATATATAATACTTGTATATTTTTAAAGAAAGTATGATTCTTTATTAAATCCCATTTTTAAATTTGAGCTACCATATCTAAACTTAATAAGCATTTTTCTTTAGTGTTTTAGAAATATAGAATTTTAACTTTAAATCTTCTTTGAAATTTAATATCTTGAATTTAATCAATGTTTTCTATTCACAAAACATGTATATATATAAATATAAATATATATATATATATATATACTTATATACTTGTATAAAAGCACACTTAAAATTTTAACATTTATATAGTTTGCACATCTCCATTTATATATAAATTTACAGTAAGATTCATCATGTTAATTTAACAATTTTTATAGATTCAAATCCACTTATATATATTTAGATATTTTGATTCATCAAAATTTATTTGTTTAACCAAATGAAAGCAGTATCTCAATGATTTAAAATTAGTTAATTATCCAATTAATAGATGTTCAAAAATCCGGGTTATCACATTCCTTCCCCCTTAGAATCTTTTCGTCCTCGAAAAAGAACAAAGCCAGAATTTATTCAATAATTTAAAATTAGATAAATTATTCTTTGATCCTTTTAAAAAACTTTTAAAATCCATATAATATTACAAAAATAGCTTTATAAAAGTACTTTTTGTAACTCGATGTCTCAACCAATCCATCCTCGTTCTCACTGAAATTCAGTCATACATTGATATGGCGTAGGGCTGAAAATCTATAAGTACTTAGCAGACCCATTTTCAACACCTAGTGAAAATATTTTGGAAAATACATTTATTGAAAATATCGAAAACATTTTTGAAAATAGGGAAATATCTTTGGTGAGAATGCTCTGGAAATCATCACCCTCATCCATGGTTGCAGTTAACCCGATGGTTACGTTGCCATCCAGACAAAATCCATAGATAACTGTTGGCCTCCACGCCCCTCGATTACACCATGGAACTCTCTACAGATCGCAGCTACAATTGGGGTTACGTTGTTATCACAGCAAAAACCCGTATAACTGTAGGCCTCAGCGCCCTCGAATTTCGCTTCCAAAAGAATGAAACTTCTCCACTCCACTCAACCATAAATCGCAGTCTACCGATGTTACATTGCCTTCCCGGCAAAATCAAGCGTAGACCGTTGACACTCACCTCCACACGATTTCCACTATGGTCCACATAGTAGATCGCAGCGACATCGAGTTACACTATCGTCACATCACAACCCAAATACCTCTGTAGGCATCAGTGCCCTCGACTTTCGCTAACCAATAATCCTCAGGAACTAGTTTGTCCGGACACCTCACAGGATCAACTTTAGAACCTCCCCCCTTAGAGGCTCAAGGAAGTACCAACCTATGGTACTCCTGAGAAGTTCATCCCAAGGAAGCGCCTTTTTCCCTAGAGCCATCATCAAAATACTTTATACTATACACATATAGTATCTTTCAAATCATACACCTAGTATGAATCTCAAATAAATCTCCTTTCTCAAAATCGATTATCCCAAAATCGATAATTCTCAATTAGGCTTTCCAAATTTCCAAAAATGATTTTTCTCCAAAAATCAAAAGCCTTTCCAAATCCAAACGTCCCCAAAATCTTTTTTCCAAAATCCTCATATGATTCTTTATGTATATAGGTATGTATATAAAATCCTGGATAAAAATCTTTGGATTATTTTAAACTTGTATAAAACCCTTTTTATACTTCAAACATTTTCAAAAATCCTTTTCTTCCCGCAATAGATTCAACAAGTGAAGATTTATCTTACATAATAAAGATATATATAATTTTGTTTATTTTAAATCAAATATTCAAATTTGATTTCTCACTTCCTTTCTTTACAGTGTGAACCTTTAATCATAGGAATAACCAATTTCCGTTTTACTTCATTGTATATTTCACAAATTTTACCTTTATTTTAAAAATCACTTCACATTTCTTATTCACAAATTTTCAATATTAATTTCGTTCAAACCCGTACGACGTACACATATCATCCGTACGCTATACCAATCTGATCGCTCACTCGATCCCATAATTTCACTTCCGAACTAGTATCGTCCACCCGACTTCTTAGTGCGGAGTCAGATCTAGTTTCTAGATCAGAAACCGTCATTCTCCTTGCATAGCCATAACTATGATAGAGAAATCCAGAACCAATCAACAATCCATTTCCTGGTTCTCCTCCAAAAATCGAGTGGAAAATTCCAACTCGGATCGATATAACTATCTCGACATTCTGTGTTCGAATTTGGATCAAATCATTATGCGAATAGAATAATATACTTACATCCTACGTATTTATCTTTATTGGTTATTAGCCAAATCAATTCTCCTTTTCTGTTCACATTTCCTTTGATTCTATTCATTTATCCACAATTTCCTCAATCCCATATGGATTATCACCTCAATTCTTATCTCAAATGGATATTCAATCCTAAACAGTTTAAACTCTGTCCAGCTTAAATTTAGAAAATAGCTTGAAAAGTTTAAAAATAGATAAGTATTTGAAAAATAATTATTTGTTTGTAAAATATCTGTAAAATAGTTAAGTAATTGTAAAATAGTTGGAAAATAGTTAAATAGTTATAGTAATTTTAAATAATTGAAAAATAGTTGTAAAATAGTAATTAATTTGTAAAATAGTTGAAAAGAAGTAATTGGTTTATAAAACAGTTGTAAAATAGTTAAATAATTCCAAAAGTAGTTATAAAATAAGTACAAAATAGTTTGGAAAAATTAATTTATATCAAAACAATTTATTTTGAAATAGTCTAGAGTCAAACTGTTCATTTCCCAACCTCCATTTTCAACCAATTCAATTTTAAATTGACTCAATTTCAATTTAAATAACTTCAATTCCCATTGAAATTGATTTAACCCCAATTGAAGTTGAATCAACCTCAGTTTCTTTCCATATTTAACTTTATTCAACTTTGATCTCAAATTCTACTAATTCAAATAAATTTCAATTGAACTAGTTCAAATTTCAATTCATTTCAACTCCAGTTTGAATTAATTCCAATTCCAAACTCCATTTCTAAATCAAGTTGAATTTTTCTTGATTTCCTCCCAAATTCAATTCAAATTTCATTTGAATTTAAAACTATTCATCTTTAATTACAATTCCAAATTATTCAAATCAATTTGAACTAATTTCAGATTGAACCCACTTCAATTTCAAATTTTTTCAAATTAATTCAATTCAAATTTCAAATTCAAACCATCACGAATTATATAAATTCGAGTTAAATTTTTAAATGTTGATTTAATCATTTAAATCAAATCAACTTATCTCTTTAAACCGTTTAATTGTGAATCCAAATCAATTTTAACCTATTTCAAAGTTCAAATAATAATTCAAATCCGTTTTAAACAACTAAATCATTGAAATTCAATTTACCACCAAATTTCAAATTTGAAACCAAACCTTTGAAGTTTTATCTTAAACATTGTGTAAGCAAGCGTCAATCTAAGTAAGGCACTTCTGAGAGACTAATCCAAGGCCCTGAAAAAACATTCTTGGGATTGGCATATCATCTTCCCTATGTAGAAAGCAAGAAGCCGGAAGTAGGAGCCCGAAACTAGCGACTGAGGTAGTCTCAGGGTAAAGTCCCAACCAAGACAAGAGGACGAAGCATCAGATGATAAAAAAATCAAGGCCCCGACCTCGTCCCACGTACAGTTCGGAGGCCGAATCCCACCCCTCAGCAATAAGAGTCTTCCTTTAGAAAGAACGGAACAAGTTTGTGATTCGATCTTAAATTTAAAATGGTTTCATTTTCCAATTCACAGTTTCATAAATTATTTATAAAAATAAAATGATATTAGGATAAATAAACATCCAAATTTATCCAAACACCAAATAATAGCATTCATTTTCAATTTCCAGATCTCAAGCCCATTTTGAGATTACATAAACTCCCCATTCAGATTAACCATTTAACTTTCCAAGTTAAATTTCAAATTTCATCTTGAAATTTTCCAAATATTCATTCAAACATATTTACCTTCTTCTAAGTTAAATTTAATTTAAATCCCGTTAACCTTACTCAATTTTGAATTCCAACTTCAAATTTTAAACTTCACATTAATAATCCTCCCACTTATAAGTTCAAAAACTTATATCACTTTGGGTTTTACAACACATTCCAAATTTAAAACTTAACATTTAGAGTTTATCTCAAACCATCTTTGATATTATGTATATCCTTATATATACATATTATTTCCTTTACACACCAAGTTACTTTAAATTTTACACCATCTTTGTTTTAAATTCAAACAAATTCCTTTAAAATTTCAAACAACCCTTGTTTGAAATAGGATCCTTTCATTCAAATATATTAAATAACATCTATTGTCTTAAAATAAGATCATATTCTAAATAGTTTGAATAATATTATTTCCATTAACATTTTGAAACCAATTCAAATGTTTAAATTTGGAATTCAGAACTTCACAATTTGAAACACACTTTAATTTGCATCCATTCAAATTTACAATTTACTCTCTTTAAATGGTTACTTCCTTGAAACATTTTATTGTTTATTGGAAAACAATCATCTCATTATTAAACACAATAACCATTCTATTTCTCTGGTTTGAAATCAATTCTAATTCATCTTATTTTGAAATTCTTCCCCAAATTCAAGATTTTAAATTTCAGTCTGAAGCCGTTTCAAACTCATCTTTATTCAATTTCAGTTTGGTTATATTATATCGCCGCTTAATTTAATTCCAATAATATAACAAACAATTACCTTTATATTTATTAAAAATAAATATTGCTTTATATAAATCAAAATATATTCTTATATAAAATCATTTAAAATCTTTATATAAGAAAATAACAAGCACACTCTCATACACACACACACACACTCAACTCATTCTAGGGTACCATTGACCCTATCCTTAATGAGTAATCCCACCAGAGCCAAGGTTCTCGCTTAACATCGCCCTGATACCAATTGTAACGACCTAGAAATTCTGATCCCGAAAATTCCAGATAGTTAGGAAAAGAAGAAAAGTGAAAGAAGAAGAAACAGAAACAAGTCATAGAAATCTCTCATTCGCAGCGGAGAAAATATAATATCAAATAAAATAACAGTTTTACAAAGAAGAACTGTGTTAGTACGTTTATATTTTTATACATCAGAGTTTCAACATTTACACAACATTTGACAGTTTAAAGCAACATGTCCTAGATATACAACTATATAATATAGCGGAAACACTCCATACGTTCCTGCCATCCAGCTCGCCTCCTGAGCTCCAGAACGTCCTTACCTAAAAATCTGTAATACTTGGTCTGACCCGAGCATTACATCAAAGTAACACCCGGGTCAGGCTGGAAACCAACGTAAGTAAACCATCTAACGTGAATGACAAAAGCATACAACTTATATATATAACGCGGGTAACTCGTATAAATTACAAGTTCACAAATTGTTATAGACATTACTTATTTCATTCACAAATCTCTAAGTACCAAAACTTAGATTAAATAGACCAAATCACTTAAACCATTTCATACTAGTTTAACGATTTCACATTACAATCTATAATGAATCGAAGTGGTTTTCGGGTATTTACTAATACCCGACTCTGGTCTCTTCGAACCCAATGTCATCAAAACCCACGTTATCTAATTAAATACAATTCAACTTTAATTACCGGATAACACTTTTACATAGCAATTCATAACTGATAGATAATCACATTATCATCATCCATCCAACATATCATATCACAAAGCAATTCAAATCAGAGATATCAACCATTTCAAAGCACTCATCATCATTCAATCATTAATAAGCAAGATTGATCACTTCCATCAATTACATCAATTAATGATCCTCTAATTACTTTCATTGGTTAATTATTCTTAACCTTCATTTAGTAATTAACCTTTAACTTAATTACATTCATAAATCAACTGTAAAGACCCGTAAGTCCGTACTCCTTGAATAGACACTAATCTCCTTTGTTTAATTCAAGATGAACGAAAATACGAACCCTTAGGGGTTTTAAAAAGAATTTAAGAAAAGAAAAAGTAGAAAAGAAGAGAGAAGATAGAGGGAAAAGAAAACAGAAAATTTGAAAATAGAATAGAAAAGAGAAAATAGAACAGAATTTTAAAATAGAGAAAATAGAACGGAACAGAACACAACAGAACAACATCAGAATCTCACAATTCGCAGCGGAACAACATATAATAATAAATGAATAATCTTTAAACAAAGAACTGTATCAGTTATTACATTTTATACATTACATGACATCATATCATCAGAGTGTACAACAACAACAACAAATAGTGCAGCGGAAAAAGAAATACTATATAAGTAATACGCCATGCCATCCAGCTTGCCTCCAGCAATTCCAGAATATCCCGAATATCCTGATAAACCTTAACTCTTGACTGCCCGTGTGGAAATTGGTGGGCACCCAGAGTTTAGGAAGGAAAACAATAAACTCCAAGTCAGTCATGTGACTGGTGTGAGAACTCAAAACAGTTTATTTATCTTTAAAATCAAAATAGAAGAATATTTTTAAATTCAATTCGCAATGCTTTTAAAAATGAGACTACCATAAGGCCTCCCGCACACACACACAATGCAAACGCAGAATCGGAGGAGATTTCTCCTTATGATAGTCAAAGATGCTTGATACGCATTTAACAAGAAGCATTTGATATTATTACTAGTGCATAGTGTAGAGAAAAATTCATTTCGAAAGTAGAATATAAATCTTAGCCAACATACGACCATTATCGTATGCCTACTATAGCTAACTATGTTCAATAGCAGGTTACCGCCACATTCCATAGCAGGTTATACAACTAAAACCGTACAAGTCACGTATTGTTTCTTTGGATTTCCAACAAATGGTCAGGCCAAGGAACTTCCCATTGCCACATGAGAATGCCTCTGGAAAGACATCCCCGAGAACCAAACCGGAACTCTGCCAACACAAGGCCGGGTTACCCCTAACTGGGTAACTACTGACACGAGCACGCCATTCCCCGATCGTAAACGACCTTTCTCACGGGATCCCGAAAGCCAACAACCACAAAGTAATAAATTCGTAGTAACCACATAGGTTAAATATCTGGGCTCCATACGATGATACCACCTCTATCCAGAAGGAAATGTACATACCCTAAAGGGTGCTACCCCTCATAACCTTGCCGCATCTTTCCTGTTTTGACCATTTCCGGGGTGTGAGGTTCGACGAAGTCACGTCCACAAAAACATACTTTATACAAAAGCCATGCTTTGGGTCAACAAATGATCAACACAATGATCACCAAGATAGACGATCAAATAAACGATCCTATCACAATAATCAACACAATGATCATTTCAGCATCACTCAGCATATCACATTACCAAATTGGGAATATATCGCTGATAACTTCAACTATATAACCTCTGAGCTCGTATGTCTCAGAGAAAGGTGTTAAGCTAAAAGAATAAATTCTTCGCCACCAACAGAAATATATTTGAAAGAAATCGGCTTTATATCTCAACTTGTAATGTCAGACATACAATCCATACAAGTCTGTTCCGGGCTCGAACAAAACCGAAGGCACTTACAAAGAAGTCCTTGCAATCCGGATATTCACAATCCTGATCGGATTCACCATCACATATGGAGAACTCTATACCGGAGCAACTCGGTGCAGAGTAAATCGACAGGTCATCCTATCGCTCTCGCAAATACCGGGTCTTCAACACCGATCTTCAAATGCAATTCACAACGACGTATCACATATTCGGAATGGGTTATACGACCCCATGGTCCTTTCCCGGTTAACCCGAATAGTGAGCGCTTATTTAAAAATAAGTGTGGCATTCAAATTCAAACAAATCACATCAATTACCCATTCAAAGGGAAATATTGATAGTCGGCTATTGAACTATCACTGGATATGCACACATCACCAGATTCCAAATAATTTTCCAAATTATTTATTTTCCAAAATATCTTTACAAGATATATATTTTCAATACTTCAAAAATAAATCAATATTTATTTTTAAACCAATTCCACTTTCTTTTATAAATTCAATGGTGAATTTACATTCCAAAGTATTAATGAATATACGACTTCAATTCGATTTATAATATTCATTTTCAATTTATCTTCAAAAAGATAAATTCTCTAATATTCACTTTATATTGGAAAAACATTTCCATACTTATTTAATAAGTAATTCACAAATTTTATTTATTTTCAATACTTAGAAAATATTCAATATACTTAAATCGAAATTAAGTATATATTTCATTCTTTAAGGAAATCATTCACTTAACATATTTATTTGGGCCAAAACGAATGTTACGTAAAACATTGTTACGACAACCCAAAATCACTAGTATAGGGATTCGAAATTAAATAGATATATAAATCCCAATACTATACAAAACATTTCCTTTCGGAAATCATTTACTATAACAACAGTGTTATAGTCCATCATCTCCTTCTATTTCTCGAAAACGTCTATTTCAACAATAAATGTTGAAATCTATGATTTCGAATCTCAATGCCTTTTAAAAACATCGTTAGATAGTTTTAATTCTATTTAAAACATCATATCTAAAACAATTTCTGTAACATATTATTCACTATTCAAAAATGTGAATAAACTTCGTTAACAATTTCATCACTTCTATTAATTTTATTTTAAAGGATTATTCACTATTCAAAAATGTGAATATAACTCCTTTAATAGGTTTCAACAATTTTCTTATTAAAATAAGTCATTTGCGAATTTATAAAACAACGTTTATAAATTCCATTTCTATTTATTTATAAAAACTTCCTTTTTATAAATCTCTTTATTAACTTATTCGATTTATAATTTTAATTATAAACCAAAAGTCCAAATTATAAGTCAAACACTTATAATTTATTTATTTGCAAAAATCGTTCCTTTGAACTTTACAAATTTTATAAACCTACTGTTTATAAAATTTCCATTTATAACTTCACCGTTATATAATTCTATAAATTTCATTCATTAATGAATTTCATTTTCACTTCATTCAAACACTTATAAAAACTCGTTTTATAATGTCCATATTTCAATTTATAAATATCCATTTATAAATCTCTTAATATAATTCAATTTATATTATTCTTTTAAAACGTCTTTAATCTCCTTTATTATTTCATCATTTTGATTTATAAAATAATCAAATTTTTATAAATCCTATATTTAAACTTTTCACAATAATTCTAAAATGTCTCAATTAAACTATTTTATAAAATCATTAGCATCATATTCTCAAAAATCAGTTTTTAACTGTATTTCACAAAAATCATAATTTTTTATAACTTTAAAAATTATAACGTTTATTTATTTAAAATGAATCAATCCCAAAAATATTTTATAAACGTATACTTTCAAAAATCACTTTGAAATCATTTTAAAATTCCAAAATCTGGGTCCAATGATGCTACACACCAAATAGTCAATCACGACAACAACGATATCATATATCAATATGATAATCCATCAAATATCAAAATATCTGAAATCAAATAAATACTGTTGAGGAATCCAGTTGGATCCCTCCAACCTGTTTTCCTGCATCCACAAACATTAGCACAATACCAATTTCGCTCCAGTACGAAATTATCGCGGTATATGTTCTTATTAAATATTATCCGCTTAATAACGGCGCAATAGGGTCTCATCCGCTAAACAAAAAAAAATGCGGGAAATCAATAACTCCAATATATACATATGCCAATATATATATTGCTATTATATATAATACCAATTTCACTGTTTATGAAATATTCGCGGTATATGTTTTTAATAAATAACATCCGCTTACTAACGGCGTATAATGTCTATTTTAACAATCAATAGATATTAATCAACATTCAAACATGCATTCAAATATTTTAAATCTAACTATTTAAAATAAAATCGAAACTGATTCGATTGAGTGAGAAGTTCTCACCTTGATTTTATTTCCGTTTTAGCGATTTATTTCGAATAAAATTAAACGTGCGTTTAATTTTACCCAAAATTCTCACTAACTCCAAACGACTCCAAACTAACTCCATCGCGTAGTGCTCGTCCATACGATTCCAACGCAACTGAGTTTGCATTTTTTCGACCTCGTATGAAAAAGTTATGAATTTATGAAGTTTGTACACGATTTATATACAAATTACAACATAAATTTAAAATTATTTTAAACCTAAGTAAATCGCAGCCGTTGGATCCAACCTGAAGGCATCAGGGCCTTAGAACGCAACCCCCCCCCCCTTTCTTCTTCTCTTCTACAGATCAAAGCCGTAACCCCTAAACCCATAAACATAATTTAGGGTTTGATAATACACCACCAATACTCGACGAAAGTTAATCAAACCACCTTCATCTCGAAGCTCATGACCATAGCCATGCTCGGCCAGAAGCATATGGAGCTCGGCCTCTTCCTCTAACGTGCGCACGTGTGATGAACGGCCACCTTTCCACTCGATTTCCCATCAATCCGTGAAGCCATTCGCGATCTCCACCGTTGATCTTGTAGTTCGTGTTGCCCTCTACAATACTCTAGTTGAAACTTTCATGAATCGATGCATAGATTAGAAGATTTGGAGGGAGGAAGAAGAGTAGTTTCTGGCCGTTCATATAGGGGGTGGCGGCTGCAGTTTTTGGCTAGGGTTTTGTATATATTTTTTTTATTTTTTTGATGGTGGTGGTCTATTTATAGAGAACCGATCGACACTATTCATCCGGAAATTCCGAACTCCGATTTAGGCGCTGAAACTGACGTACCTAGGGTTTATCCCGCGTTCCGGACACAATGGAACAGGTTTCGGAAGCTAATTCGAACATCTGTGCGAGTTATGGCTATAAACGCTCAATTTAAATTAAACCGATTTAAGTCGATTTCTAGGCGTTTTAATTTGTACAGGACAAACGGTAAATCCAATCGACTTGAAATTTGAAACCTTACAATAATATCACATTACGGATCCGATGAAACTGGTTTCGTCGAAATCCGAGACTTTTTGAAAAATGGCTATTTTCACTCGTCAAATTTAAATTAAAAATAAACCGATGCGTTTCGAGCTGCCACGATCAAACGATAGCTCCGATTGACACGAAAATTGAAATCCGGTAAAAACTAACTATTACGGATCCAATGGAACTGGTTTCGTTCAATTCTGAGACTGTTCAAAAATTGACTATTTTTACTAGTCGATTTAAATATTAAAATATTCAATTTTCACAAATTGACTCTAAATTCGATTTTAAGAGTTCTAAAATATCATTCTAACTCCCATATGATAAAATAAAATTTTACAAATCATTTTCAATCATATTTAACCCAATTTTCAATTATTTCCATAATTTAACGTATTAAATTATCGATTTAAAAATCCAATTAAATCCAATAATTCAAAATAAAATTTATTTGACTTATAAATTCACTTATTAATATTTAAAATTAATTAAATATTCAAATTTTAATTTCTAAAAATTCTGGGTCGTTACAATCTTCCCCACTTAAAAGAATTTCGTCCTCGAAATTATCAAGTAAGAAAAGTTACAGAATCTATTAATTTTCCCAAAATTCATAGTTAAAACTTCTTACAATAACTTTACTAAGTTTTCCAAATCATACTTAGTTATCTTTTCAAAAACAACTATTATCATTTAACTTTCAACTCTAAAACAAAGTTTAAAGTTTTCAAAATTTTCCAATTTTTCTCAAATTTTTCTAACGCCTTAAATTTCCGGAAAAATTTGCCATAGTCTCCTTTGCGCGGCTCGATCCGAAAAAAAAATGACAGTATATATATCACAAATATACATCTCATCAAGTAATGAGGCATCCCGATGGGAAAAAAGTGTAAAAGTACGATATTTAATCCGAGATATGTACCTTATATTTTATTAGCAAGCATATACGGCTAATATAGCGCAAAAGCGAGCTCCAAATGCGAAGCAAACGCGATCCGCACCTACTAATTACTCAACAAACAACATGAGAACATGCATATATGAAAATAACCTCAATATACAACATATATCTCCATAACAACTATATATGTCACATAGCAAATGCAACATATTCAAACATCAACCAACTAGCATTCAACAAATTCATAATCAATATATATTCATTTATATTCTCATTCATATTCAATGAAATGGTTTTTCAACTTAAATCATATTTGATTCATTTACATTGGAGTTTTATCAACATTCATTCTCAATTCAATTAGTTATCACTTACTAATTCATATTCAAGTTGGTTCACTACCAAATCAAATTCACTTCTATTCAAATTTATTTACTTCTAATTTGAATTCAATTTCATAGCTTCCAATTTCATTAACACTTAATGAACTTATATACAATCAACTAACAATCATATAACAACCAATGTATATTTATTACAACCAAATTTCTTTGCTCATATTCATCTTGGTTTAACATTAAATTGATTTTTACTTACAACTCATATTCATAAATATATTCATTAGTTTCACTTCTTACATATATAAGTTTTATTTCACAATTGTAAATCACTTTAATTATAATTCAATTCTTATAATTCTTTTGCTTATACAATTATTCTTTTATTTAGATTATTCAAACAACCTAACAATCAACTTATATATACTTTAATAATTCTGAAAATTATTTCTTTACATATACAAAATATACTCAAGGTAAAATTATTTCATTTACCCAATTTAAAACGATATTATGTCGAATTGTTCTATTCAAGTGTTTAGAAACCCCTTCGGCATAGTTGTACATACCGTGCTGACGAAGGTTCATATGCCACTCAATAAACCAATCATCACAATATAAAACAATTTTATATTCACTAACAAATACGCTCTCATAGCTATTATTACACTCAAATTCATTCTAGAGTACTGCTGACTCTATCTCTAATGAGTAATACCCAACAGAACCATGGTTGTCGCTTAACCATAAGCTCTGATACCAAATGTAAAGACCCGTAAGTCCGTACTCCTTGAATAGACACTAATCTCCTTTGTTTAATTCAAGATGAACGAAAATACGAACCCTTAGGGGTTTTAAAAAGAATTTAAGAAAAGAAAAAGTAGAAAAGAAGAGAGAAGATAGAGGGAAAAGAAAACAGAAAATTTGAAAATAGAATAGAAAAGAGAAAATAGAACAGAATTTTAAAATAGAGAAAATAGAACGGAACAAAACACAACAGAACAACATCAGAATCTCACAATTCGCAGCGGAACAACATATAATAATAAATGAATAATCTTTAAACAAAGAACTATATCAGTTATTACATTTTATACATTACATGACATCATATCATCAGAGTGTACAACAACAACAACAAATAGTGCAGCGGAAAAAGAAATACTATATAAGTAATACGCCATGCCATCCAGCTTGCCTCCAGCAATTCCAGAATATCCCGAATATCCTGATAAACCTTAACTCTTGACTGCCCGTGTGGAAATTGGTGGGCACCCAGAGTTTAGGAAGGAAAACAATAAACTCCAAGTCAGTCATGTGACTGGTGTGAGAACTCAAAACAGTTTATTTATCTTTAAAATCAAAATGGAAGAATATTTTTAAATTCAATTCGCAATGCTTTTAAAAATGAGACTACCATAAGGCCTCCCGCACACACACATAATGCAAACGCAGAATCGGAGGAGATTTCTCCTTATGATAGTCAAAGATGCTTGATACGCATTTAACAAGAAGCATTTGATATTATTACTAGTGCATAGTGTAGAGAAAAATTCATTTCGAAAGTAGAATATAAATCTTAGCCAACATACGACCATTATCGTATGCCTACTATAGCTAACTATGTTCAATAGCAGGTTACCGCCACATTCCATAGCAGGTTATACAACTAAAACCGTACAAGTCACGTATTGTTTCTTTGGATTTCCAACAAATGGTCAGGCCAAGGAACTTCCCATTGCCACATGAGAATGCCTCTGGAAAGACATCCCCGAGAACCAAACCGGAACTCTGCCAACACAAGGCCGGGTTACCCCTAACTGGGTAACTACTGACACGAGCACGCCATTCCCCGATCATAAACGACCTTTCTCACGGGATCCCGAAAGCCAACAACCACAAAGTAATAAATTCGTAGTAACCACATAGGTTAAATATCTGGGCTCCATACGATGATACCACCTCTATCCAGAAGGAAATGTACATACCCTAAAGGGTGCTACCCCTCATAACCTTGCCGCATCTTTCCTGTTTTGACCATTTCCGGGGTGTGAGGTTCGACGAAGTCACGTCCACAAAAACATACTTTATACAAAAGCCATGCTTTGGGTCAACAAATGATCAACACAATGATCACCAAGATAGACGATCAAATAAACGATCCTATCACAATAATCAACACAATGATCATTTCAGCATCACTCAGCATATCACATTACCAAATTGGGAATATATCGCTGATAACTTCAACTATATAACCTCTGAGCTCGTATGTCTCAGAGAAAGGTGTTAAGCTAAAAGAATAAATTCTTCGCCACCAACAGAAATATATTTGAAAGAAATCGGCTTTATATCTCAACTTGTAATGTCAGACATACAATCCATACAAGTCTGTTCCGGGCTCGAACAAAACCGAAGGCACTTACAAAGAAGTCCTTGCAATCCGGATATTCACAATCCTGATCGGATTCACCATCACATATGGAGAACTCTATACCGGAGCAACTCGGTGCAGAGTAAATCGACAGGTCATCCTATCGCTCTCGCAAATACCGGGTCTTCAACACCGATCTTCAAATGCAATTCACAACGACGTATCACATATTCGGAATGGGTTATACGACCCCATGGTCCTTTCCCGGTTAACCCGAATAGTGAGCGCTTATTTAAAAATAAGTGTGGCATTCAAATTCAAACAAATCACATCAATTACCCATTCAAAGGGAAATATTGATAGTCGGCTATTGAACTATCACTGGATATGCACACATCACCAGATTCCAAATTATTTTCCAAATTATTTATTTTCCAAAATATCTTTACAAGATATATATTTTCAATACTTCAAAAATAAATCAATATTTATTTTTAAACCAATTCCACTTTCTTTTATAAATTCAATGGTGAATTTACATTCCAAAGTATTAATGAATATACGACTTCAATTCGATTTATAATATTCATTTTCAATTTATCTTCAAAAAGATAAATTCTCTAATATTCACTTTATATTGGAAAAACATTTCCATACTTATTTAATAAGTAATTCACAAATTTTATTTATTTTCAATACTTAGAAAATATTCAATATACTTAAATCGAAATTAAGTATATATTTCATTCTTTAAGGAAATCATTCACTTAACATATTTATTTGGGCCAAAACGAATGTTACGTAAAACATTGTTACGACAACCCAAAATCACTAGTATAGGGATTCGAAATTAAATAGATATATAAATCCCAATACTATACAAAACATTTCCTTTCGGAAATCATTTACTATAACAACAGTGTTATAGTCCATCATCTCCTTCTATTTCTCGAAAACGTCTATTTCAACAATAAATGTTGAAATCTATGATTTCGAATCTCAATGCCTTTTAAAAACATCGTTAGATAGTTTTAATTCTATTTAAAACATCATATCTAAAACAATTTCTTTAACATATTATTCACTATTCAAAAATGTGAATAAACTTCGTTAACAATTTCATCACTTCTATTCAATTTATTTTAAAGGATTATTCACTATTCAAAAATGTGAATATAACTCCTTTAATAGGTTTCAACAATTTTCTTATTAAAATAAGTCATTTGCGAATTTATAAAACAACGTTTATAAATTCCATTTCTATTTATTTATAAAAACTTCCTTTTTATAAATCTCTTTATTAACTTATTCGATTTATAATTTTAATTATAAACCAAAAGTCCAAATTATAAGTCAAACACTTATAATTTATTTATTTGCAAAAATCGTTCCTTTGAACTTTACAAATTTTATAAACCTACTGTTTATAAAATTTCCATTTATAACTTCACCGTTATATAATTCTATAAATTTCATTCATTAATGAATTTCATTTTCACTTCATTCAAACACTTATAAAAACTCGTTTTATAATGTCCATATTTCAATTTATAAATATCCATTTATAAATCTCTTAATATAATTCAATTTATATTATTCTTTTAAAACGTCTTTAATCTCCTTTATTATTTCATCATTTTGATTTATAAAATAATCAAATTTTTATAAATCCTATATTTAAACTTTTCACAATAATTCTAAAATGTCTCAATTAAACTATTTTATAAAATCATTAGCATCATATTCTCAAAAATCAGTTTTTAACTGTATTTCACAAAAATCATAATTTTTTATAACTTTAAAAATTATAACGTTTATTTATTTAAAATGAATCAATTCCAAAAATATTTTATAAACGTATACTTTCAAAAATCACTTTGAAATCATTTTAAAATTCCAAAATCTGGGTCCAATGATGCTACACACCAAATAGTCAATCACGACAACAACGATATCATATATCAATATGATAATCCATCAAATATCAAAATATCTGAAATCAAATAAATACTGTTGAGGAATCCAGTTGGATCCCTCCAACCTGTTTTCCTGCATCCACAAACATTAGCACAATACCAATTTCGCTCCAGTACGAAATTATCGCGGTATATGTTCTTATTAAATATTATCCGCTTAATAACGGCGCAATAGGGTCTCATCCGCTAAACAAAAAAAATGCGGGAAATCAATAACTCCAATATATACATATGCCAATATATATATATTGCTATTATATATAATACCAATTTTACTGTTTATGAAATATTCGCGGTATATGTTTTTAATAAATAACATCCGCTTACTAACGGCGTATAATGTCTATTTTAACAATCAATAGATATTAATCAACATTCAAACATGCATTCAAATATTTTAAATCTAACTATTTAAAATAAAATCGAAACTGATTCGATTGAGTGAGAAGTTCTCACCTTGATTTTATTTCCGTTTTAGCGATTTATTTCGAATAAAATTAAACGTGCGTTTAATTTTACCCAAAATTCTCACTAACTCCAAACGACTCCAAACCAACTCCATCGCATAGTGCTCGTCCATACGATTCCAACGCAACTGAGTTTGCATTTTTTCGACCTAGTATGAAAAAGTTATGAATTTATGAAGTTTGTACACGATTTATATACAAATTACAACATAAATTTAAAATTATTTTAAACCTAAGTAAATCGCAGCCGTAGGATCCAACCTGAAGGCATCAGGGCCTTAGAACGCAACCCCCCCCCCTTCTTCTTCTCTTCTACAGATCAAAGCCGTAACCCCTAAACCCATAAACATAATTTAGGGTTTGATAATACACCACCAATACTCGACGAAAGTTAATCAAACCACCTTCATCTCGAAGCTCATGACCATAGCCATGCTCGGCCAGAAGCATATGGAGCTCGGCCTCTTCCTCTAGCGTGCGCACGTGTGATGAACGGCCACCTTTCCACTCGATTTCCCATCAATCCGTGAAGCCATTCGCGATCTCCACCGTTGATCTTGTAGTTCGTGTTGCCCTCTACAATACTCTAGTTGAAACTTTCATGAATCGATGCATAGATTAGAAGATTTGGAGGGAGGAAGAAGAGTAGTTTCTGGCCGTTCATATAGGGGGTGGCGGCTGCAGTTTTTGGCTAGGGTTTTGTATATATTTTTTTTTTATTTTTTTGATGGTGGTGGTCTATTTATAGAGAACCGATCGACACTATTCATCCGGAAATTCCGAACTCCGATTTAGGCGCCGAAACTGACGTACCTAGGGTTTATCCCGCGTTCCGGACACAATGGAACAGGTTTCGGAAGCTAATTCGGACATCTGTGCGAGTTATGGCTGTAAACGCTCAATTTAAATTAAACCGATTTAAGTCGATTTCTAGGCGTTTTAATTTGTACAGGACAAACGGTAAATCCAATCGACTTGAAATTTGAAACCTTACAATAATATCACATTACGGATCCGATGAAACCAGTTTCGTCGAAATCCGAGACTTTTTGAAAAATGGCTATTTTCACTCGTCAAATTTAAATTAAAAATAAACCGATGCGTTTCGAGCTGCCACGATCAAACGATAGCTCCGATTGACACGAAAATTGAAATCCGGTAATAACTAACTATTACGGATCCAATGGAACTGGTTTCGTTCAATTCTGAGACTGTTCAAAAATTGACTATTTTTACTAGTCGATTTAAATATTAAAATATTCAATTTTCACAAATTGACTCTAAATTCGATTTTAAGAGTTCTAAAATATCATTCTAACTCCCATATGATAAAATAAAATTTTACAAATCATTTTCAATCATATTTAACCCAATTTTCAATTATTTCCATAATTTAACGTATTAAATTATCGATTTAAAAATCCAATTAAATCCAATAATTCAAAATAAAATTTATTTGACTTATAAATTCACTTATTAATATTTAAAATTAATTAAATATTCAAATTTTAATTTCTAAAAATTCTGGGTCGTTACATCAACCTTGATTTATCACAATCAGAAATTAACTTTCCTAAGTTACACCATCAACTAAACCAGCTCCTTGATTAATTATATTAATTAATCCTTTAATTACACTGAGTAATTATCACTAGATTCCTTCCACCAAGTATTTATCCTTTAATTTCTTCCCATCAGGTAATTTCCTTTTAATTAATTACATCCAGTAATTATCCACTCATTACTTCACTAAGTAATTACACCTCATTAATTACCTTAAGTAACTATACTTAATCTTTAATTAATTATATTTATTAATCACCCTTGATTAATCTCATTCTGTAACTAATTACCTTTAATTAATTACATCACTTAATTAACTTCCCATAACTTTTATTAGTCAATTCTTAGATTAATTACACTAAGCAATTAATTATTAATCACTTCTACTAAGTAATTATTCTTTATATTAATTACACCAGGTAATTAACCCAAAACTACCTTCAATCTTCAATTAATTACACCATGTAATTACCATTACTAATTACTTCACTAAGTAATTTACCTTAATTAATAAATCACACTAATAAATCAATTCTTTGAATTTATTACACAAGCTAATTAATCTTTAATAAATTATCTTAATAAATAAATTGATTAATTACTCCCTTAACTGATTTCATTAACTATTTGACCATCCTTAATTAATTCATCCTTGATTTAATTACATTATTTGAAACACTTTTTAAAGCATTTAGAAATTATCCTACTAAAATAATTATTTTAAAAAAACAAATTTTAAAACCTTTGAAAAATTTGAGAAACTTGTTTTAGAATATATTTTACCTTGAAGCTTGGTCTATTCTTATACATTAAAATCTTTGGTCATCTCGCCTACCTGATAACACAACTTCCATAAATCAAACCTGAAAACAACAACCCAAAACCAATCCTATGTTTCAAGCAAAACCCAAACACAACCCACACATACACGAGCTATACCCGGATCCACACATACACGAACTATACCCGGATCCACACTACACATTCCCTCTTCGAGGAAAACATCACTCTGTTTCGAACATAACCCGAGAAAACTGACCTTCTTCATCAACATCACATAGAAACACAGATATCAGTGTCTCGTGCACGTGCACAAGGCGTCGACGACCCTCCGTCCATCATCGATCCTATCTCCTGATCACCGCCGACCTCCTCAAGCTTCCCAATTCATCAAAAAACTCATCGTTGCTTGAACCCAGAATCAAACTTCGACATCACCAGTAAAGAAAAACCCCTAACTTCAATCATCTCGTACCCCCGCCACCAACCACCAGGATTCCCGCCTCCACATTTGAAGCTTCGCACAAAATCCTACTTCCTTTTCCCTTCCTCCGGCTTCACTCGATGCTAGCACGAGGTTGCAGTCACCGAGAAATCAACCTTGGCCCAAACACAACTTAAACCCTAAAGTCGTCTCACGGCGTCGCCATGGTGAAAATTATCACCTCTGACTATTTTTGCTGACATCATCTTTATCCTGACTTGCTTCACCCCAGAACTCGCTATACCAAAATCCTCCGATATACAGAAAACACTCGAAACCCATTTTCTGTTCAACTTAAAAATTTTCATCAACCACTAATTTAAAAATCTGAATTTTGTTATCAAAATTCACCATTTTTAATAACAAATCATATTACATAAATGAGAAAATCAATTATTTTAGTCAATTTTTAGTATGTATGAGTTATTTTCTGTAATTTTTCTTCCAGTAAAAAAAGTTCCTTCAAATTAGACTCAAAAATATTTTTTACATTTAGATCCTGAAGATTCAAACATGTTTTATTAAAACATCACAGCCTATAGGAGAATATATGATGAGATTTTGATTTTTGAAATCTTATTTTTAGGTCTATAAAACCAACAGAGACCCCTGTATATGAATATATAGTCATACACACTTAATCCAACCATATTCATATGCATGAAAGAATCAAACACATTCAAGTAACATCTATCACTACAAATACTATTCACAAGCATCAATATTTTAAACTGATTCAAGTTTTGGAAAGGGGGTGTTTACTCACCTTAAATGCTGGAAACAGAGAAGCAATTTTGATTTGATCTGCTTGATGATAATTTCACATGAGCTTGAGTTGAATCAAAAGCTTAATTTTTGAACTGATGTTTGGATCTTGCACAGATATTCCTTAGTTTATTTTTTTTAGAGAAGAAGAAAAGAGAATGACTGGTTTGTAAATGAATATCTATTTCAGCCTTGTTCCCTAACACATTAATTACATAAAATTTTCAACTTAAAGATATAAATGCCACTTGTCCCAACATGAAATCTTTAGCTTACAAATGCACAATGCGTATTTTAAGTGTTTACACTTGTTAGTTATTCAAGAATTTATGTTTTCATATTATGTTTATATCCTTATGTTTATACCTTATATATATAATACTTATGTATATTTTTAAAGAAAGTATGATTCTTTATTAAATCCCATTTTTAAACTTGAGCTACCATATCTAAACTTAATAAGCATTTTTCTTTAGTGTTTTAGAAATATAGAATTTTAACTTTAAATCTTCTTTGAAATTTAATATCTTGAATTTAATCAATGTTTTCTATTCACAAAACATGTGTGTGTGTGTATACACTCTTACATACGTGTATATAAGCACACTTAAAATTTTAACATTTATATAGTTTGCACATCTCCATTTATATATAAATTTACAGTAAGATTCATCATGTTAATTTAACAATTTTTATAGATTCAAGTCCACTTATATATATTCATATATTTTGATTCATCAAATTTTATTTGTTTAACCAAATGAAATCAGTATCTCAATGATTTAAAATTAGTTAATTATCCAATTAACAGATGTTCAAAAATTCGGGTTATCACAGATTCGGCATCGATTTCTTTGGATTCAATCACGTCTTCGAATGTGAATTTTGGTGATTGATTGTTTCTGCAATCATTTTCGTGATTTGTCACTTTAAAAATATAAAGCTTTCAATACTAGTAGTAAGTATCAAAACTCTTTTATCAAAACGATTTCAACACTATTTTATTACAAAGCTCGTTCCTTAAACCGTTTTTCAATCTACTAGCATATACAAACCTTTACCTCACTCGTATGAGAAAGCTAATTAAACGACTTAGTAAAACAAGTGGTATGAAACGCTTGCGTTTACCTCGTCGATTAATTCTTAGACTCGTTCAATTGAAACTCTTGTGACAACATTCGAGTGGAGATTTACAATTTGTTCGTAAATACTCAAGTTAAGCAAGTGGTTATGGGACATGAAGCTAAGCTCATCTACTAGCTTACTGTAATTGACACTTCTCGGTGATGGTCATTTTTGTGATTCAGACTAGCGTTTTGCTATGTTTTCTTGTCCACGAAGTGGACGGTACCTTGTTTTATTGAGTTTCGTCTCATTTCTTTCATAGGCTAACGACCTATGTATTCTTTGGAGTTTCGACTCAATTTTTATGGGCTAGCGACCCATGTCCTTTTATGGAGTTCGGTTCATCGAACGTACCGTTGTACTACGTTGTTGTTCCGAATTATTCGAGTTTCAGATTCCTCGGGCGTACCAATATTGTACTACGTCGTTGCACCAGCTCTATGGATAGCGACCATGGGATAGCGTCCCGTTTGTGATACACGTGTTTGTGAGTTTTCATGCTCCTATTTTGTGATTGGCCTCCCCCTTTTGCGATATCTGGATTTCTATTTGATGATTTCTAGAATTTGTGTTTCACCTGCTTTTATGATTGGCAGCGATATGATGTCAATATTTGTGGTTAGGTGAATAAAATAAAGAATATGACATTCTTTTTGATGTTATGAGAATCATGAGATGTTGTATGATTTTGGTAGATTTTCGAATGTATACTTTTCATAGTATGACATTATTGTTATCATACGTTTTTATTATATCTTATATTTTATCTCATATTTATATGATATTTATAGCTAGACTGATCCGTTTATTATTTTCCTATTAAATAATACTCGGGTCAGACCGAGATGTTGCAGGTGCTCTGCTTGACTCCTCATCTGGGATTATTATTCTGACTTTTGGCTAACTACTTAGATTAGTAGTTTATTTTGTTGTATACATTTGAGATATAGACTCCATGATGTATACTTATTCTTTTGTGCAGCACTTGTAACTATTCCTTTGTGATGTTGTGGATCTTGTTATACCACTACTCTGATATACACTTTTATGTGTAATATTCATATCTGTTTCTGCCTTTGAGATATGAACTTATGTGACTGATTTGTGTTATGATATTTCTATATTTGTTTCCGAAGATTACATATAGCCATCGTGTAGTAGCTTTGAGTTTGTGTCGATATGTCGGATTTTCTCTTGAGATGAAAAGTTATATTTTTATTTGGTATATCGGAACTCGCACAAAGCAATTATACAGATGGTCGCTCCTCAACAGCCTTATTCTCCATGCTAGTTGACGGCATTACCTCGTAGGGTCCTTGGCTAGCGTGGGTATAGAGGTGGGGCATCACAGCATGGTGTTAGAGCCAAACTTCGAAACAATGTCGAATAATTTAACAAGTATCATCGTCCTAAGTCCATCTTAGGAGTCGTGCCGTAGGATTTAATTTGAGTCTTCGCACAGTCTTATCCTATTTTCTTTTGTGATGCCTTATTTTATCAATCATTATTGTTTGATATTCATTTTGTGAATAACCTTTTTCTTCTTCTTTCTTTCTTTCTTAAAGAAGAGAAATGATTAGACCTGGCCATCCCAGCACCGGTCAATCTAGTGCTACTCCCCAAGATGAAGTATTTATGTCTGCACAACAACTTCTTGATCTTGGGATAAATGCTCAAGCTTCCAGATCCATTCAAGATCCTACTCATCCTAAATCCGGGTTTGCACGCTTATGCAGTGACTATACCAACTTGGGTGGGAAGCCATCCAGGGGTTCTAAAAGCGTCATTCAGGTCCAAGCTTGGCTTAGAACATGCGATCGCATCTTTGCTCGCATGAATCTTATTGATCTTCATCGAGTTCAAGTGGCTTCTAGTACGCTCCAAGAAAGAGCATTAGATTGGTATGAGCTTCTTATCTCTGAAATTATTGAAGCAGATCTTACTTGGGAGTAATTTCGAGAAAGATTTGGATCAAAGTTTGTGCCGGAAGCTGAGAAAGTGACTTTGGCCCGTCATTTTATTGACCTTGTTCAAGGTGAATCTTCTGTGACGGAATACATCGCGTCTTTCCAGTCTCTTTCTAAATACAAGGTCGAATACATTAATACCCCATTGAAGAAGAATTGGAGATTTGTCTATGGCTTGAATAGAAATCTCAAGAAGCCATTACTTATGAAATTAGAAGTTGCTTGCGATCAACTTATTGATATCGCTCTTCGACTTGAAGAGGCAGATAAGGAAAATGATGTTGAAGTTGTGGGTGCCAAACCAAACTTCAACAACAACAAGAAAATGCCTATTAAATTCCAAGGCCCTAATCTCAACAAGAAAGGAAAGCAAACAGCTTCGGTAGCAAAGGCTCCTATCCCTAGTAGTGGGCAATGCTACAATTGTGGTTCTAAGGACCATTATGACAATAGATGTCTGAAACCTCTCTTTTGTCGTTATTGCAAAAGTTCGGGTCATATTTTATCTTCATGTCCCAAACTTCAAGGAAATAAGGAGGAAAAGTTAAATATTGCATAAGCCCCAGCAACATTTCTCGTGGTCAAAGTATTTCTCTTTCTATCCTTGATGGCATTATTATGTTTCGTGATCAACCTATGCGAGTTCTTTTTGATACGGGTGCGTCCCATTCTTTTATATCATAAGAGCTTGTGGATACTTTTTCTTTGAGTGTTATGGCTTTAATGACTTCTTTGAGAATTTCAAGTCCGGTTGGTGGATCCGCAACAATCAGTTTGCTTTGTAAAGATGTCGAGATTATTTTTTGTGATTTTTCTTTCCGAGGCGATTTGCATGTCATGCGTTACTTAGGCTTTGGAATGATTTTGGGAATGGATTGGCTAAACTATTATGAAGCTCAAATCCTATGTCCTGAGCGGACTGTTCATCTTCGACATCCTCAACCTGTTATGCAGATTTCTACTGTTCTTAAAGATTCGGATTCCAACTTGGGGCATCTTTATATTCTTTAAATCCTCATGATAATGATGATGATGATGAGGAAGATGTCATTTCTCTTATTCACGTTGTTCGTGAATTTTCTGACATATTTGAGCCCGTTTTAAGATTACCACCTAAGCGAGCAATTGAGTTCAGAACTAATCTAATCCCTGGAGCTCACCTATCACTCATCCTCCTTATCGTATGTCCAATAAAGAAAATGAGGAAATGCGGAAACAATTATCCGAATTGGAGACGAAGCAATTTAGTCGCTCTAGTTCCTCTCCTTGGGGAGCTTCAGCTATTTTTGTGAAGAAACCTGATGGTACATCTTGGCTTTGCATTGACTACCGCAAGATTAATGATCTTACTATCAAGAATAAATATCCATTACCTCGGATTGATAATTTATTCGACCAACTTAGTGGTGCTAGAGTCTTTTCACAATTAGACTTAGCAGTCGGTTTTCATTAGCTTCGTATTGCAGAGGATAGCATTTCTTTGACATCATTCTGTACTCGTTATGGATCGTATGAATGGCTTGTTATTCCATTTGGTTTAACGAATGCTCTGGCTTATTTTGTTGACCTTATAAATCGAGTTTTCAAAGACTTCCTCGATCGATTTATTCTCATCTTTATTGATGATATTCTTGTTCATTCTAAAACCGAGGAAGAGCATGAAAGGCATCTTCGGATTGTATTGGAAACTCTTAGGAGAAATCAATTAAAAGCAAAATTTTCTAAATGCCACTTTTGGCAATCTCATGTGAAGTTTCTCGGCCTTATTATTTCCAAATCCGGAATTTCCGTGGATCCTTCAAAAGATTGAAGCGATACAAGATTGGAAGAGATTGGAGAATGCGACGGAGATTCATAGCTTTCTTGGATTGGCAGGTTATTACCGCCGGTTCACAAAGGACTTTTCTAAAATTTTTGTGCCTCATACTAGCTTGACAAAGAAAGGAGTTAAATACATTTGGTAGGACAAATGTGAAGCTTCTTTTTAGAAATTAAAAGAACTCCTGTCCGATGCTTCTATTCATGTGATTCCTGAAGGGAACCAAGATTTTATTGTTTATACCAATGCTAGTTGGGTCGGGTTGGGTGCCATTCTCATACAAAGAGAACGTGTTATTGCTTATGCTTCTATGCAATTGAAGCCAGCCGAGACTAGATATGTCACTCATGATTTAGAGCTCGCGGCTATTGTTTTCGCCCTTAAAATTTGGCGTCGTTATCTTTTGGGAGAAAAATTTATTCTTTACACCGATCATAAATCTTTGAAGTATTTATTTTCTCAAAAGGAACTTAATTTGCGTCAACGTCGTTGGCTCGAGTTCCTTGCATCTTATGATCTTGATATTCATTATACTCCCGGAAAGGGAAATCGTGTTGCCGACGCCCTTAGCCGAAAGCAACAAGCGCTTGTTTCCATGATGATATCCGAATGGAATGATCTCAAGACTTTATCCACTTGTGAGATTCGAGATCGTGTATCCGATTTATGTTCATCTCTTGTTTTATGTAGCCTTGAGGCTCATCCTTCTCTTTTAGACCGCATCCTTGAAGCTCAAAAACTAGATCCCGAATTGGCTCTTCTTAGCCAAAGTTGTAGGGATAAAATTGATATTGAAGGTTTGAAAGACTTTGATATTGATTCTCGTGGCAGTATTCGAAAATTTGGTAGACTTATCGTGTCAAATATTAGTGATCTTCGTAAAGATATTTTAGAAGATTCTCATCGTTCTAAATTTACCATTCATCCCGGTAGCAGCAAAATGTACGCGGTATGAAGCGAATTTATTATTAGGATGGAATGAAATCTGATATGGCTAACTTTGTTAAGCGTTGCATGACTTGCCAACTTGTCAAGGCCGAGCATCAAAGGCCCGGTGGGTTATTGTAACCATTAGAAATTCTAATATGGAAGTGGGATCAGATTTCCATGGATTTTATTGACGGCCTTCCCCGTTCTCGTTTGGGTCATGATAGCTTATTGGTGATAGTTGATAGACTTACAAAAACTGCCCATTTTATGCCCGTTCGGTCCAATCGGACCATGCTCTTTTGGCCAAACTCTTTATTTAAGAAATTATTAAATTTCATGGAGTTCCTACTTCTATTATTAGCGATCGTGATCCATTTTTTACTAGTAGATTTTGGAAGAGTCTTCAAAAAGCTTTGGGAATGAAGCTGAATTTTGCACCGCTTATCATCCTCAGTCCGATGGACAAACCGAGCATGTCA
Source organism: Allium cepa (assembly GCA_030765085.1). Classification (NCBI taxonomy): domain Eukaryota; kingdom Viridiplantae; phylum Streptophyta; class Magnoliopsida; order Asparagales; family Amaryllidaceae; genus Allium; species Allium cepa. The sequence goes on along the minus strand of CM060940.1, from coordinate 808,278,378 downwards.
ATCAAACTCTTGAAGGTCTTCTTCGTGCATGTATTCTTAATTTTGGTGGAAGTTGGGAAGATCATATTTCTCTTGTTGAGTTTTCCTATAATAATAGCTTCCAATCTAGTATTGGTATGGCACCTTTTGAGGCACTCTACGAAAGACCATGCCGATCTCCTTCTTGTTGGCCAGAGGCCGGTGAGAAGCTGGTTTTAGGTCCAGATTTTATTCGAGATTCCACAGAAAAGATTGATCTTATCCGCCATAGGATGAAAGAAGCTCAAAGTAGGAAAAAATCCTATGCCGATAACCAAAGAAGGAAATTGGAATTTTCTGTGGGAGATTTGGTGTTTATTCGTATTTCACCTATGAAGGATGTTGTGTGTTTCAGTCGATTGGGAAAATTAGCACCTCGATATATTGTTCTATTTCCCATCACCGAATGTATTCGTTCCATGGCTTATCGTCTTTTATTACCGGCTCAGTTTATTTCTATTCATGACGTGTTTCACGTTTCTCAATTACGGAATTGCTTTCGAGATTTCGATTCTATTCTTAAGCCCGGTGTTGTTGAAGAAATTGAAGTTTCGCCTAATTTAACTTATGAGCAACATCCTATTCGAATCATTGCTTTGGAGGTTAAACGCCTTCGAAATAAAGATGTCCCTCTTGTGAAGGTTCAATGGTCTTCAAATCCAAAGGATTGTTCTTGGGAATCTAGAGAATTCATCGAGCGAACACATCCGGACTTACTTTCTCGTGCTCTTAGAGGTGAACTTCTTGTTTCAAATTTATTTCGTGTTAATATGCTTTTATGGTTTTTACGTCTATTTTTTCTTTTTAAATATTGCGAGGACGCAATTTCTTTAAGTAGGGGAGTCTGTGACTACCCGCATATTTTACGATGTAATATTTAAATGTTTCATCGTTAGTCGGATTATAGTCCGAAAAGCTACTTTTTGCGAATGGTCGAATTAGAACTCGAGACCACCCCCATTGAGTTCAAAATAATGTTCGCGATCTTTTTGAGTATAAACATTGATACGTTTGGAGTTAGTAGAATTTTGCTACTTTATCACTTTGGACTTTGGTTTGGGTTTCAGCCCTATATCCTAACACAAGCCCTAGCTCCACCCCTACTTGTCTTCATTGACTTCACTTTCCTAACACTCTCAAGCTCTAGATAAAAATGGTGAAGGAGAAAAAGAATTATGAAATCCTAAACCTAGTTCCATTTGCAAAATCCAAGCTTTAACTCCAAATTCAAAGAAGAAGCTTTGGTAAGCTTTCTCTTCATCTTCTCTACCTCGTTCTCTTTCCAATCTCAGAAATTCCTAAACCTAACTTAGGAAATGTTTCTCTTTTAAGCTTAGAAACGAGCTTGTTGGGTTGGAATGGAAGAGTGACTGTCCTTGCCATTGCTCTATAGCTTCTTCTTCATTTGTTTTGGATTTAAAAGTGAGATTTTTATCTCACATCTTAGTCTATAACTATCTTTGATTTTTAGGTATGAATTCGTAACACTTATTCATGTGCATTTGATTTGGATTTGGATTGATTTGGTGAGTATTCCAATTTTTGGTGTTTAAGTCTAATTTTATCAAATCCTATTATGGGTATTTGAACATTAATATTCGAGGCATATCGAAGAGCCTTTAAGGCTGGGTTGTCGCTTGGCATAAATCCTTAGTCGTTGTTGCTCGTCCGATCGCTCCCAATAATCATTTGGCCATCTTTGGCCTAGGTTCAGACTGAATACCTTAAATTCAGCTTTCAGACGTCTGAATTTGTATTTTCAGACGTCTGAGTATTATACAGGGAAATTTTATTCCCCGATATTCAGACGTCTGAATCAAAATTCCAGATGTCTGAATTTGCTCGTGATCAACCAGAAAGGAAATAGGCTAAAAATGCCTATTTCAGACGTCTGAAATATAGGGTTCGGACATCTGAATTATGTTCTGGAAAATATTTTATTTTCTAGATTCAGACGTCTGAATCATACACTTCAGATGTCTGAATCTACTTGTTTTTGCCTATTTAACTTGAGTTTCCAAATTTACTAGATTTGTGTTGATTCCCATTTGTTGTTATCATTTACTGTCGACTTTGATGACATTTTCTTCGGGATTTTTGAAACATCCACCTTGATGGATTCGGCATCGATTTCTAGGGATTCAATTCACGTCTTCGAATGTGAATTTTGGTGATCGATCGTTTCTACAATCATTTTTGTGATTTGTCACTTTAAAAAAATAAAGGTTTCAATACTAGTAATAAATATCAAAACTCTTTTATCAAAATGATTTCAACACTATTTTATTACAAAGCTCGTTTCTTAAACCGTTTTCCAATGTACTATCATATACAAACCTTTACCTCACTCATATGAGAAATCTAATTAAACGACTTAGTAAAACAAGTGGTATGAAATGCTTGCGTTTACCTTGTCGATTAATTCTTAGACTCGTTCGATTGAAACTCTTGTGACAACTTTCGAGTGGAGATTTACAATTTGTTCGTAAATACTTAAGTTAAGAAGTGGTTATGGGACATGAAGCTAAACTCATCTATTTACTAGCTTACTGTAATTGATACTTCACAATGATCGATGTTGGTCATTTTGGTGATTTAGACTAGCCTTTTGCTATGTTTTCTTATCCATGAAGGGGACGGTACCTCGTTTTATTGAGTTTCGTCTCATTTCTTTCATAGGCTAACGACCTATGTATTCTTTGGAGTTTCGACTCAATTTTTATGGGCTAGCGACCCATGTCCTTTTATGGAGTTCGGTTCATCGGGGCGTACCGTCGTACTATGTTGTTGTTTCTGCTTATCACGTTCATCGGGCGTACCGTTGTACTACGTTGAATTATTCAAGTTTCAGGTACCTCGGGCGTACCGATATTGTACTACATCATTGCACAAGTGGTTAGCGACCATGAGATAGCGTCCCGTTTGTGATACACGTGTGGGTGAGTTTTCATGCTCCTGTTTTGTGATAGGCCTCCCCCTTTTGCGATTTCTGGATTTCTAATGGATGATTTCTAGAATTTGTGTTTCACCAGCTTTTATGATTAGCAGCGATATGATGTCAATATTTGTGGTTTGGTGAATAAAATAAAGAATATGATATTCTTTTTGATGCAATGAGACTCTTGAGATATTGTATGATTTTGGTAGATTTTCTAATGTATACTTTTCATAATATGACATTATTATTATCATACGTTTTTGTTATATCTCATATGTTATCTCATATTTGTATGATATTTATAGCTAGACTGATCCTTTTATTATTTTCTTATTAAATAATATTTGGGTCAGAGCAAGATGTTACAGGTGCTTCTGCTTGACTCCTCATCTGGGATTATTATTCTGACTTTTGGCTAACTACATAGATTAGTAATTTATTTTTTTGTATATATTTGAGATATAGACTCCATGATGTATACTTATTCTTTTGTGTAGCACTTGTAGCTATTCCTTTGTGATGTTGTGGATCTTGTTAGACCACTACTCTGATATACACTTTTATTTGTAATATTCATATCTGTTTCCGCCTTTGAGATATGAACTTCTGTGACTGATTTGTGTTATGATATTTCTACACTTGTATCCGAAGATTACATATAGCCACCGTGTAGTAGCTTTGAGTTTGTGTCGATATGTCGGATTTTCTCTTGAGATGAAAAGTTGTATTTTTATCTGGTATATCGAAACTCGCACAAAGCAATTATACAGATGGTCGCTCCTCAACAGCCTTATTCTCCATGCTAGTTGACGGCATTACCTTGTAGTATCCTTGGCTAGCGTGGGTATAGAGGTGGGGCGTCACAGCATGGTGTTAGAGCCAAACTTCGAAACAATGTCGAATAATTTAACAAGTATCATCGTCCTAAGTCCATCTTAGGAGTCGTGCCGTAGGATTTAATTTGAGTCTTCGTACGGTCTTATCCTATTTTCTTTTGTGATGCCTTATTTTATCAATCATTATTGTTTGATATTCATTTTGTGAATCCTTTTTCTTCTTCTTTCTTTCTTTCTTAAAGAAGAGAAATGGTTAGACCTGGCCATCCCAGTACCGGTCAATCTAGTGCTAGTCCCCGAGATGAAGTATTTATGTATGCACAACAACTTCTTGATCTTGTGAAGAATGCTCAAGGTGTCAGACCCAGTCCAAATCCTACTCATCCTAAATCCGGGTTTGCATGCTTATGCAGTGACTATACCAACTTGGGTGGGAAGCCATTCAGGGGTTCCGAAAGCGTCATTCAGGTCCAAGCTTGGCTTAGAACATGCGATCGCATCTTTACTCGCATGAATCTTATTGATCTTCATCGAGTTCAAGTGGCTTCTAGTACGCTCCAAGAAAGAGCATTAGATTGATATGAGCTTCTTACTCGAAATTATTGAAGCAGATCTTACTTGGGAGAAATTGCGGGAAAGATTCGAATCAAAGTTTGTGTCGGAAGCTGAGAAAGTGACTTTGGCCTGTCGTTTTATTGACCTTGTTCAAGGTGAATCTTCTGTGACGGAATATGTCGCGTCTTTCGAATCTCTTTCTAAATACGAGGTTGAGTACATTAATATCCCATTGAAGAAGAATCAGAGATTTGTCTATGGCTTGAATAGAAATCTCAAGAAGCCATTACTTCTGAAATTAGAAGTTGCTTTCGATCAACTTATTGATATCGCTCTTCGACTTGAAGAGGCAGATAAGGAAAGTGATGTTGAAGTTGTGGGTGATAAACCGAACTTCAACAACAACAAGAAAAGGCCTATTAAATTCAAAGGCCCTAATCTCAACAAGAAAGGAAAGCAAACAGCTTCGGTAGCAAAGGCTCCTATCCCTAGTAGTGGGCAATGCTACAATTGTGGCTCTAAGGACCATTATGCCAATAGATGTCTGAAACCTCTCTTTTGTTGTTATTGCAAAAGTTCTGGTCAACTTTTATCTTCATGTTCCAAACATCAAGGCAAGAAGGAGGGAAAGTTAAATGTTGCACAAGCCCCTAGCAACACTTCTCGTGGTTAAGGTATTTCTCTTTCTATCCTTGGTGGCATTATTATGTTTCATGATCAACCTATACGAGTTCTTTTTGATACGGTTGCATCCCATTCTTTTATATCAAAAGAGCTTGTTGATACTTTTTCTTTGAGTGTTATGGCTTTAGTGACTTCTTTGAGAATTACGAGTCTGGTTGGTGGATCCACAACAATCAGTTTGCTTTGTAAAGATGTCGAGATTATTTTATGTGATTTTTCTTTCCGAGACGATATGCATGTCATGCGTTACGTAGGCTTTGGAATGATTTTGAGAGTGGATTGGCTAAACTGTTATGAAGCTCAAATCCTATGTCCTGAGTGGACTTTTCATCTTCGACATCCTTAATCTGTTAAACAGATTTCTACTGTTCTTAAAGATTCGGATTCCAACTTGGGGCATCTTTATATTCTCTAAATCCTCATGATGATGATAATGATGATGAGGAAGATGTCATTTCTCTTATTCACATTGTTCGTGAATTTTCCGACATATTTGAGCCCGTTTTAGGATAACCACCTAAGCGAGCAATTGAGTTCATAATTAATCTAATCCCTGGAGATCTACCTATCACCCGTCCTCCTTATCGTATGTCCAATAAAGAAAATGAGGAAATGCGCAAACAATTATCCGAATTGGAGACGAGGCAATTTATTCGCTCTAGTTCTTCTCCATGGGGAGCTTCAGCTATTTTTGTGAAGAAATCCGATGGTACACTTAGGCTTTGCGTTGACTACCGCAAGCTTAATGATCTTACTATCAAGAATAAATATCCATTACCTCGGATTGATGATTTATTCGACCAAATTAGTGGTGCTAGAGTCTTTTCACAATTAGACTTAGAAACCGGTTTTCATCAGCTTCGTATTGTAGAGGATAGCATTCCTTTGACATCATTCTATACTCGTTATGGATTGTATGAATGGCTTGTTATGTCATTTGGTTTAACGAATGCAACGGCTTATTTCATTGACCTTATGAATCGAGTTTTCAAAGACTTCCTCGATCAATTTGTTCTCATCTTTATTGATGATATTCTTGTTTATTCTAAAACCAAGGAAGAGCATGAAAAGCATCTTCAGATTATATTGGAAACTCTTAGGAGAAATCAATTAAAAGCAAAATTTTCTAAATGCCACTTTTGGCAATCTCGTGTGAAGTTTCTCGGCCATATTATTTTCAAATCCGGAATTTCCATGGATCCTTCAAAGATTGAAGCGATACAATATTGGAAGAGATCGGAGAGTGCGACGGAGATTCGTAGCTTTCTTGGATTGGCAGGTTATTACTGTCGGTTCATAAAGTACTTTTCTAAAATTTCCATGCCTCTTACTAGCTTGACAAAGAAAGGAGTTAAATACATTGGGTCAGACAAATGTGAAGCTTCTTTTCAAAAACTAAAAGAATGCCTTTTCTATGCTCCTATTCTTGTGATTCCCGAAAGGAACCGAGATTTTATTATTTATACCGATGCTAGTCGTGTCGGGTTGGGTGTCGATCTCATGCAAAGAGAACGTGTTATTACTTATGCTTCTAGGCAACTGAAGCCAGCCGAGACTAGATATGCCACTCATGATTTAGAGCTCATGGCTATTGTTTTCGCCCTTAAAATTTGGCGTCATTATCTTTTGGGAGAAAAATTTATTCTTTACACCAATTATAAATCTTTGAAGTATTTATTTTCTCAAAAGGAACTTAATTTGCATCAAAAGCGTTGGCTCGAGTTCCTTGCATCTTATGATCTTGATATTCATTATACTCCCGGAAAGGGAAATCGTGTTGCCGATGCCCTTAGCCGAAAGCAACAAGCGGTTGTTTCCATGATGATATCCGAATGGAATGATCTCGAGACTTTATCCACTTGTGAGATTCGAGATCGTGTATCCGATTTATGTTCATCTCTTGTTTTATGTAGTCTTGAGGCTCATCCTTCTCTTTTAGACCGCATCCTTGAAGCTCAAATGCTAGATCCCGAATTGGCTCTTCTTAGCCGAAGTTGTAGGGATAAAATTGATATTTGAATGACTTTGATATTGATTCTCATGGCGGTATTCGAAAATTTGGTAGACTTATCGTAACAAATACTAGTGATCTTCGTAAAGACATTTTAGAAGATTCTCATCGTTCTAAATTTACCATTCATCTCGGTAGTAGCAAAATGTACGTGGATATGAAGTGACTATATTATTGGGATGGAATGAAATCCGATAATGCTAACTTTGTTAAGCGTTGCATGACTTGCCAACTTGTTAAGGTCGAGCATCAAAGGCCCGGTGGGTTATTGCAATCTTTAGAAATTCCAATATGGATGTGGGATCAGATTTCCATGGATTTTATTGATGGCCTTCCCCGTTCTCATTCGGGTCATGATAGCTTATGGGTGATAGTTGATAGACTTACAAATTCTGCCCATTTTATGCCCGTTCGGTCCAATCGGACTGTACCTATTTTGGCCAAACTCTTTATTAAATAAATATTAAATTGCATGGAGTTCCTACTTCTATTGTTAGCGATTGTGATCCATTGTTTACTAGTAGATTTTGGAAGAGTCTTCAAAAAGCTTTGGGAACGAAGCTTGATTTTAGCACCGCTTATCATCCTTGGTCCGATGGACAAACCGAGCGTCTGAATCAAACTCTTGAAGATCTTCTTTATGTGGTGGAAGTTGGGAAGATCATATTTTCCTTGTTGAGTTTTCCTATAATAATAGCTTCCAATCTAGTATTGGTATGGCACCTTTTGAGGCACTCTACGGAAGACCATGTCGATCTCCTTCTTGTTGGCTTGAGGCCGGTGAGAAGCTGGTTTTAGGTCCAGATTTTATTCGAGATTCCACAGACAAGATTGATCTTATCCGCCATAGGATGAAAGAAGCTCAAAGTAGGAAAAAATCCTATGTCGCTAACCGAAGAAGGAAATTGGAATTTTCCGTGGGAGATTTGTGTTTATTCGTATTTCACCTATGAAGGGTGTTGTGCGTTTCAGTCGATTGGGAAAATTTGCACCTCGATATTTTGGTCCATTTCCCATCACCGAACGTATTGGTTCCGTTGCTTATCGTCTTTTATTATCGGCTCAGTTTTCTGCTATTCATGACGTGTTTCACGTTTCTCAATTATGGAAATGCCTTCGAGATTTCGATTCTATCCTTGAGCCCGGTGTTGTTGAAGAAATTGAAGTTTCGCCTAATTTAAGTTATGAGCAACATCCTATTCGAATCATTGCTTCGGAGGTTAAATTCCTTCGAAGTAAAGATGTCCCTCTTGTGAAGGTTCAATGGTCTTCAAATCCTTAGGATTGTTCTTAGGAATCTAGAGAATTCATCGAGCGAACACTTCCGGACTTACTTTCTCGTGTTCGTAGAGGCGAACATCTTATTTCAAATTTGTGTTAATATGCTTTTATGGTTGTTACTTCTATTTTTTTCTTCTTAAATATTGCAAGGACGCAATTTCTTATTTAAATATTTTATTTAAATATTTAATCGTTAGTCGGATTATAGTTCGAAAAGCTACTGTTTGCGAACGGTCGAATTAGGACTCGAGACCACCCCCATTGAGTTCAAAATGACGTTTGCGACCTTTTGAGTGTAAACATTGATACGTTTGGAGTTTTTAGAATTTTGCTACTTTATCAATTTGGGCTTTGGTATGGGTTTCAGCCCTATATCCTAACACAAGCCCTAGCACCACCCCTATTTGTCTTTATTGACTTCATTTTCCTAACACTCTCAAGCTCTAGATAAAAATGGTGGAGGAGAAAAAGAATTAGGAAATCCTAAGCCTAGTTCCATTTGCAAAATCCAAGCTTTAACTCCAAATTCAAAGAAGAAGCTTTGGTAAGCTTTCTCTTCATCTTCTCTAACTCGTTCTCTTTCCAATCTCTGAAATTCCTAAACCTAACTTAGGAAATGTTTCTCTTTTAAGCTTAGATTCAAGCTTGTTGGGTTGGACTTGAAGAGTGGTTGTCCTTGCCATTTCTCTATAGCTTCTTCTTCATTTGTTTTGGGTTTAAAGGTGAGATTTTTAGCTCACATCTTAGTCTATAATTATCTTTGATTGTTAGGTATGAATTCCTAACACTTATTCATGTGCATTTGATTTTGATTTGGATTGATTTGGTGAGTATTCCAATTTTTGGTGTTTTAGTCTAATTTTATGAAATCCTATTGTGGATATTTGGACAATGATATTCGAGGCATATCGAAGAGCCTTTAAGGTTGGGTTGTCGCTTGGCATAAATCCTTAGTCGTTGTTGCTCGTCCGATCACTCTCAATAATCGTTTGGCCATCTTTGGCCTAGGTTCAGGGAATGCCTGAAATTCAGTTTTCAGATGTCTGAATTTGTATTTCGAGACGTCTGAATATTATACTAGGAAATTTTATTCCCTAGTATTCAGACGTCTGAATCAAAATTCCAGACGTCTGAATTTGCTCGTGAGCAACCAGAAAGGAAATAGGCTAAAAATGCACGTCTGAAATATAGGGTTCAGACGTCTGAGTTATGTTCTGGAAAATATTTTATTTTCTAGATTCAGACGTCTGAATCATACACTTCAAACGTTTGAATCTGCTTGTTTTTGCCTATTTTGCCTATTTAGCTTGAGTTTCAAATTTAATCGATTTGTGTTGATTCTCATTTATTGTTATCATTTATTATCGACTTTGATGACATTTTCTTTGGAATTTTGAAACATCCACCTTGAAGGATTCGGCATCGATTTTTTTGGATTCGATTCATGTCTTCGAATGTGAATTTTGTTGATTGATTGTTTCTACAATCATTTTTGTGATTTGTCAATTTAAAAATATAAAGGTTTCAATACTAGTAGTAAATATCAAAACTCTTTTATCAAAACGATTTCAACACTATTTTATTACAAAGCTTGTTTCTTAAACCGTTTTCCAATCTACTAGCATATACAAACCTTTACCTCACTCGTATGAGAAATCTAATTAAACGACTTAGTAAAACAAGTGGTATGAAACGCTTGCGTTTACCTCGTCGATTCATTCTTAGATTCATTCAATTGAAACTCCTGTGACAACTTTCGAGTGGAGATTTACAATTTGTTCGTAAATACTTAAGTTAAGCAAGTGGTTATGGGACATGAAGCTAAACTCATCTATTTACTAGCTTACTGTAATTGACACTTCTCGATGATCGATGATGGTCATTTTTGTGATTTATACTAGCATTTTGCTATGTTTTCTTGTCCACGAAGGGGACGGTACCTCGTTTTATTGAGTTTCGTCTCATTTCTTTCATAGGCTAACGACCTAAGTATTCTTTGGAGTTTCGACTCAATTTTTATGGGCTAGCGACCCATGTCCTTTTATGGAGTTCGGTTCATCGGGCGAACCGTTGTACTACTTTGTTGTTCCGGGTTGTCAGGTTCATCGGGCGTACCACTGTACTACGTTGCTGTTTTGAATTATTCGAGTTTCAGGTTCCTCGGGCGTACTGATATTGTACTACATCGTTGCACGGCTCTATGGTTAGCTACCATGGGATAACGTCTTGTTTGTGATACACGTGTTGGTGAGTTTTCTTGCTCCCGTTTTGTGATAGGCCTCCCCCTTTTGCGTTTTCTGGATTTCTAATTGATGATTTCTAGAATTTGTGTTTCACCAGCTTTTATGATTGGCAGCGATATGATGTCAATATTTGTGGTTTGGTGAATAAAATAAAGAGTATGACATTCTTTTTGATGTTACGAGACTCTTGAGATATTGTATGATTTTTGCAGATTTTCTAATGTATACTTTTCATAGTATGAAATTATTGTTATCATACTTTTTTGTTATATCTCATATTTTATCTCATATTTATATGATATTTATAGCTAGACTGATCCGTTTATTATTTTCTTATTAAATAATACTCGAGTCAGACCGAGATGTTACAGGTGCTTCTGCTTGACTCCTCATCTGGGATTATTATTCTGACTTTTGGCTAACTACTTAGATTGGTAGTTTATTTTGTTGTATACATTTGAGATATAGACTCCATGATGTATACTTATTCTTTTGTGTAGCACTTGTAACTATTCCTTTGTGATATTGTGGATCTTGTTAGACCACCACTCAGATACACACTTTTATGTGTAATATGCATATCTGTTTCTGCCTTTGAGATATGAACTTCTGTCACTGATTTGTGTTATGATATTTCTATATTTGTTTCCGAAGATTACACATGGCCACTGTGTAGTAGCTTTGAGTTTGTGTCGATATGTCGTATTTTCTCTTGAGATGAAAAGTTATATTTTTATCTGGTATATCGAAACTTGCACAAAGCAATTATACAGTTGGTCGCTCCTCAACAGCCTTATTCTCTGTGCTAGTTGACGGCATTGCCCCGTAGTGTCCTTGGCTAGTGTGGGAATAGAGGTGGGGCGTCACAGGTTTTGTTTTGGAAGCCCGTTGAACATCTGAGCTTTGGTCAATAGATATATCATAAGGAGTAGCCATTGCATCAGCTAGAACGATAGAGGGTTTTGAGACTTCAGTCTTATTATTAGCAAGGATTTGAATAGTCTTGTCTATGATAGGAGAAGAAGTGTCTTGAAGTGGGTTTGACAAATTGGATAAATTCACCAAATGGACTCCTTTTAATATATCCTTTGAATTGGTTTCCATATCACAGTTTGAGAGGAAAGGATTACAAACTGTATTACTCTGCTCTAAATTATCTGAATCAAGAAGCATATCAGCATCATTCGGGAGATCTATCGTATTTGTACTAATTTGATTGGTTTCAACATTCATATCATTAGGATTGTTTAACCTATCAGAAGAATTCACTTTTGGTCTCCAAGCCTTAGTGAGTTGAAAGTATATGTCCATATGACCAAAGCTATGACAATTAGCACATAAATTTGGCTTCCACTCATACAATAACATCTTGCCATATAAGTTCATCATTCTCCAATAAAATAGGAATTTCATAAGGAAACAAACAGGAATTACCAATCTCAATTAAAACTCTAGCCTACGCAATTTTAATAACACCTTTAGTAAATTTGTTCAATTTATGGCGGTTCCAAGGACCGAGACGATACGACTAATCCCTTCCTCCATCTAGAATTCAAGAGGAAGGTTAGGTAATCGAACCCAAATCGGAATAGAATTTAGGAGATTTTTATTAAGTTGCATACCGGGCGACAATCGTTTCATCATCATCAACTTCTAGTCGTAAAAATAGAGGCCCTCTTCTAAAACTCTATCACAGCCTTTTTTGTTTCGAAATTTGATAACATAAAATCGATTTTCCTTGGAGAAAATAGAAAATTGTTCTTCAAGTTTCCATACTCTAGTGACATAGTCTCTAAAATATGGATAATACGATTTAGGACCAACAACATAAATTACAATTGCATTATGTCATTTTTTCCTAGCAAGCTGAACAACCTCAACTAGCGTCTTGGCACATTTCATCGAATTAAATTCACGGGGCTGGTAAAACTTTAGCGGGACGGAGACTGGAACATTATTTCCTCTAACGAATTCATTCCACGCTCTAGTAGAAGAGGTGGAGGAAGTTCGTATGTTAGTAGCGAAATTGTTATCCATTTGAATTGGGGGATTAGCATTACTAGGATGACGAACTGTCTACGATTGATTAAACTTTTAGGAAGCTTCATGGCTGATGGTTTTAGAGACAATTGAGGCAGGTCTAGGGTTAGTAGCTGGAAGAACAAAAGGGGGATATCGCTTCCATCTCCTAGAACGCATAGTGGTGAAGCCATTGTCCACAGCAGGTGAAGGAGTGGAATCATTCAGCGATATGAAACCAGAGGGAGGATCAGTGACTCAAGGCAAAGGATTAGGGGGACTGTTCGATCGATTGTCGGTGGGCGTGAGGGGTATGGGTGGAATATGAAGGTCGATTGTCAGAGGCCTTGGAAGATCGTAGGGGAGGCATGAGGATTGGTAAGGCACGAAACCAGGAAAAGGTACGATGAAGCAAGCATGTGGCATAAAAATTAGACGCAAGAGGCGGCGACCGCCATTATAAAGGCCTACTTTAATCAGGTAACAAGGAAACCAAAATACAATCTTGATTTCAAGGCAACAAGATACAACCTTTTGACTTTTTGAATCCAAGGTAGACTATCACAATTGTTTGAGCAACAAGATCACCTGCTTGATATAAACAAGCAATAAGTATACCCACTTGATTTGAACGAGCAACAGGCACACCCAAACAAAAAAGTAGTAGAGAGTTTGAATCCAAATACAAATAGTTGTAACTTGAATAAAGGATATCCTATAGCCCATTTGTAACACATTGATCTTTGCATTGGTGAAAGAAAAATTTAGAAAAGTAAGAGAATGATTTGAATACTTGCAAAATAGGGTAATTTATAGAGAATGAATGTAATGAAGTAGAGATTGAATTGAGTGGATTTTATGCAATATATAATGAAAATTTAGAAATAGAAGAACAGAGTGAATAATTAGTCAAATTTTTTCCCACTCACCTTTATATAGTTTTTGAAGGAATATGTCTATTCATAAAAAGATAGAGCCAAAAAGACATAAATCTTCAAATTTTAAAAAATGATCTAACAGTATATACATTGACATACCTATGTAGGATATGTTGACATATCTTAGTACATTGGAAAAAATAATAATAATTTTAAAGTGTTATAAAACTTTGAAATTTGGTGAAATCATTTTTAAATACTTTAATATACAAAACTATATATAATATATTTGTACAAGTATATTTTGAAAATTAAATAGATTTTTGTGAAAGAATATATTAAAGAAATGAAAGTTATTACTCAAGGAATTTAATAAATTTATCTAATGTCTGCTAACTAGTATCTATAGTCTTGAACTCTTCATGTCTTTGTCTTCAAACCCATTAGTCTTTAATTTCCTTGATCATCTCTGAATCTTGATCTCTAGTCTCTTTATTGATCAATCTTCAAGCTTGATTATTCCATACGTGTATAAAACCATGTAACATCTTGCAAAATATTCTATATATATTGGAAAAACATTAGTAATTATAATGATTGTAATCATGCATGTGACTAAGAAGATAGAAAAAGTAGTTCAGGTTACATATTCATGTTCACTTCTGGAGCATTTTCTTGGTCATTAAAGAAACAACCAACATTTACTATTTCGACAACGGAGGAATTATTCATCGCAGCAGCATTAAGTGATTGTCAAGTTTTATGGATGAAGATGATTATGGAGAAGCTGAACCAGTCATAGAGTGAATGCACCATGGTGTATCATGACAACATGTCTGTAATAAAGCATTAATTTTTTTGGAATGCATGGATGCAGTAAACACATCGATGTACACTTTCATTTCCTATGTGATCTCACAAGTGAAGGAGCACTGGAATTAGTTCATTGTAGTACCGAAGAGCAGCTTGTAGATTTAATGACAAAGCTTCTTAAGCTAGATATATTTCAAAATCTTTGTAATCAGCTGCTAGTGCATGAAGTTTCTCGAGTTAGCTAATTGTAGCTGATAATTAGTTTAAGGGAGGGTGAAAAAATAATAGTTTTCTATGTTCATGCAAAATTTGTTTCCAATTTTAAACAATCTCTATTGTTTATGGTGGTATGTTTATACACTGACTATTTATCTCTTACCACGTTATGTATTGCAAAATATGGGCTGTATTTCTGAGTTTATTTAGAATCTGCAAGTTTATTTAGTAGCCTTATTTGTTTAGTGAATTATAAGTCGTTCTCCTCTAGAATTATTTAAGCTTTATATTCTACATTTTAATTTTTAAACAAATGTTAATTTATTACTCATTTTGGTTGGGGCATACTCCATTTTCAAAGGTATGAAGTTATGTAGGTGGTTTTCGAAGATGATGATGAATTGTCAGGCAGAATCCAATTTGGAAGGTAACAATCTATGATACATAAAAAATAAGAAATAAGATATACGTTGGATACATATAATTTATATCCCATGTATAATTTACGTTCAGCTTCTTCATTACATTTTCAAGCTGCTATAAGCTAATGCTCTCACTGCTGACGTTTATAGTCGTCGACTTTTTCGCCAAAACTGATCGAAATACAGTAACAATGTCAGCGAATGAGGCCTAAATATTATTTAATATATAGTTTAATCAACAAAAATATATATTTTTTAATTATTTTGAAAATAAAAATATTTTAAACCATATAATCCATGCAAATGATAATATAATTTTTTACTTATTGTTTATATTATGTTTTACCCATTTTATATAATCATTTAAAGGCATATGTATTAATTTAAAATTATGTTAAATATATCATATATTCTAATTTCAAAAGTATTACTTCAAAATTATTTAAAATAAAAATGTATTATTTTGTGTAACAACCCGCATATTTTAGGATTTGAATATTTAAATATTTTATCGTTAGTCGGATTTTAGTCCAAAAAGTTACTTTTTGCATACGGCCGAATTAGGACTCGGGACCACTTCCATTGGGTCCAAAACGCTGTTTGCGATCGTTTCGAGTATAAACTTTGATATGTTTGGAGTTAGTGGAATTTTGCCACTTTTCACTTTGGGCTTTGGGTTTGGTTTAGCCCATTAGCCTAAACTACTAAATTCTAACTCAACCCCCTTCCTTTCATAACTTCACTTTCATTTATTAACACTCAAGGTTCATCAAAAATGGAGGAAGGAATGGGAAATTAAAACTCCAAGCTCTAGTTCATTTGCAAATCCAACATCTAACTCCAAATTCAAAGAGAAGCCATTGATTCTTCCTTTGCTTTCAAGCTTCTTCTTCATTGATCTTGTGTAAAGGTGAGATTTTTATCTCACATCTTTGTCTATAACTATCTTTGATTGTTGGGTATGAATTCCTAACACCTTTTCATATGCATTTGATCTTAGTTTGGATTGAATTGGTGAAAATCCCAATTTTTAGTGTTTTGGGTTCAAATCTTTAAAAATCCTAACTTTGATGATTGAACACGTTTTTGGAGATGCATCGAGGAGCCAATAGGACTGGGTAGCCGATGGGTGTAATCCCCTAGCGTTCGTGCTCGATCGGTTGCAAATTGAGAGAGTTTTTGGCATTTATGTTGCTTAGGTCGTTCGGCTTGCACATAATTCTCGGCCTGTAATTTAGGTCGTTTGTGCCTTAGGTCGCAACCTATAGGTCGCGCCATGCTAGGTCGTCCCCATTAAGTCGCACGGCCTTCTTTACCCCTTAGGTCGTTTCGTCCTTTTGACCATATGTTAAACCGTATTTGTTAGGTCGCTCGGCTAGGTCGCGTCACTTAGGTCGCGCCATTGGTCTCCTTAAGCAGCTCGGCTTGTCCCTGTGCGTTAAGTCGCGCTTTACCTTAAGTCGCTCGGCCTATTCTCTACCCCTTAGGTCGCGCCATGCTATAATTCGCAACCTCTTAGGTCGCAACCTCATAGGCCGCTTGCCTTACTGTTAGGTCGGCCTGCCTTAGGTCGCTCGGCCTGCTTGCACTGTTAGGTCGCACATGCTTTGGGTCGTGCCATCCTTAGGTCGGTTGCAGTTAGGTCGCGCCACCCTTTAAGTCACACCTGCTTTAGGCCGCATGCTATTTCTTAAGTCGCTGATCTCTTAGGTCGTATGCCGTGGAGTCGCATGCGTTGAGACGCTGATTTCTTGTGTTGGCTTATGTTAAGTCGTAAGTCGTGGCTGTTAAGTCGCAAGGGTATTTCCACTTTGATGGGTTTGGAATCAAATTCTTTGGATTTTTATTCACGTCTTCGAATGTGAATTTTTGTGATTTATTGTTTCTACGATCATTTTTGTGATTTGTCACTTTATCTCACTCATACGAGAAATCTAATTAAACGGCTTAGTAAAACAAATGGTATGAAACGCTTGCATTTACTTCGCCGGTTAATTCTTGGACTTGTTCGATTGAATCTCTTGTGATAATTTTCGAGTGGAGATCTACAGTTCATTCGTAAATATTTAAGCTAAGCTAGTGGTTATGGGACGTGAAGCTAAGCTTATATATTTACTAGCTTACTGTAATTGACACTTCTTGATGATCGTTGATGATCATTTTTGTGATTTAGACTAGCAAATGTGCTGTCAAGTCAAAGCCGAAACCAGCTGGCTTTATATATTTATTTCCTTATGTCTCTTTGTCTACGAGGGGGACTAAACTCCGTTTCTGTGGAGCTTCGGTTCAATTTGGTGGGGTAGCGACCCATGGTCTTCGGGCCGTTTTGTGGAGCTTCGACTCAAAATTAATGGTTAGCAACCATGGAATAGCGTTCCATTTTGTGATACACGTGTTGGTGAGTTTTCATGCTCCCGTTTTGTGATAGGCCTCCCTTTTTTTGTGATTTCTGGATTTCCATTGATGATTTCTAGAATTTGTGTTTCACCAATTTTTTTGTGATTTACATTGATAAGTTTTATCAATATTTGTGCATTGGTGAATTTGTGTGTCATTAACTTTTGTGATTGGCATTGATATTATTGTCAATATTTATGATTTGGTGAATAAAAATAAAGAGTATGACATTCCTTTTGATCTTTGAGAAGATTCTTGTGATATTGATTAATCCCTAGTTGATTTTCAATTGCATACTTATCACAGTATGACTTTATGGTTATCATATGTTTTTGTCATATCTCTTATTCTATATCATTTTATCTGATATTTATAGCTAGAGTGATCCGTTTATTATTTTCTTATTAAATAATACTCGGGTCAGACCGAGATGTTACAGGTGCTTCTGCTTGACTTCACACCTGGGATTATGACCCTGACTTTTGGCTAACTACTTAGGTTAGTAGTTTTTGTTGTATACATTTAAGATGTAGACTCATTGATGTATCCATATTCTTTTATCTAGCACTTGTAGCTATTCTTTTGTGATATTGTGGATCTTGTTTGACCACTACTCTGATGTACACTTTCATGTGTTATATTCATATCTATTTCCGCCTTTGTCATATGGATGTCTGTGACTGATTTGTGTTATGTTTATTTCTATGTTTGTTTCCGAATATATTATAGCCACTGTGTAGTAGCTTTGAGTTTGTATCGGTATGTCGGATTTCCTACTGAAACCAAATGCACGTTGTACTATCTGACATATCGGTGCTCGCATAAAGCCATTACACGGATGGTTGCTCCTCAACAGCCTTATTCTCCGTGCTAGTTGACGACATTATACCGTAGTGTCCTTGGCTAGCGTGGGTATAGAGGTGGGGCGTCCAGCTTGGTATCAGAGCCAAACTTCGGAACAATGTAGAATAACCTAGCAAGGATCATCGTCCTAAGTCCTTCTTAGGAGTCTTGCTTTAGGATTTAATTCGAGTCTTCGTACCGATTCATCATATTTTCTTTATGATTCCTTGTTTTATCTATCAAGATTGCTTGATATTCATTTGGTGGATAACCTTTTCCTTCTTCTTTCTTTCTTTCTTTCTAAGGAAGAGAAACGGTAAGACCAGGTCGTCCCAACGCCGGCCAATCTCGTGCTACTCCCCAAGATGGAGTATTTATGTCTGCTCAGCAGCTTCTTGATCTCGTAAAGAATGCTCAGGCAGCCGATTCAAATTCGGAGTCTACTCATCCTAAGTCTGGATTTGCACGTTTGTGCAACGATTATACCAATTTGGGTGGAAAGCCATTCAAAGGTTCCGAAACTATTACTGAAGTCCAGGCTTGGCTGAGAACGTGCGATCGAATCTATTCTCGCATGAATCTTGTTGATCTTCACCATGTTCAGGTGGCCTTCAGCATGCTCCAAGAAAGAGCATTAGATTGGTATGAGCTACTTATTTCTGAAATAGTTGAAGCGGACCTTACTTGGGAGAAATTCCGGGAATGCTTCGAATTAAAATTTGTGCTAGAAGCTGAGAAGGTGACATTGTCTCGTCGTTTTATAGACCTTGTTCAAGGTAAATCCTCTGTGACAGACTATGTTGCATTCTTCGAGTCACTTTCTAAATACGGGGTCGAATACATAAACACCCCATTGAAGAAAAACCAAAGATTTGTCTATGGATTGAATAAAAATCTCAAGAAGCCATTACTTCTAAAGTTAGAAGTTTCTTTTGATCAACTCATTGATATCGCTCTTCATCTTGAAGTGGCAGATAGGGAGAGTGATGTTGAAGTTGTGGATGCCAGACCAAACTTCAACAACAAGAAAAGGCCTAATAAGTTCAAGGGTCCTTATCCCAATAAGAAAGGGAAGCAATCAACTTCGGTGGCAAAGATTTCTACCTCTGGTAGTGGGCAATGCTAAAATTGTGGTTCTAAGGACCATTATGCGAACAAGTGTTCAAAGCCACGTGCTTGTCGCTATTGCAAAAGCCCGGATCATTATTTATCTTCTTGTCCCAAACTTCAAGGCAGGAAGGAGGGAAAGCTTAACATTTCTCAAGCCCCTGGCAACACATCTCGTGGTCAAGGTATTTCTCATTCTATCCTTGATGGCATTATTTTATTTCGTGATCATCCTATTCGTGTTCTTTATGATACGGGTGCGTCCCACTCTTTTAACTTGTTGATACTTTTTCTTTGGATGTTTTGTGTTTAATGACTTTTTTGAGAATTGCGAATCCGGTTGGTGGATCCGCAACAATCAGTTTATTGTGTAATGATGTTGAAATTATTTTGTGTGATTACTCTTTCCGTGCCGATTTGCATGTTATGCGTTACCTTGGCTTTGGAATGATTTTGGAAATGGATTGCTTAACCGCTATGAAGCCCAAATCCTATGTCCTGAGCAGACTATTCATCTTTGACATCCTCTATCTGTTAAGCAGATTTCTATTGACCTTAAAGATTCAGATTCCAACTTGGTTGCATCTTTATATTCTTTAAATCCTCATGATGACGATAATGATGATGAGGAAGATATTATTTCTCTTATTCACGTTGTTCGCGAATTTTTCGACATATTTGAGCCCGTTTTAGGATTACCACCTAAGAGAGCAATTGAGTTCAGAATTAATCTCATCCCTGGAGCTCAACCTATCACTCGTCCTCCTTATCATATGTCCAATAAGGAAAATGAGGAGATGCGCAAACAGTTATCCGAATTGGAGACAAAGCAATTTATTCACTCTAGTTCCTCCCCTTGGGGAGCTTCGGCTATTTTCGTGAAGAAATCCGATGGTACACTTAGGCTTTGCGTTGACTACCGCAAGCTTAATGATCTTACTATCAAGAATAAATATCCTTTACCTCGAATTGATGATCTATTCGATCAACTTAGTGGTGCTAGAGTCTTTTCACAATTAGACTTAGCTACCGGTTTTCATCAGCTTCGTATTGCAGAGGATAGCATTCCTTTGACATCGTTTCGTACTCGTTATGGATCTTATGAATGGCTTGTTATGCCATTTGGTTTAACAAATGCTCCGGCTTATTTTGTTGACCTTATGAATCGGGTTTTCAAAGATTTCCTCGACCGGTTTGTTTCTAATCTTTATTGATGATATTCTTGTGTATTCAAAAACCGAGGAGGAGCATGAAAAGCATCTTCGAATTGTGTTGGAAACTCTTAGGAGTAATCAATTAAAAGCAAAATGTTCTAAATGCCACTTTTGGCAATCTCGTGTGAAGTTTCTCGGTCATATTATCTCCGAATCCGGAATTTTCATGGATCCTTCAAAGATTGAAGCGATTCAAAATTGGAAGAGACCAAAGAGTGTGACGGAGATCCGTAGTTTCCTTGGGTTGGTAGGTTATTACCGTCGTTTTATAAAAGACTTTTAAAAAATTTCCATGCCTCTTACTAGCTTAACAAAGAAAGGTGTTAATTACATTGATCGGACAAATGTGAAGCTTCTTTTCAGAAATTAAAAGAACTCCTTTCCGACGCTCCTATTCTTATTATTCCCGAAGGAAACCAAGATTTCATTGTTTATACCGATGCTAGTCGCGTTGGTTTGGGTGCCATTCTTATGCAAAGAGAACGTGTTATTGCTTATGCTTCTAGGCAATTGAAGCCTGCCGAGTCTAGATATGCCACTCATGATTTAGAACTCGCAGCTATTGTTTTCGCCCTTCGTATTTGGCGTCATTATTTTTTGGGAGAAAAATTTATTCTTTACACCGATCATAAATCTTTGAAGTATCTATTTTCTCAAAAGGAACTTAATTTTCGTCAACAACGTTGGCTTGAATTCTTTGCAGCTTATGATCTTGATATCCTTTATACTCCCGAAAAGGGAAATAGTGTTGCCGATGCACTTAGTCGCAAGCAACAAGCGGTTGTTTCTATGATGATATCTGAATGGAATGATCTCGAAATTCTATCCACTTGTGAGATTCGATATCGTGCTTCCGATATATGTTCATCTCTTATTTTATGTAGCCTTGAGGCTCATCCTTCTCTTTTAGACCGCATTCTTTAAGCTCAAAAGCTAGATCCCGAATTGGCTCTTCTTGGCCAAAATTTTAGGGATAAAATTGATATTGAAGGTTTGAAAGACTTTGATATTGATTCTCGTGGTGGTATTCGAAAATTTGGTAGACTTATCGTGCCAAATATTAGTAATCTTCGTAAAGACATATCAGAAGATTCTCATCGTTCTAAATTTACCATTCATCCCGGTAGTAGTAAAATGTATGCATATATGAAGCGACTTTATTATTGGAAGGGAATGGAATCTGATATTGCTAACTTTGTTAAGTGTTGCATGACTTGCCAACTTGTCAAGGCTGAACATCAAAGGCCCGGTGGGTTATTGCAACCTTTAGAAATTCCAATTTGGAAGTGGGACCAAATTTCCATGGATTTTATAAATGGCCTTCCCCGTTCTCGTTCGGGTCATGATAGCTTATGGGTGATAGTCGTTAGACTTACTAAATCCGCCCATTTTATTCCCGTTCGGTCCAATCGAACCGTTCCTCTCTTAGCCAAACTCTTTATTAAAGAAACTGTAAAATTGCATAGAGTCCCTTCTTCTATTGTTAGTGATCATGATCCATTGTTTACTAGTGGATTTTGGAAGAGTCTTCAAAAACTTTGGGAACGAAGCTTAATTTTAGCACTGCATATCATCCCCAGTCTGATGGACAAACCGAGCGTGTGAATCAAACTCTTGAAGATCTTCTTCGTGCATGCGTCCTTAATTTTGGTGGAAGTTGGGAAGATCATATTTCTCTTGTTGAGTTTTCCTATAATAATAGCTTCCAATCTAGTGTTGGTATGACACCTTTTGAGGCACTCTATGGAAGGCCATGCCGATCTCCTTCTTGTTGGCTTGAGGCCGGTGAGAAGCTGCTTTTAGGTCCAGATTTTATTCGTGATTCCACAGAGAAGATTGACCTTATTCGTCATAGGATGAAAGAAGCCCAGAGTAGAAAATTATCCTATGCCGGTAACCGGAGAAGGAAATTAGAATTTTCTGTGGGAGATCTTGTGTTTATTTGTGTTTCACCTATGAAGGTTGTTGTACGTTTCAATCGATTGGGAAAATTAGCGCCTCGATATATTGGTCCATTTCCCATCACCGAACGTATTGGTTCCTTGGCTTATCGCCTTTTATTACCGGCTCAGTTTTCTGCTATTCATGACGTGTTTCATGCTTCTCAATTACGGAAATGCCTTCGAGATTCCGATTCTATTCTTGATCCCGGTGTTGTGGAAGCAATTGAAGTTTCGCCTAATTTAACTTATGAGCAACATCCTGTTTGTATTATTGCTTCGGACGTCAAACGCCTTTGAAATAAAGATGTTCCGCTTGTTAAAGTTCAGTGGTCCTCAAATCCTAAGGATTGCTCTTGGGAATCTAGAGAGTTCATCGAGCGAACACATCCGGACTTACTTTCCCGTGCTCTTTGAGGTGAACTTCTTATTTCAAATTTCTTTTGTGTTGATATGCTTTCATGGTTGTTACCTTATATTTTCTTCTTAAATATTACGTGGACGCATTTTCTTTAAGGAGGGGAGTCTGTAACAACCCGCATATTTTACGATTTGAATATTTAAATATTTTATTTAAATATTTTATCGTTAGTTGGATTTTAGTCCGAAAAGTTACTTTTTGCATATGGTCGAATTAGGACTCGGGACCACTTCCATTGGGTCCAAAACGTCATTTGCGATCTTTTTGAGTATAAACTTTGATATGTTTGGAGTTAGTGGAATTTTGCCACTTTTTCACTTTGGGCGTTGGGTTTGGTTTAGCCCATTAGCCTAAACTATTAATTCTAACTCAACCCCCTTCCTTTTATAACTTCACTTTCATTTTCTAACACTCAAGCTTCATCAAAAATGGAGGAAGGAATGGGAAATTAAAACTCCAAGCTCTAGTTCATTTGTAATTGCAACATCTAACTCCAAATTCAAAGAGAAGCCATTGATTCTTCCTTTGCTTTCAAGCTTCTTCTTCATTCATCTTGTGTTAAGGTGAGATTTTTATCTCACATCTTTGTCTATAACTATCTTTGATTGTTGGGTAGAATTCCTAACAACTTTTCATATGCATTTGCTCTTGATTTGGATTGAATTGGTGAAAATCTCAATTTTTAGTGTTTTGGGTTCAAATCTTTAAAAATCCTAACTTTGATGATTGAACATGTTTTTGGAGATGCGTCGAGGAACCAATAGAGTAACCGATGGACGTAATCTCCTAGCGTTCGTGCTCTATCGGTTGCAAATTGAGAGAGTTTTTGGCATTTTTGTTGCTTAGGTCATTCAGCCTGCATATAACTCTCGGCCTATAATTTAGGTCGTTATGTGCCTTAGGTCGCAACCTATGGGTCGCACCATGCTAGGCCGTCCCCATTAAGTCGCATGGCCTTCTTTACCCCTTAGGTCGTTTCGTCCCTAGGTCGCTCGACCATATATCAAACCGTATTTGTTTGGTCGCTCGGCTAGTTCGCATCACTTAAGTCGCGCCATTGGTCTCCTTAAGTCGCTCGGCTTGTCCCTGTGCGTTAGGTCACGCTTTACCTTAGGTCGCTCGGCCTATTCCCTACCCCTTGGGTCGCTCCATGCCATAAGTCGCAACCTCTTAGGTCGCAACCCCATAGGCCGCTTGCCTTACTGTTAGGTCGGCCTGCCTTAGGTCGCTCGGCCTGCTTGCACTGTTAGGTCGCACATGCTTTGGGTCGCGCTATTCCTTAGGTCGGTTGCAGTTAGGTCGCGCCACCCTTTAAGTCACACCTGCTTTAGGCCGCATGCTATTTCTTAAGTCGCTGATCTCTTAGGTCGTATGCCGTGGAGTCGCACGCGTTGAGCCACTGATTTCTTGTGTTGACTTATGTTAAGTCGTAAGTCGTAAGTCGTGGCTGTTAAGTCGCAAGGGTATTTCCACTTTGATGGATTTGGAATCGAATTCTTTGGAATTTTATTCACGTCTTCGAATGTGAATTTTTGTGATTTATTGTTTCTACGATCATTTTTGTGATTTGTCACTTTATATCACTCGTACGAGAAATCTAATTAAACGACTTAGTAAAACAAATGGTATGAAACGCTTGCATTTACTTCGCCGGTTAATTCTTGGACTTGTTCGATTGAATCTCTTGTGACAATTTTCGAATGGAGATCTATAGTTTGTTCGTAAATATTTAAGTTAAGCTAGTGGTTATGGGACATGAAGCTAAGCTTATATATTTACTAGCTTAATGTAATTGACACTTCTTGATGATCGTTGATGATCATTTTTGTGATTTAGAGTGCGATGTCTCTTTGTCTACAAGGGAGACTAAACCCCGTTTCGGTAGAGCTTCGGCTCAATTTGGTGGGGTAGTGACCCATGGTCTTCGGGCCGTTTTGTGGAGCTTCGGCTCAAAATTAATGGTTAGCAACCATGGAATAGCGTTCCATTTTGTGATACACGTGTTGGTGAGTTTTCATGCTCCGTTTTGTGATAGGCCTCCCGCTTTTTGTGATTTCTGGATTTCCATTGATGATTTCTAGAATTTGTGTTTCACCAATTTTTTTGTGATTTACATTGATAAGTTTTATCAATATTTGTGCATTGGTGAATTTGTGTGTCATTAACTTTTGTGATTGGCATTGATATTATTGTCAATATTTATGGTTTGGTGAATAAAAACAAAGAGTATGACATTCCTTTTGATCTTTGAAAAGATTCTTGTGATAATTATTAATCCCTAGTTGATTTTCAATTGCATAATTATCACAGTATGGGTTTATGGTTATCATATGTTTTTGTCATATCTCTTATTCTATATCATTTTATCTGATATTTTTAGCTAGACTGATCCATTTATTATTTTCTTATTAAATAATACTCGGGTCAGACCGAGATGTTACAGGTGCTTCTGCTTGACTTCACACCTGGGATTATCACCCTGACTTTTGGCTAACTACTTAGATTAGTAGTTTTTGTTGTATACATTTGAGATATAGACTCATTGATGTATCCATATTCTTTTGTCTAGCACTTGTAGCTATTCTTTTGTGATATTGTGGATCTTGTTTGACCAGAACTCTGATGTACACTTTCATGTGTTATATTCATATCTATTTCCACCTTTGTGATATGGATGTCTATGACTGATTTGTGTTATGTTTATTTCTATGTTTGGTTCCGAAGATATTATAGCCACTGTGTAGTAGCTTTGAGTTTGTATCGGTATGTCGGATTTCCTCCTGAAACCAAATGCATATTGTACTATCTGACATATCGGTGCCCGCACAAAGCCATTACACGGATGGTCGCTCCTCAACAGCCTTATTCTCCGTCTAGTTGACGGCATTATACCGTAGTGTCCTTGGCTAGCGTGGGTATAGAGGTAGGTCGTCATATTTTGTATATTTATTGTTCTAATATACATTACACATAATTCTATTGCAATTTAATAATCCTCATCAATCTTTTAATTAAGAAATCACACCCATCATAAGCTATACTTGTATACACATACACTTGCACACACACACACATGTATACATATAAGCTTCTAAACAATTGAAAGGAAGCCAGCGAAGCAACTTTATTAATGAAAATCTGCTAAATATTTTAATATGGTTAGTGCAATAATCCTATTCTCATGTCTTATAAATCTTAGCGATATTAATGAACCGATGAGAATGTGAAATGCCATTAAGTAAACATGATTAAGTGTATCAATTACCATATAATCATTTTGTATCAGGAGTATAATGGTAGAAAAAGTATTCGCTTTTTAGTTAATAAGAAATGTGAGGGTTGTGTTTGATAAACTCAAGTAGGATTGCAATGGAGAAGACGAGGAGGAAGTTCAATTTAAAGAAGTTGGGCTATGTCATATGGGTACATAATTGCATGATTTGTGTTTATTTGAAAGAATAACAAGGCTAGTCTTATAGTTAATGAAAAATAGAAGATTGATAACGCCACATTGGATAATGAAACTTGCATCTTGCTTGAGAAAACAAAGAAAAATTGAACCTAGACCATAATTTCTTGAGAGACGTGTTTATTTGTTTAGATTTATTGAAATCATGCTAACTTTATAGCATACCATGTATCTCATTTTATGTTTAGTTACGATCTTTATTTTCATTTAAAAATTTCAAATATGAGGTTCTTGCATAGATCTAGAATTGAACTATAAAAGAATTATAGAAAAGAAAAATTGATTTTCCAAAATAAGAATAATAATATAAAGGTTTTGTTAACATAGTGAAAATGTTTACTTTAAAAATCAAGGCTTAAAATACTAAATACGAACCGATGATGTTTATATTGTCCGAGATATTAATACAAGTCTATTTTACATTATTACATTTAAACAGATCTACTACAGGTATATAATATTAGTTAATGGGCACTAACGTTTGGCAACCAAATATTTTTTTCTAAAAGAAACTAAAATTTTACTTAAAAGAAAAATGAAATATGTATAGTATATGCATATAAGTGATGCAAAATACACTCTTTATTTGAAAAACAGATGTAATAAATTTATGAAAATAACTACATTTTTACAAATAAGAACTTTAATAAACCAAATTCCTATCTTTTTACTTGGTTCAATAAGTGATAATGCATACAAAATTTGTTTAAAAACCAAATTCAAACCTTATTTTTAGCTTCAATCTTAATCGATTTTGATTTTTTAATTTAAATTTATGAAAAAGGACATATTATAATATATTTATTTTTGCTTATGTTTAAGAATTATTATAATTTAAAAGGTAGCTTTTGATGTCGATTAACTATGCCATAGTAATTAGGTAATGATGTGGCATTGCTAAATGTAACGTCGTCATAGAATCATCACTAATTAGCAACGATTGATGCGAGTACGGTTGATATGACGTTGCCAAACTAGCCGTGCAAAGATGTTAGAAATTACCTAAGAAATTTCAATTGTTTTATAAGTTTTCTATTGTCCTACCGATTTGCCTTTGCTTCTATGAGGCCAAAGAAATTTAATTTACATCATCTCAAAGGCTAATTCTATTTAAACCTCTTATTTTACCGAGTTGCCTCCAATTTTTTCCTAAGACAAGATCGCCCTTGGTCATTTTCGGTTCCTTCCTTTTCCTTTTCTCTTGTTTTATATCCCTAAACCCTTTCCTCTAAGAATTCAAGTCTAAAATTTGAAATTTTAAACAGTGATGGATTTTGATGAAAATACAGTAAGTCTATAGGAATGTGAAGTGGTAAACCTACCAATTTCTATTTTTGTATTTTCTTGCTTAAAATTTTTAATTTGTACAACATCACATATGTTGGCATTAAAAATGGCCACCGATACCAGTTGTATGCGAAAGCACCAATACTAATTTAATCACAAAAATGTAAAAAGAAACAAATGAAGAATAAAATTAAACAATAAGTAAGCAAAGAGAGATACAGATTTACAGTGGTTTCGCTGATTTCGTCCTACATCCACTTCAACGATTTTTCTTATATTCCTTTATGCTCCTGTTTATAGTTATAAATTCATGAAAGCTACAAAAAAAAAAGCAGAGTATAGCCAAAGTTGAAGATGAAGTGAATTAGAAAGAATATTCCCCTTAAATGAACAATCAAGTTTGTATTTACAGGTGAAGCCTTGCATGGATCGGGCTTAAGTTTCACCAGAAGAACCTTTAGAACCAAACAACCTAATCCATAAATTTATGGGGCCAATAGCCCACCATAGGGACGATCGATGCGGAGGGTTTTTATTTGTACATGGGGCCCAATGGTAGATATGGTGGATCCCCCGCGTTCTCTACTTTCTGTTTTTGAAGTTATTTCGTTGATCGTCCTTGTGGTTATTAAGTTATAGATCAATCATCGTTCATTTGTACTACTAATCCGAGTGATCCGTAGCCATATCGATTCCTGCCAATATACAATAAAAATGTTCCAGATCTATATTAAGGATGGATCATTGTTGATCCATTTTGGAGATGGCTCATAGTCGATAAATAATGGAGATGGATCTTTGTTGATTCATATTGGGGATGGAGCATAGCTGATCCATTTTGGAA
This sequence comes from Allium cepa, assembly GCA_030765085.1. Classification (NCBI taxonomy): domain Eukaryota; kingdom Viridiplantae; phylum Streptophyta; class Magnoliopsida; order Asparagales; family Amaryllidaceae; genus Allium; species Allium cepa. The sequence goes on along the minus strand of CM060940.1, from coordinate 808,249,942 downwards.
TGATCGTATCCAATAGTTATTTCAGTTAACGTGTGAAATTTGTACCTAGCCAATTCCAGAATGCTATTTGCAAGAATTCGTATGACTATCATCCATAGTCTTGTCTATAATCAATCTCCAATCTTGGTAGCTGTAACGACCCATAATTTTACCATTTCGAAATTAGATATTTAATTTATTCTAAATATTCAATATATAGAATTTTAAAACATAATAATTATGTTTAATGTAATAAATAATAATGTTAACCTTATTTTAGAACTTGATTCAAAATCAAAAAGTTTGGATTTTTATTGAAAAGTGACAAAAGCCGGTTTTCGATAAAATTTAATATGCATTCAAATAATTGTTATAAATGGTAAATAACTATTTTAATGGTAATATAATTTTGTGGTAATAATATAAATTTTATTTATAATGTTTTATAAACATATATACTTTTTTAGATAAAAATGTACAAACTTCTTTGCATGTTGATAAATCGACATCGTATTTTTATAATTGGATTTCAATATTATTTAATATGGTTTTATAACTAAAATAAACTTTTTTTTAATTAATTAAGAATGATAAGAAACTTATTTTTAAGTTTTTTACATAGATAAGTAGTTTAACAAAAACGTCAAAATGTGACCATAAAACATTCTATCGAAAATCGACGTTTTGTTCAAAACAAGTTATCGCAACATTGTTGCACCTTTGTTAGCATGTTTAACATATATGTTATAGAATTTTATAACTAAACAAGTCTACTTTTACTAATTACGATTAGAAAACTTTTGTAATATAATTCAGAAAAGTAGGGGAAAAAGTTAAAAAAGTAAACATCAAGTCAAATCAGAACAAAAATCTAAACAAATCTCTCTTTAATCCACTTTTTCAACCAAATACATTTACTTAAGCCTTAAATGACTAAGGTATAAAGTAAGATGTGAAAAGTGATGGTAAATGTTGAAAAAAGTAAGTTTACATTAAGTTGAAATAAGGGTATTTTGTTCATTTCACATAATAATATTTTATTCAAAAAATTTCTCTAAATACCAACCACTTCTTTCAGAAATTCCAAACACTTTCCATTCTTCTTCTTCTTCCTTTTCTAATCTTCTCCTTCTTTAGAGCATTAATGACTTCCATGCCTCTCTTGAAAAATTCCAAAAGCGTAATAAAGTAATGGCAAAAACAATCGATAAAAAAGTATACCACTTAAGTCAAGTTCAAGCTAGTAAGTTACATACATCCAACCAATCCCATAGCCACCTAGCAGTCATCTCCACCTCTTTTCATCTCAACTTCTAGGATAACAGAGTTATAGCCGTATTTCAAGAAGTTTCAGGAAATAGTATCGAAGCTATAGTCAAAATCCATAGTGACTAAGTTAGAAAAATTGGTAAGAAGTATAATTTAAATCTAGAGTTCCTTGTCTTCAAGTTTGACGGAGTGGAATCCAAAGTGAGTTATTTCTCCTTTTAAGTTCATTAAAATCACTGCTAAGTTGAACGAACTTTAAGTGTTAAGTGTTGTTTGAAAACCCTTGTTGAATGCTTGTTTACTTTGTTTGCTAAAACAATGGTTTTATTTCCTTATTTGACTATTTGGATGGTTAATTAAGTATTTTAAAATTTAGAAGTTAAATACTTAATGGGGCATGGGGAGACGACTAGTACATCTGTTTCGTCTGCGAGTTCCAAAGAGACTTGGCGAGGGACGGAACATGTCGAAGGGAAAGCCCGAATGCTCTAAAATAAATATCTCAACGTTTTAACTGAAGATAAAATAAAAATTGTTATAAATATTTGATAGAACGAAACATTGATTTTCATTTATTGTTGTGTTTATTTCATTGATTGATTGTTTGAATTAGGCTCGGCCAGTTTATGCGCACTGATTATTATTTATTGATTGTTGAGTTTGCTCCACCAATTTATAAGCAATTAATTATCCATATGCATGGGTTGGGTAGAAAATAATTGAAGGCTAACATCTTGTGATTTATATCACAATTTGACTATAAGGTCTTCAGAGGTAATATTTGGTTTATTTCAATTCAATAAATTGTTTAGAAACATGGTTTTCAAGTTGAAATGTTATGAAATGTTTGCTTTAAAAAATAGAAGATAAAAGATATTTGAGAATAAATATTTTGAAGTGATTTTATATAAAAGTGTTTTATATAAAGAATGGTTTTACAAAAATGTTTTATAAAACGGAAATAATTTCGACAACTAAGCTCGATCGTTTTAAGATGATTTTTGAAATAATTGGAAATGGAAATTATTATAGGTTCAAAGTATTTGTGATTATTAGTGTAAATGATTTTGCCACTTCAAGATATAAGTGATTTGTTATGTTACCGATGATTTGGGTAACCCATAACTAAGAAGTGGGCAAGGGAGGTGCAGGTGTTCTGGAGCCTCAGTATAGTCCGCTCTCCTTGTATAGGAATATACATATGTATATTTATTTTTCGAAAGGCTAGGACCCAGTTGCCTTGTTATGGCTATAAACCTCCGGATCAGGTGGCATATAATTTTATATACTTGTATTTTGATATCATTTCAAAAAGGTGATTTGTTTTCAGATCCCAACGTAAAGGACTAGTTTGAATATAAAAGATATATATATTTCAAAAGTTTCAAAATAAGCATTCGCGTATGAAGTCTAAACAGATAATTTCCGTAAAGTTGATTAGATTTGAAAAATATAAATGTAAAGATGAAGGCTAAGTGGGTAGTTTTGGGAATTGCATATTGTTTGTTGCATTATAGGCTCCGTGAGTCTTATTTACAGTATGAGAACTACGTTGGCTTGATCCTGTATCTAATTGTGTACCTAATTGGATAGGAGTACGTAGGCAGTCACAAGTCGTAGTGATGCAGTCCTAATAATAACTTAACATTTTTCTATTTATTGTTTACTATATATTGTCGATTGATGTACTTTTTCTGCTTACTATTACATTTTGCATTTACACATGTTTATTGAGTTGGGAGGAATGGCTATTGCTATCTCTCTCATTAGAGTTGTGCAGTGGTAAATTTATTTGTATTGATATTTGGTATGTATTTAAGCACACCTAGTAGATTAATTGGTTATTCTGATAACTTATAAAACTAAAATTTGTATCCTATACATTTAGTAATGTTAGATATTTATCGATTATTATGTATTAAGTTGGTAGTTTTCATTCGTAGTTTTAGAAAGGATGTGTTTTTAGTGACTTTGACTGGTCTGAAAACCCGAGTCATTACAAGTATTATCAGAACTTAGGTTAGGTGCCTAAGTAAAATTTGTCTAGGTTAGTAAATCAACCTACGAATTTTATAAATGAAACTACCATAATTTGATAAATAAAAATGGATAGGATAACGTTCCGTACCTTTGGCCGGGGTTATGGTGAAGTTTATTCTTAGGTGTACATTATTGTTTGGTTTCGTAATATTTTTCGGTCCTAGGAATTTCGGGGACAAAATTCTTTTAAGGGGGAAGTATGTAACGATCCATAATTTTACCACTTTGAAAATGAGGTGTTTAATTTATTTTAAATATCCAAATATAGAATTTTCAAACTTAATAATTATGTTTTATGTATTAAATAAGAATCTTAACCTTATTTTTAGAATTTGATTACAAAATCCAGAAGTTTGGATTTTCGTCGAAAAGTAACAAAAGGTGGTTTTCGATAAAATTTAATTTTCATTCGAATAATTGTTATAAATGGAAAATAACTCTTTTAATGGTTATATAATTTATGGTAATAATATTAATTTGATTTATAATGTTTTATAAAAATATACAAACTTCGTCGCACGTTGACAAATCGACGTCGTATTTTTTTAACTGGATTTTAGCATCATTTAATATCGTTTTATAACTAAAATAAACTTGTTTTAATTAATTAAAAATGATAAGAAACTTATTTTTAAGTTTTGTTTACATAAATAATTGTTCAACAAAAACGCCAAAATGTGACCGTAAAACATTTTGTTGAAATTCAATATTTTATTCACAATAAGTTGTCGCAACGTTGCTGCACTTTTGTTAGCATGTTTTAACATATATATTACACAATTTAACAATTAAACAAGTTTACTTTTACTAATTATGATTATGAGACTTCTAGAATATAATTAAGAAAAGTAAGTAAGGGAAAAAATAAAAAAAGTAAACGTCAAATCAAATCACATCAAAAATCTAAACAAATCTCTTGTTAATCCACATTTTCAACCAAATATATTTACTTAAGCCTTAAGTGACTAAGACATAAAGTAAGATGTGAAAGGTAATGGTAAATGTTGCAAAATTAAGTTTAATTTAAGTTGATATAAGGGTATTTTGGCCATTTCATATAATAATATTTTATTTCAAACTTTTTCTATAAATATGTACCACTTCATTCACAAATTCCACACACTTACAGTTCTTCTTCTTCTTTCTTTTCTAAGCTTCTCCTTCTTCTTTTATAGAGCTTTAATAACTACCATGCCCCTCTTAAAAAATTCCAAAAGCGTACAAAAGTAATGGCAGAAATAATCAACAAAAAAAAATATACCAGTTAAGTCAAGTTCAAGCTAGTAAGTTCCATCCAACCAAGGCCATGCCATCTTAGAAGCCATCTCCATCTCTTTTCATCTCAACTTCTAGGATAGTGAAGCTATAGCCGGATTTCAAGAAGTTTCGAGAAATAGTAGCGAAGCTATAGCCAAAATCCGTTGCAACAAAATTTGAAAAATTGGTAGGAAGTATGGTTTAGATTTGGAAGTCTTGTCTTAAAGTTTGACGGAGTGGAATCCAAAGTGATTTATTTCCTCTTTTATGTTCATTAAAATCATTGCTAAGTTGAATGAACTTTAAGTGTTAAGTGTTGTTTGAAAACACTTGTTGAATGCTTGTTTACTCTGTTTGCTAAAACAACGGTTTTATTTCTTTGTTTAACTATTTGGATGGTTAATTAAGTATTTTAAAATTTAGAAGTTAAATACTTAATAGGGTATGCGAAAATGACTAGTATACATGTTTCATCTGTGAGATCCAAGGAGACTTGGGCGAGGGACATAACATGTCGAAGGGAAAGCCCGGATGCTCCAAAATAAATATCACTCCATTTAACCCAAGATAAAAGAAAAAGTGTTCTAAATATTTGATAGAATGAAGTATTGATTTTCATGTATTGTTATGTTTATTTCATTGATTGATTGCTTGAACTAGGCTTGGCTAGTTTATGTGCACTGACTATTATTTATTGATTGTTGAGTTTGCTTGACCAGTTTACAAGCAATTAATTACCTACATACATGGGCTGGGTAGAAAATAATTGTAGGCTAACATCTTGTGATTTATTTCATGATTTGACTATAAGTTGTTTAGCGGTAATATTTGGTTTATTTCAATTCAATGAATTTTTTATAAAATTGGTTTCCAAGTTGAAATGTATTCTTTAAAAAAGAAAAAAGAGATTTTGTGAATAAATATTTTGATATGGTTTTATACAAAAGTGGTTTATATAATGAATGATTTTATGAAAATGTTTTATAAAATGGAAAGAATTTTAAGGACTAAACATGATGGTTTTAAGATGATTTTTGAAAGGATTTGGAAATGGAAACTATTATAGTTTTGAAGTATTTGTGATTATTAGTGTAAATGCTTTTTCCACTTCGGGATATAAAGAGATTTGTTATTCTACCGATGATTCGGGTAACCCATAACTAAAAAGCGGGCATGGGAGGTGCTGATGTTCTGTAGCCTCAGTATAGTTCGCTCTCGTTGTAGAGGATATATATATATATATATATATATATATATATATATATATATATATATATATATATATATATATATCGGAAGGTTAGGACCCAATTGCCTCGTTATGGCTGGAAATCTGCCAATAAGGTAGCATATAGTTTTGTATGCTTATATTTTGATAACATTTCAAAAAGGTGATTTTTTTAAGATCCCAAAATAAAGGACTAGTTTGAATTTGAAAGATATATATATATATATATTTCAAAAATAAGAAATCGAGAATAAAGTCCAAAGAGATAATTTTCATAAAGTTAATTAGATTCGAAAAATCTAAATGTAAATATTAAGCCTAAGTGGGTAGTTTTGAGAATTGCATATTGTTTGTTGCATCGTAGGCTCCATGATTCTTATTTGCGATATGAGAACTACGTTGCCTTGGTCCTGTATCTAATCGGGTACCTAATTAAGTAGGGGTATGTAGGCAGCCACAAATGGTAGTGATGCAGCCCCAGTAATAACATAAATTTTTTTGTTTATTGTTTACTATATATCATATGTTGATGTATTTTTCATGCTTACTATTTTATTCCTCATTTACACATGTTTATTGAGTTAGTAGGAACGACTATTGCTGTCTCTCGTAAGAGTTGTGCAGCGAAAAATTTATTTGTATTGGTATTCGGTACGTATTTAAGCACACCTAATAGATTAAATTGATTATTCTGATAACTTTTAAAATTGAATGTTGTATCCTATACATTTTGTAATGTTGGATATTTATCAAATATTATGTATTAAGTTGGTAGTTTTCATTCGTAGTTTTAGAACGGACGTGTTTTTCGGCGATTTTGACTAGTCCGAAAACCCAGGTCATTACAGTAGCCATCTCCGAGCTGTTTACTTTGATGATCATGAAGTCTGTTGGGTTAAATACGCATGCGTACTACCTTGCCAAAAGGCAAGTAAACCCTTTGCCCCCCAAAACATGCCTTCCGATAGAAAGACGTGTTTTTAATTGCCATAAATCCAAAATCAAAAGTCCGTAATCCATCGAAATTCATAACCGTTTCGAGTCGATATCCAATTCCAAATATGTAATCTCTTCAGATTATTTTATCCAAATCTATATCCATCTAAAGCCAAATCCATTGCTATTCGAGGCTTCTCTGGACCCATACCCATGTCTGCGACCGCTCTGAATTAATGTCCTAATCAATAACTTTTCAAAGCTGATATCCAAATCCGTGACCTCTCTGGGTCCTTACCTAGCACAATCTATACTCAACGTCCGAGTAAGCCGATCATGTCGCTCTTCGACGAAGCGTCATTACTTTATGTGCTTCGATTTAGTGTCCTTGAACATTAACTGATGTCTTGGCCTAAGTTCTAGGCTAATCGTGGTCTCTTCAGACCTTTTCCGAACATAATCCATACTCGACGACCTGAGTAGGTTGATCATATCGCTCTTCGACAAAGCGACTTACTCCTTGCGAGGCATAATCCATACTTGACGTCTTGCTAGGTTTTATTCTGTGGCCTCGACTCTCCGGTCGAGGAATTAATCTATGTACAAGTCCATTCTGTCACTCTCCAACAAAGGACTTGCACCTTGCGGTTACCGCCCCATCACTCTGACCAGCACAATGATCGTGTCCTATTTTATTTATTGCAGCAATGCGGACCACATATAACCTAATAATTAAGAGCCTGTACATCCAGAAATCCAAAACTATAAAAGCCAAAAGGTGCCTCTCCAAGCATGACGGTTCATCATTGTCTCAGAACATGCTTAACGACTGTCCTCAATCTCGTACATGTGTAAGTGACTTAGCCGCCTTATTTAGAGTTTAATATTATTACTACTACTATTACGGTCGGAGTCCAAGTCCTGAACTCGGCCCTTACCATCACAACCAGTCGATGACGATCCATGACCCCGATTAACGGCCATTCCTGTTTCCATTTGAAGTGGATGGTGGCTACTCAAGTTCCATCGCCATTGTCTAATTCCTCACGTACTACGGTAGTCTGTTATTCCTGACGTGCTCTTCAATTATAAATGCCTACATTCATCCATGATGTACCCATTCAATTCGTGGAATGGGCAGTACTTTCCAGACATATGGTCCCACACCGTAGGATACCTCCTTGCCGGTTTTTCGATAGGGGATTTGCCACCTAGTGTTCAGATAAATCCATTCTAAGCTTTCCATCAAATCCGAGTAGGAGGTGAATTTCGGCTCCCACTCTTTCCATCACCTTTTCGTCCTATCATGTCCATCATCTAGTTTCTGTTTGCCTCTTTCATTCTTATTTGCATCTCCTGATGTTCATCCGCTTTACACAGTGTTCACCTCCTGTTTGTCAGCTCATGCATCTTCTTGCCACAAGAATCTTCCTGCTTCATGACAAAACTCCCTGAGATCCATAAGTGGATCCCGCACCAATGTATCCTTGAAATCCATGCCATCATCAATTCCTAATATAGCTACCATCAAAACCATGGATGGATATGGCCAATCCACCGATGCCGCCACGACATTAAACCTTGTTGGAATGGACTCTTCAGTCCTCTATTTCAGTGTTGCCAAACTCATCGCATTTTTAGGCCTTGAGATGTGAACTTTGAACTGCCTCATAAATCTTTCGACAAATTCCATCCATGTGCCAATAGAACCGCTCTCCAACTTCCTGAACTACAAAGCTGCAATATCTATTAGATACAGGGGAAAGCGTCATGCCATGATTTCCTCTGATGCCTTTAGTACTTCCATATGCCGCATATATCTCATCATATACATAGCTGGGTTCGACTTTCCGTCACATGCTTATAGAGTGGTAGTTTAGACTCCGATAGATTCCTAGCATTTCTAATATTATGAGTGATTGGACTTCTATTTACATCCTCCAAAGTCCAAATCCCTATTCGCAAATTCTCCACGCATAGCTCACATGATCATCTCTGTAAACCTTTCATTGTCATCTAGTCTTAGTCTCCTATCATCACTTCCAAAGTGCCCCCTCGGTCTACGATGGAATTTCAGAACGTACTTCTCCGGACAAGCATCCAAAATTCGATTGGCACCAAAATGCAGCACCACCCATCACCGTGCGTGGGATCAATCCAGCCTGACCTCGGGGCATGTCTCAGAGTCTAGATCGATCGGCGCTGATCCTTATGGATGGATTTGGGCCGATCATTCCTCGTTGGCCGGGAGATGCCCCCGGCTATTCTACTTTGTTCCATAGTCCACCTGCTCTATTTCCATGATTCCGATTCTGCTTTTCCACAACTCCTGCTACTCCAACTTCATGATACATATTTCCAACATTTCTTGCTACTTCAATCCCTTAGTTCTGTGCTCCAGCTTGTCTAACCCATCAGAGTAAATTCCACATCATCTCCTCCTGTCTTTTCAGCATCCTTTCCTACATGGCATCCATAACCATTTCCATTTCATCCCAAGTGATGTAAATTGACGCTTGATTAGTTCCAGCTCCTAAGAAAGCCTCATGACTCCCTCTATGATGGCTCCTTTCCATTTGTGCTCTCCTTTTTGATTTTATAACCATTGCTCCAAACCTAAGCTATCTAGTTGATTCCAAATCTAAACTCTAAATCCATGGGGGCTAGCTTTCTCGGTGAAAACATCAAAAATGTGGGCATCAAAAATGGCCACCAACACCCAGTTGTATGTAAAAGCACCAACCTTCAATTCAGGCATAGAAATGTGAAGAGAAATAAATGAAGAACAAAATTAAAACAATAAGCAAGTAAAGAGAGACACGGATTTATAATGGTTCGGCTAACTTCGGCCTACATCTACTCAAAAGATAATGAAGTGAAGTAGAAAATCCCCCCAAATGAATAATCAAGTCTGTATTTATATGTGAAGCCTTGCATGGACCGGGCTGAAATTTCACCAGAAGAACCTCCAGAGCCAAACAACCCAATCCATAAAATTTAGGTCGATTGCCCACCATAGGAACGATTGGTGCTAATCGTTTTTATTTGCACACGGGGTCCATCGATTGATATGGTTGGTCGCTCGTGTTCGTTATTTCTAGTTTTTGAAGTTGTTTCAACGATCGCCCTTGTGGTTGTTGAGTTTTAGATCGATCATCGCTGATTTGTACCGCTAATCTGAGTGACCCATAGGCATATCGATTCATGCTGATCCATAATAAAGATGTCATATCTGATCCATATTGGGGATTAATCATAGCCAATCTATTTTGGGGATGGATCGTAGCTGATCCATAATGGAGATGGATCATTGCTAATCAATATTAGGGATGAATCATAGCCGATCCATTTTGAAAAACGATCGTACCCGATCGTTATTTGATTTGAAGTGTGAAATTCATACTTAGCCAATTCCAGAATGCCATTCGTAAGAATCTGTACCACTATCGTTGGTAGTCTTGTCTATAATCGATCTCCAATCCTATTAGCCATCTCTGGGCTATTTCCTTGATGATCATGAAGTTCATTGGGTTAAATCCACCTGTATACTGCCTTGCCAAAAGATGGGTTAACAACCTACAAGATTATTGCAATAATCATGGAATGGCAATACGTGGTGGTGTATAACCACAACGCGGTAACACCATTAGTTTTTACGTTTAACCATACATGAAGCGTAAAAGGGAGTGTGATGAATCACGTTGTTTTTTGCATGGTTAAACATATAACCTCATTGGAGCTTTGCACGATTTCCTTTTTTCTCGTGTTAATTGTCTTTTATTTCACCTTTAATTTTTTTTGAGTGCTGCAGCTTGTAGAATAATCAAGCGATGAAGATACTAATAATGAAAATTTATTGGAATATACTAATGAATTTATAGTATATGTGTGTGTAACTTTTTTTTTGAATTTAATGGCTTCCGTTCCCTCCCTATCCCCTCAAAACGTACTTTCTACCATACCTCCAACTTTTCATCCCATCTCTCTCCCCATACCTCCTGTCCCTCTCCCCCTTGACCCGCCTCCTTGTCAGCAACCTGTTCCCCATCATCCCCGACTTCTCCCCTATGCCCACATCCATCTTCCCAGAAATCAAACCCATCCCCACCTGTCCCCTCTTCCCAGTCGTCATCATCTATTCAATGGAACTCTCTCTTCAAAGACAAACCTCGTAATGCAGGTCAGCATTCACCCATTACAGTGCCACTGGTTATGAAGGAGAAGCTCTGGTACCGCCAGAAATGGTTATAAAAGCAGGCAATGATGTTTGGGAAGAATACTTGGTAGGATTTTTTTCTTGATAAACCTCTTTCGTACCTGACTGTAATAGCTCATCTTAAACGGGTTTAGAGATTAAAGGGATCAATTAAAGTAAAATCTGATGGATTTCTGTTCCTTTTCAATCTATCTTGTGATGAAGATAGAAGGAAAATAATTGCTTCAGACCCAATTATCATGAGGAACAATTATTCATAATTAAGCAATGGGATTCAAATGTTGGTAACAGCTGTAGCACGATAAGAACAGTGCCTGTCTGGATTAAGCTATCCAATATTCCGCTATATGCCTGGTCTCATCTGGGGATTGATTGGCTTGCCTCGCGTATTGGTTCATTCATGTGTATGGATGAACAAACGGGAAGGTTGGATAGAATTGGATATGCAAAATTTATGGTAGAAATCTCTCCAACAGTTGATTTATTGGATGAATTTGCTGTGAGGCTACTAGATGGCTCGGTGTAGTTTGTCAAAGTTGATTATTTGTGGAAGCCAGATATTTGCATTTACTGCAATGATTTTGGGCATAAAACTGAAAATTGTATAAAAATGAAAAGTAATTATGAAGACAATGCAGGAACAAAGGAAGAAATAAGTAAGGAAATCAGAGCAAATGAAGTGGAGAAACAAAAAAGTTACAACAGTCATGAATAAAAGGCAGGAGTGGAGAAAGGTTGAAAATAGAGGAGTAAAAATGAGAAGAGATAGGGATAAAAACATGCAAAATGAAATCATCACTAAAAAAGCAGGAAATTTGGAAGAGGAAACCATGAGTACAATGATGCATGAAATACATGCTTTCTCACAGGAAAAAAACAAACTAGCAAAAACGAAGAATGGAAACAATAGAGTAAGCAATAGATTTAATGTTTTGATGGAGGATGAAGAGTGGAACCCATGCAAAGAAAGATGTAATAAAGAATCAAGCAATGTGATAGGTGATGTAGAAGAGGTAGAGGAGGAAGGAGAATTCATAGGCAACATGCAGTCAAATAGTATGGAAAATGATGAACAAGTGCCAACAATAGTAATAATGCAAACTAGAACAAATGAAAAAGAAAGTAATAATGACAGGGGAACAACACCATCCAATGGCTCTCTTGCACAAGACACAATGCACACTGAAAATCTTACAGCTGAAACTAACAAAAAAAAGTGGAGGAAAATCAATTTCTGTTTGTGATAATCTAGAAAAGAATGAAAATAATAGTAGCTTAAATCCTATTTCTTTGCATGAAGAAACTCAGTTCAGAGAAACACTGGAAATTGAAATATTCAACATATGCAACTCTGTGCATAATGAAGATAATGTGCACAATGCTAACTTTTACACTTTCAATGGTGCCCTGCCTGGTTGGACCTCTCTGCCATCATCACCAAAAGGCTCTCCATCACTTCCTTTGGAAGAATATAAGAGAGAGAAAAGTAAAAGCAGTAGAAAAAAAAGACTTGGTTGACAATTTAACTGGTCAAAGGAGTTCTCTTTCAACAAGGAGCATGAAAAATATAATTCACCAATCATTGAAGTATACCAAATGATACAATCCTATGCAATATGGAATATAAGAGGAGCACATTCCTTAACCAAGCAAGATCAAGTCAAGTACCTCATCAACCATCATAAGTTAGTTCTTTTTGCTATTCTTGAAACTAAGTTGAATGAAGCTCTAACAATTAAAGCTGCTAGGCACATTATTCCTACCTGGTCCCTTAACCACAACTTAACTAATGCTCCTTATGGTCGAATCATGGTCATGCATGACCCCTCTGTTTTAGCTCTTTCCACAGTTCTATGTAATGACCAACTGAAGCACTTCCATGCCAAACTTACTGATTCCTCCAAGTCCTTTTACCTAATATAATTTATGCTCACAACTCCTCCAACTCTAGGCAAACTCTACTTGACCTTCTTCCTGCTTTCAAGCAGGATACCCACCCCTGGCTTGTCTTTGGGGATTTCAATTGCTGCCTTTCCTTGCATGACAAACAAGGAGGCACTCCCCTTCTTCCTAAAGATATTATCCCTCTTAACAAGGCAATTGATGGCTCAAGTTTGCTTCACATACCCACCACTGGTGCAAAATTCACCTGGAGCAACAAGAGTCGATCTAGAGTTAGAACTTTTATCACCATTGATCACTCTTTTGCTAACCTCAAAGCCTTATCCTCTTGGCCAACTATGTCATCCTTTATCCCCCTCCCTGTCCTGTCTGACCATTCTCCAATCATTTTCTCCTCGAGAAAGAAGCTGTTAAAGGAAAATAAAAGTTTCAAATTTTATAATACTTGAGTCCATGAACCTGAGTATAATAGTATTATAAATAAAGCTTGGTCTGAAAATTTTTATGGAAACCCTATGTTCATATTTTGCAGGAAACTACAAGCAACAAAGTATGCATTAAGAGATTGGGCTAGGAGCAAATTTGGTGATGGAACACTGATATCAACTATGCTGAGAAAGAAGCTTAAGGAAACCCAAGAATTTATGATGAACAATCCGGCTAACGAAGCTGCTGCATAATTGGAGAGAAAACATTTTGAGGACTTAAATAAAGCTTTGCACACTGAAGGAAATATGAAGAGACAGCAATTGAGGCAAAAATGAGCAGTTGAAGGGGACAATAATACTGCATATTTCCATGCAGCCTTAAAAGTGAAGCATGCAAGGGAGAATATCACTTCAATTTTTGATGGTTTCGGGGTGCTGCACACTGAACCAGCTGAAATTGATAATGCCCTTCTCAAATACTATAGCAATTTGTTGGGAAATAGTGCTGACTTCATTCCTCAGATCGATGATCTTTCTCAACTACAGTTACCTATTATTCAAGCTGAGGAAGCTATCTCCCTTGTCAATAAGGTTACTGATAAGGAAATTAAGGATACATTGTTTTCCATGAACAAACAATCGAGTGGTGGACCTGATGGTTTCAATGTCCAATTTTTCATTCACGGTTGGGATATCATTGAGAAGGATTTCTTAAGAGCTGTTCATAACTTTTTCTCTAGTTTCAAAATTCTAAAGGAAGTGAACACTACTAACCTTGTTCTTATTCCAAAGGTTCATCCACCCTCTTCTGTTACATCATTTAGGCCAATATCGTGTTGCAATGTCATGTACAAGTGTATATCCAAGAATCTTGCTACAAGACTTGCTGTTGTGCTTAGCAGAATCATATCCAAGAATCAAACTGCCTTCCTCCATGGAAGGAATATCCTTGATAACATCCTCATAACTCATGAATTGCTCAAGGGATATGGTCGTGCTCATGCAACCCAGAATGCCATGCTGAAGCTAGACCTTATAAAGGCTTATGATAGTATTCACTGGACTTCAATTGTGAGAATCATGGCTCTCATGGGATTTCCAAAAGTATTTGTGGCCTGGATTTACAGCTGTATTTCATCCCCCACTTTCTCTATAAAATATAATGGATTCTCTTCTGGTTTGTCAAGAGCAAGCAGGGGATTAGGCCGGGGGATCCTATATCTTCTTATCTATTTATACTAGTTATGGAAGTGTTTACTTCAATGCTGAACAAGAAATTTGTTCAGAAGGATATTGTTTGCGCCAAAATTGTCCACAAACACCCAATATCGTGAAAGCACCCATTTACCAACACCGATCAGCAATAATTAACGCAGAACTCAGATCTAAGAGATAGTAAATGAGCAAATCGCGGATAACAATAAACAACATAAGATTTATAGTGGTTCGGCGATCGTGCCTACGTCCACTTTGAAGTTGGTGACTTTATTGATATTCTCTTGATGATTTCAATCGATTACATCGAATTACAACTGATGATAGCTTTCAAATCTGATTACAATAGCAACAACGAAGTAGGGAATTGAATCCAGTAGAGTCTCGGTGTCGAATGGTCGAAGATCCCCTTTTCTGAAGGCTTCAGGGTGCTATTTATAGGCGTAGGAGGCCCGGATCTCGCTCAAATTTCGGGAGACTTTTTCTGGCACATGAGTGGGCCCACGCGACCGACCCCACCAAGTTTCGACTCGATCTGAGATCGATTCGAAGTGATTTCGAATCCATCGAAAAATGGTCCAATCGTGCTGAAACTTGGCAGGAACAATCTTTACCTTGTATGGAAGCTACTGTGAAAATTTCGTTGCATTTGGATCAGTGGTTTAGGAGATATGATCGATTCGAGCTGATGATTTTCGGTTGGCTGTTCTGTTCGAATCGATCACTTCGAACCCATGAGTTCGAATCGATGGCTGCACGTGGTTCTGTAGTGACCTGGCGCGCGTCCTTCGAGTCGATCTGGTCTTCTCTCCGGGTTGAACGCTTCGCATCCATGTTCTTCACCTCGTTTGTATCGAGGTACGTTGCATAGTTCGATTCGATAACAATTGCTTTGCACGCTTGTTCGCATCGATAGGAACACGTTCGTTCGTATCGATCAGAAGCTGATGGATACGAACTAACGAACTTCAATTAGATCGATACGCACAAGCGCGTTCCACTGATGGATACCTCTCCATCGATTCGAACTAATGCTTCTCTGTGGGTACGAATTCGAGCGAACTAGTGCCCGAAGATGGATTCGAGGATGATCGACACGAAGCAGCGTTGGGGTTCGAAACCGATCGATTCAAAGCGTATGTAGGCCGATGGATTTGAACTTTGTTGAGGGGATGCCTATCTGATGGGTTCGAACCGATCGATTCGAAGTGATCAATATCATGCCTGATCGATTCGAACTCGATCGATTCGAAGTACATGGTGGCTGATGGATTCGCACTTGACAGGCAGTGATGGATTCAAATCCTATGGATTCGAAGTGAGCATCTCCTCCACCTTTGGATGGGTTCGAACGACATTCTTTAGTTGACTCGAATCGATCATCTCTCGCTCATACGACCTCCGATTAACCTAAAATTTGGAACATTGACTTTAATGGCCTTGCTTGTCATGCCTTATCAATTGTAGCCTGATCCGGGCTCGGACAAAATTCATCGATATCCATAGCGAAGTGAAGTACATCCAATCTCTGAGACGGACTGTCTTTTGTTTTTGACCGATCTTTTGGTATCATGGCTTTGCCAAAAAGCGGGATAACATTTGCCCCCCAAAACATGCCTTGCGGTTAGAAGGTGTATTTTGTAATGCCTTGAGTTGGATGCTCATATCCTATCATCAACCTGCAAAGAACTTGATAGTTTCATATGTCCTCAAATGACGATCGTTCGGGATCGTTTGCCACTTGGGATGAATCGGGACCGTTCGCGGTCTGCGCCGTTCGTGGCAAAGGATGGAATAGGACCGTTCGCGGTCGATGCCGTTCGCGGCAAATGGTGATCGTTCGCGATCAAGTGCCGTCCAAGGCGAAGGGTGACCGTTCGAGGTCGGATTTCATACCGAGTGAATCATGACCGTTCGCGGTCGGTTCCATTCGAGGCGGATTGTGATCGTTCGCGATCAGCTGTCTTGTAAGTGAATCGTGACCGTTCGCGGTCAGATGCCGTTCGAGGCGATTTGTGATCGTTCGCGATCGTTTGCCGTTCGAGGCGAATTATGTGTGCCCGGGGGGGACTTAGTATTATTGATGTCGGAGTTCATGTTCGGGGGAGTTTCTGAATCAAAGACTCTGGTGGTTCATCGCCATACAGAAGGTGCGCGTGGACCGTTCGCGATCCAACGGGCATGAAAATAAACTCTTTCATGGAATTGCAAATATCAAAGCAATGGTTATACGAATCTCACAACAGAAATGTCCATACAAACAGAATCTAAATGTTCAAATCAAAATCAAAGCAAAAAGCAATGCGGGGATGTCAAAGTGTAAACTCTCACTATGATGCGGTTGGTAGTCATTTAGATCATGCCTATGGATCGTGCGCGATCGCTCACATGTGTAAATGATTTAACCGTATTAGTGGGAGGTTTACAACTTGTTCATCGTTATTTCAGCCAATTAATGGATAATCAGACGTTGCCCCGACTCAGGGCCACCTCTAGTTGAGGTAGACGGTGGGCGCTCTGGCTCCACTGCTGGAGTCTGTTTCTTCACATACTGAAGGAGCATACCATTCCTGATATGCCCTTCCACCTCATCCTTCAGATGCCTGCAATCATTAGTGTTATGACCGTTCAGTTCATGAAATATGCAATACTTATCTGATTTCCTTTCGTCGGAAGTTGGGTCCCTTTGCATTGGTCTGCGATACGGGACCTGTTCTTTGGTATCCTGATAGATTCGCTCTAAATTCTCGTTCAACTCAGAATATATGGTAAATCTTGGTTCCTTTCGTGGTCGCATCGACCTGTTATAGCCACTCTCAGCCTTTCGCTTACCCTTGCTAGTTTCTGTACCTTTCTCAGGAGGATTTCCATCTTTGACCGTGTAAACATTGAGCTCATCTACTTCTTCTCTTTCTGCACTCGCGTCTTCCAATCGCAGGAACTTTTTCGCCTCATGATAGAATTCTCCTAGATCCATAGGTGGATCTTTTGTCAATGAATTTTTGAAATCCGTGCCATCGGCTATTCCGGAAACGACTGCCATCATAACCATGGATGGATCTGGCCGATCCAAAGATGCTGCTGCCGCATTGAACCGCGTCAGAAAACTCCTCAAAGTCTCTCCAGCCTTCTGCTTCAAAATTGCTAAACTCATTACGTTCTTGGGTCTCGCAATGTGAACCCTAAATTGTCTCATGAATCTTTCAGTCAAGTCTGCCCATGTTCCTATGGAGCCGCTCTCTAGTTGCCTGAACCATAATGCTGCGATATCTGTCAGATATAATGGAAAGCACCGGGCCATAACCTCTTATGATGCCCCTAGCACCTCCATATGCCTCATGTACCTCGTCAAATGGACCGCGGGATCTGTCCTCCCATCATACATCTCTATTGATGGCAACTTAAACTCTGGTGGGTTCCTAGCCGTCCTAATTGCAGAAGAAAAGGGACTCCTGTTTACGTCTTCAAGATCTTTGTTTGTTAATCCGCCTCTCATGGCTCGCCTAACCATTTGTGCCAATTTATCTTCGTCTCCAAGATGCAATCCTCGTTCATTGCTTTCGACCTGCCCCCCGAGTTCATGAGGGAATTCTGGAATCTACCCCCTTGACTGAGCGTTCATTCCTCTGCTATCTCCAGGTTGCGCAGATACTCTTCTCTCTCCCTCCGGGATTGGATCTACATGCTCCAACTGTGTGCCTCCTAATCCAGGTGCCATGCCGGATGGTCCTGCTCCATTCTGAACTCCATTTGCTTCCCTGTTCTGTGCTCCAAGTTGTCCTATTTGTTGAAATAAACTCTAGATCAACTCCTCTTGTTTCTTCATCGTTGTCTCCATCTCGTCCCTAGTGATGAAGATCGACGCTTGATTCGCTCCTGAAGAAGCCTCTTGACTTCCTTGGTGTTCACTTCTCTCTGGCCTTTGTTTCTTACTTGTTTGTCTCGTCATGGTTCTTAGGTCCAAGTCTTTAAGCCTTCAAATTCAAATTATCCTGAATCAGCTCTTCTCAGTGAAAGCACCAAAATGTTTGCGCCAAAATTGGCCACAAACACCCAATATCGTGAAAACACTCGTTTACCAACACAGATCAGCAATAATTAACGCAGAACTCAAATCTAAGAGATAGTAAATGCAGCAAATCGCGGATAACAATAAACAACACAAGATTTATAGTGGTTCGGCGATCGTGCCTACGTCCACTTTGAAGTTGGTGACTTTATTGATATTCTCTTGATGATTTCAATCGATTACAGCGAATTACAACTGATGATAGCTTTCAAATCTGATTACAATAGCAACAACGAAGTAGGAAATTGAATCTGGCAGAGTCTCGGTGTCGAATGGTCGAAGATCCCCTTTTCTGAAGGCTTCAGGGTGCTATTTATAGGCGTAGGAGGCCCAGATCTCGCTCAAATTTCGGAAGACTTTTTTTGGCACGTGAGTGGGCCCATGCGACCGACCCCACCAAGTTTCGACTCGATCTGAGATCGATTCGAAGTGATTTCGAATCCATCGAAAAATGGTCCAATCGAGCTGAAACTTGGCAGGAACAATCTTTACCTTGTATGGAAGCTACTGTGAAAATTTCGTTGCATTTGGATCAGTGGTTTAGGAGGTATGATCGATTCGAGCTGATGATTTTCGGTTGGCTGTTCTGTTCGAATCAATCACTTCGAACCTATGAGTTCGAATCGATGGATGCACGTGGTTCTGTAGTGACGTGGCGTGCGTCCTTCGAGTCGATCCGGTCTTCTCTCCGGGTTGAACGCTTCGCATCCATGTTCTTCGCCTCGTTTGTATCGAGGTACGTTGCATAGTTCGATTCGATAACAATTGCTTTGCACGCTTGTTCGTATCGATAGGAACAGGTTCGTTCGTATCGATCAGAAGCTGATGGATACGAACTGACGAACTTCAATTAGATCGATACGCACAAGCGCGTTCCACTGATGGATACCTCTCCATCGATTCGCACTAATGCTTCTCTGTGGGTACGAAGTCGAGCGAACTAGTGCCCGAAGATGGATTCAAGGATGATCGACACGAAGCAGCGCTGGGGTTCGAAACCAATCGATTCGAAGTGTATGTAGGCCGATGGATTCGAACTTTTTTGAGGGGATGCCTATCTGATGGGTTCGAACCGATGGATTCGAAGTGATCAATATCATGCCTGATCGATTTGAACTCGATCGATTCGAAGTACATGGTGGCTGATGGATTCGAACTTGACAGGCAGTGATGGATTCGAATCCTATGGATTCGAAGTGAGCATCTCCTCCACCTTTGGATGGGTTCGAACGACATTCTTTAGTTGAATCGAATCGATCATATCTCGCTCATACGACCTCCGATTAACCTAAAATTTGGAACATTGACTTTAATGGCCTTGCTTGTCATGCCTTATCAATTGTAGCCTGATCCGGGCTTGGACAAAATTCATCGATATCCATAGCGAAGTGAAGTACAACCAATCTCTGAGATGGACTGTAATTTGTTTTTGACCGATCTTTTGGTATCAGGGCTTTGCCAAAAAGCAGGATAACAGATATATTGCTCCATTCAAACTGCAAGTCCCCTCAAATCACATCCCTTCTCTTTGCAGATGACATAATGATTTTTACTAAGCCTGATCAGGGTTCCATTGAACAAATATTAGGTTATCTCCATAATTTCTATCTAATGACATGGCTAAAATTGAATGCAACCAAATCTCTATACTCACTTTTGGCATCTCCTCTAAAGAAACTCAGCATTTGATTGATATATCAGGCATGCAATCAATGGATAACAGCATGAACTATTTGGGCCTTCCTTTATGCTCTTCTAGAATTACTACTGCTGATTGCCTGCCTTTGTACTCGAAAATATGTGGCATTATGAACTGTTGGGCTAATAGATTCATTTCTCAAGCTGGTAGACTTGTACTGATCAAGTCTGTCACTACTTCTGTGATGGTTTATTGGTCTAGAGTGTATATTCTCCCCTACAATCTTGTGAATATGGTCAGGAATGATATGTTGAGGTACTTCTGGACTGGGTCAATTCACTCAAGGAAAATTATCCCTTGTTCCTTTGCAAGAATGGAGAAATCTAAAAACAAAGGTGGGCTTGGAATATTTAACTTGTTAACATGGAGTAAGGCAGCTTTCAGTGTTCACTTGAATGCCCTGCTTTGTAATTCTGATTCACTATGGGTTGCTTGGACAAAAAAGCATAATCTTGGTAGTAGAAACTTCTGGACTATGTCAGTGCCCCCAAAACTCAAGCTGGACATGGAGGAAATTGCTTGGCTTAAGAACTACATTCATACCATATATAAAATACTCTCTGTCTCATAACAGTACTATCAACTTTTGGAATGAACCGTGGATGTCTGAAGGATTGTTGCTTGGAAAAATATTTTCCCCTCTCTAAATTGATCGGACTGGAATCGATAGGGATGCATATGCTAAGGATTTTTTGAATGAGGTTTGCTTGTTTTGCCCTACACCAGTAACCAAGAAATAAATGCTGTTTGGAAAAATTATCAAAATATCAAATATCCTGCTGCTCCTGAGGACATTCTACTTTGGAAAGGTAAGATACACTCTATCCTTGTTGCTTATGATCTTCTAGCTAATGGTTATGGTAGCCCTAAGTTAGTTTGGCATAAAGTTATATGGACAAGCATCTCTCCTGCCATGGAGAACTTACTGATGTGGAAGATTATAGTTAATGCTCTTCTGACCAAGAGTAAACTAATGAGTTATGGATTGAATGTTGACCCTCTTTGTGTTTTCTGCAAGTTACAGTATGAATCTCTGGAGCATCTTTTCTTTGAATGCTCTGTTCTATTAGATTTGTTGAAAAGAGTGGTAGGAAGAATAAACTCAAACCATGATCATGGGCTGTCTACTGTGGAGTGGGATCTGATATGTAAGTCTACCAAGTGGAAGAAGCATGATAGAAATGTATACTTCTTTTATCTAAAAAAGTACTTGAAAATGGTATGGGATGAAAGAAATCTACGATGTTTTGAAAATAAGAGCAGGAGTATGGATCAGCTATGGGAGTATCTAAAGCATGTTATCATATCTGGTATAAGGGAAAGTCAGTATGACTTCAATTGTCATTTGAATGATCTGTAGCTTTAGCCTTTGTTTATGTGTTTTTTTTCTTTACTCTCCTTCTTCTTGTCTTGTATCTATGTGTGTTTGTTTTCTTTTCATGCCTTTGTGTGGTTTTGCAGTGTTTTATTTTCAGTTTTATTGGTGATAATGAGCTTGTTCATTATCATTTCTCTTTTTATATTATCAATAAACTGGTAGGGGACCAGATAACCCCGCTTTCCATGCAAAACACACACACACACACACACACACATATGTGATGTAAGTAATATTTATTTTATATTGGTTTTTTATTTGGAAAACAATTGGGTAATACGATTATTATTTTTTCATAAATTTATCCATCTTGTCCGCAATTGGTTAATTAGGTTTATAACACTAGCAAACATCTTAGTTTTGTAATAATTATAATGAAATCAGATATTGGTGCTTCTAGTAAGGAATCGAGAATAATGTTTGCTTGCAAACATAGTTTTATAAGAGGAATAAATTATAGTCCTAGTAATTATAGATTGATAGGAACTAAAATAATGTAATTGTCTATTTAGGCTTAAAGGTGTGAAACTTTCTTTTTTGGACAATTGGTGGAAGTCCATAATCATTCTGAGATAAAGCATACTGAAGGTCATTCATATGTAGGAAAGTTAAGTGATTTATTACTCTAGCAAAACCAATTGCATTCGGATTACCTTGAATGTTTGCTTTATCCAACAACCCATGCACATCATTTAAAGTCTACAACAAACAATAAAGTATTTTAACTTCACAATATTAAATTTAATGGAAAATTAAGTTAAATTTTCCATATATAGTTGGTCATAAGTTGGCTGATATTGTGATGGTTTAACCATGTATTACCAAGTAATATGGCTAGATTTTGAACACTTAGTATATTATGATCTGTATACCACTCAACATTATCATCAATGCAACTCAAATAAGATTGATTGAGCAGTATTGATTGATGTCCTTCTATAATAATATGATGATACCAATTCTTCCATATAGTTTTTAAAAACTGATAATAAACACGAGTGTCTGCCGTTGATGTTGTTCCTTGTCGAGCACTCATCGTGACCGGAGGAGTAGGAGGTATGGGATTGTTCTTTACTTTGCCAAACTGTCTCAGTACTTTATTAGGATGATATAGATTCACAACGTTGAGAAAAAGTATGCAAACACTATATCAAGCAATGTCATAAAATGGATGAAAGGCACATGCATAGATGTACGGATCGAAAATAGCCTACGAATAAATGAGAAGAGAATAGTTAACGATATTGCAGAACATTATTACTTTACTATTGATAGAGTAAATAAAGATAATTACTTGATTAATTTGAATGTTTTCAGGAAATATATGTATATCTGTAATTGATAAATTGCTCTCCGAAGATGGATTCCATCGAGCGGCACTAGGTGAATTTTCAAACCAAAGTTTTCTAAAAGGATGGAAGCAAGGAAACTTCTTAGATGTCTGTTTCTCCAATAAGAAAAAGATCACTTGCAATCTTCTTAACACCAATACAACTAGCTAATTTGAGCCGTCTATACAAAATGCTAGAGCAGCTAAACTCCATGAATAAGTACTAACAAGACTCCAATCTTTTAATGGATCTAAAAGTTACATATGCACATGCGACTTACTTTTATCACCAAATAAAGTATTACCAAACAAGAACAAGAGATAATTTCGGGCAACTTCCTTAATTGCTTTATTAGTCCAATCATCACTAACAACATTGACCTTCTCAAATAACAGTGATAGATTTAACTTATAACCAACTCTATCATTCATTTCCAACCTTGCTTTTGCTAAACTAAGGCATGAATATTTAGAAACAATTCTAACTTCTTCTTCCATATCAAATGATTGACTTTGCATAGGTTTGCCTTCAACTAGAATGTGTAATAAAGATGCCACATCATCAGGGATTATAGTAATCTCATCAAATGACATATGGAAGGTATTAGTCTCTTGAAAGCAATGTTCCACAAAAGTAGATATCAGATTTTTGTTAATGCTCCTATAGCACGTGTTAACAATAGGGAACAAACCAGATGATTAAATAATATTTCTAAATTTAGTAGCATTTTCTAGAATCAGCCATTTTGTCAACTTGTGAGCATGATTAACACATGTAAGGGGTGACCGTTCCTACAACAAAATAAATTTACATCGGACTCTAATGCATTGTTGTTACAAAAATATCATAAAAGTTATAATTAAAATACCTTGCCCTTCTATATTATCGAACAATATGAATCTCATAATCTTTGATCACATCACTATATCTTGGCCCACCATAATCATTTGCTACTTGTTTGGCTTCATCGCCACTCTAAATGTCGTCATTTGTCTCCACATAGTCATCTTCCCCCTCTTCGCCCTATTCATCGTCTTCTTCTTCTTCCCCCGCCTCTCCCTCTTCTCCATGTTCTCCCTCTTCTCCCTATTTCACCTCTTCACCATGTTAGCCCTCTTCTTCCACTTTATTTCCTTCAACATTTTCCCTCTGCTCTTCATTGCCTTCAACATTTGCATCCATGTTTTCAAGCAAGCTACTTTCACCCTTTCGTCTATGTAACATTCTTCTATGTCTTTTAGAAGTAGTCATTCGTTTTTATCCATCTCAAAATAACAATACAATAACAACATTAAGGTTCATATCTATAAAATGTTCAATGAATTTTGTAACAAGTCGATGTTGTACATGATAAAAAACTGAACCATGCTTCAAGGCTGCATGATTCCTGTTTTTACCATGCATCAACTAAACAACGAAAAATATAAATCACGCATCAACAAAATATCAATTCATATTCTTACCATGCACTATCACATTGTGGTAAAAATACGAATCGATAATACTAGTATGTGATTCATATTTTTACCACGCAACAGCGGTACACAGTTAAAATACGAATCACGCAATACCAGTACCTGATTCATATTTTCAGCATGTGCTGACACTGTGTGGTCAAAATACGAATCACGTACTAGTAGTGTGCGTTTCATATTTTTATCACACATCATCATTGTGTGGCAAAGCAAGCACACCACATTCAACCTCATTGCGAACAATCAAGCTAGGCAAGAGGCAAGCTAGAGTTCTGACAAGCTAGAGTAGGGTTAGGGAAGATACCTGGGTTTGGAATGGAGGGTGAAAACGCATGCAAGGGTAAAATGGGAAAGAATGTAAAAAAAAATTGGGTTTACTTGGTAAAAGGGGGGATTTAGGGGATTTTTTCTTTTTCTAGGAGCTACTCAGTAGCAATAACCGTTCAAATAGAATCAACCCATCTCAAAATCAATCTCGCATCACTTTATCAAATTATTCATAACTTTTAAATCTATATGTCCCAAATAGAGAAAAACCCAAATTTCTCAATGGCACGTATAAATAGAACCCCCGGCAATGACAGGAGGCAAAGCCTCAAAGAAGCAGTTGGCAAGTATACTTCGTTCAGGATCAGTCGGGACAAGAGACAGTCAATAGGAATAGTCAGATCTAGAATCCTGCTTCGGCTACTGCAAGCCATCTCTGGCCATAAGAGGCAAGGCCTGCTCCTACCAGGAATAGTCGTGAGATTCAGGTTTGGTGTGTAGGAGTTGCATATGTTCAGTTTAGATTGTTCGATCCGTTTTCATGGGTACATGTGGATTTAGGTTCGGATCGGTTATGGATTTTTGATGAGGCCGGGATTGGTTTGTGATTTTGGCATTTTGTGGTTATGTGGGTAGTGGGGGTTAGTTGCGGTGGCGGTTTGCCCGGGGGGTTACGTGCGGGTCTGAAGGACAGGGACTTGCTTTAAAAGGTATTTCATAAAACCTTGAATATACTTGAACTTTATTGACTGCTTGTATTTCGTAATCTTTATACTCACTATAAAGGTAATGTTGCATATCGTAATGAGATGTGATGATGAAGAGTGTGCTGGTCAAAGTCTTCATATCATAATGAGATGTGATGATGAAGAGTGTGCTGGTCAAAGTCTTCTACGAAGGTGCACTGATTTCATGAAAAATGTCGAGAATTTTTTCTTCTTCTTATAATTCATATCTTATTCTTCGTACTACTTGGAAGTTGCAAGCAATATTTTAATGATTTCCCTATGTTATTGGACATGAAATGGTTAAATCATAAACTGATCCAAAATTTGAACGGTGAGTGTCTTTAATTGGTACAATTGCTTGTTTGAGGTTGATTGCTGATTGATATTGTTCATGGTGGCAATGTTTGTATACAATAAGCCATGGTGTGTGTAACAACCCATAATTTTGTAAATATTTTTAATTAATTTTTATTTGTAAACTTTGATATTTAGATCATTTAAGGTGAATTTTTAGAATTTTTCCAATGTAAGTTTGGAACTTGTTTGTAATTTGTTTTTCAAATACAATAAGATAAACAATTTCTGAAAATTTTATATTTTGGTCAACTGAAAGTCAAAGTTTGATCATAGTTGAAAATTTTAAATTTAATTTTTAAATTTTAATCTGTTTCTTTGAAGCAGAATATAATTTTGATATTCGTTCTGTTTTTCGTTTCGTCGAATCCTGGTTTATGCTTTTTAAATTGGATAAAATACAGTGTTTTACACGCAGTTATTTTCTTATCTTATCTTCTATTTTTCTATGTTAATTTCCCTCTTTTATTTTGTTTAAAATTTTTATTTTATTTAGTGGATTTTATATTGATAAATGGATTAGAAATTTGAAAAGACCTAAGTTATTTGTTTTTATTTGTTGCATTTTCCTTTTCCCTTGCCTTTCAATTTGCATAGCTAATTACTTCCCACATCTCTAGCCGTTCACCACTAAACCCTATCGCCATCTAGTTTTCTAAATCACGTACAAAGTTTCTCATCTCCTCATTTAATTCGTTTGCGTGAAAAAAAATAAAAATACAGGTTCTAATTCATGGCTTCCTTCTCTCTTCTTTTTCCACTTTCATTTTCTTTCTTTTTTGTTTTTCTTCCTCCTATGCTCGGCCACTTCACCTATATTCCTGATCACCATCTCTCCACCTCCTCCATGACCGACCATCACCTCTACATAACCTCCTCCAATCATGGTTGTGACCCCTAGATCTAGATCCACCACCAAAAGTTGACCAAAACCATCACAAGCCATGTATTTCCACCTTCCTCTTGGTTCTAGCCTCGGCCACCACTCAATACAACCCCATGCCTTGCTTTGCCATGACCTTATCATCTCCTTGCCGTGAGTAGAGATGCACTTGACCCAAAAAAAACCAAGGCCGAGCCACACAAGCCCTATGGCCGAACCCAAACTCCATCAACCCCTTGACCTTTTGGCTTCCTATGGTTTGTAACCTCCACCTCTTCACCTTCTAGCCTCTAGCCGTGTATACATGGTCCATAGCCGAGCCTAGCTTGCACAAAACATGAGGTGGCCGAGCCACATAATGATGGTCTAGCCTATTAAACCATGGCCGAGCCCACTTGGTGTTGAAGCAAAGGTTATGTCATGTTTATCTCATATTTCCCATTGTTTTAATCTATATTCTTTTGTATTGCATCATACGCATGTTTGTGATATTTGTTTGCATACAAGATTTGGATCTGACTCTTCATTCACTCAAAAATATAGTCGTACCTTGTCGTGCTTTTCGGAGTTTGGTGTCTGTCTCTAGTTTGTCAAATTTTTGCTTTAAAATGTGAGTTTATCACTCTAGACATACGTACTTTTATAATTGTGAAATGATGACAAGCGAATTGTATAAATTAATATGCTATGTTCATATATGCGTGTGATATATTTATATGATGTTAAATGCTGTTTGTATAACTGTTACATCATCTGATATTATATGTTATATTGTACTGTTCATTTTATTTACTGTATCATACTGCAAGTTCCCTATCACTATGGGCTGAAATGATACATACCCGAACGGACATTAGAATAAGGAAAAATCATTATGAGCTGAAATGATAGGCTCGAGTGATTTTTATTATATTTGATTTACTTGAGACTGCGGGTTTGAAATGATAGAACCCGGATTTTTCTTTTAAAATTACGGATTGAAATGATACATATCTGTATCACTTGACCTAGGTTAGAAAATATTATACAGGCCCATGGTTATATTTTTAAATAATATTTTTCTAAAAATTTATTAAGTATTTTTAAATAATATATCCCTTGAAGATTATTAAGTATTTTGAATTCTATAAATATATGAAATTTTAACTTAAAATTTCATCTAATACTTAATTATAAAGGTGTATTGGTTTCTCTATAAGTTAAATTTTTATAAAGTTAATAATTGGTTTTAAGTTGAATTAAAGATCTTTATTAATGATAAATAACTTAATAATTGAATTTGACTTAATATGAAAATTTTAAATCTAACCTATAATTGTTATGAATTTTACTTTATGAAATGGACATGTTTTGTATAATAAATAATGTATTTTGGACTGATAAAGTGGAATATAGTTTTAATTGGACATTTTGTAATAAAATTTATTTAACTAGAAAATCATAGTTAATCGATGTCTAAATGAATAGATTTAGAAGGAAAATTTGATTGTTATATTAACTATGATAAAATGTTCTTTTGTGAAATGTTATGTTTTGTAAAATAAATAGTTATGATTTTTAAAATGGAAAAATGTATCTTAAATTATGACTTAATGTGACATCCTGGAATTTTGACCCTATTTTACATTATGTTTTTAATCAAATTTAAATCAAAATACAATATTTTCATTTATAAATAAATAATATTTTAGACATTATTAGTTGTATATGTGTTATCAAGGAATTTATAATTTCAAAATGTAAAATAGACTCTTTTAACAATATTTAAAATTAAATCTGTTTTATTCAATTAAATTAAAAGTTATGTATTAATGACATTTAATACCAGATTTATAAATGTAGTTAATAATAATAAGTATAATAATACAATTCTATTCATATTAAATATAAATATAAAATATACAAATACAAATATAGGTTACAAATCAAATATTGGAAAGATTTAACTTTAAATAAAAATAAGATTTAAGAAGTGTTTCTAACAATAGCTTTTATAATTAAAATAAAATAAGCTTATAAATATTTAATATAAGTATAACATAAAATATGGTTATAAACATAAGTCTACATGAACATAAGTACAAAACTTTAACATGAATATAAGATATAAAAATATGAAATCAGACAAAGCAGAATTCATATGTAAAATTAACTTGTCTGCAAACACTAATTATTTGTGAACTTAAGAGAACAAGTATTCACATCAAAAATAAAACAAAATCATTGTACAAATATACACCAGACAAAAACAAGGATCCGCAAGTATCTTTACAAAGTAAACAAATTTGTCAGCAAAACATAATAAGTATTAACCTATATGAAAACATCTTAGTACAAACACAAATCTGCAAATATCTTTATACAAAATATATGCGTCAGCAAACATTAATTATGTGTTAACATAGGTGAAAACACAAACATTTAATTAGCACAACTTTCTGCCTGGAATAATCTTTCAGCCGAAATGGTTGAATTATCTTAGGTCTTAGTACATAAAAATAAAGTAAAATGTTATTATATCTAGGGAAGGCTTATTTGAGAAGCTAATATCCTATATAAAAAAGAAAACTGTTCTTAGTTATAAATACCACATCATTCTATTTGTATATATCATTTAGTTCAGTCCATAAATTCAAAGGTAAAGCCTGAGAAAAAGCAAAAGAAAAATATATAATCATCATACTTACAAGCTTAATCAAATTCAAGCAAAAAAGGGAAGTTACAGGAATTCAAAACTTCAACTGCAGTCTTCTTTGTCCATCAACAACCAGCCTCTGTTTCAACAGTATAGGGTGAGTAAACTTAACTTTTGAAAGTAATTACTAATAATTGATTTATGAATAAATATTATGTTGATGGAAATCTGTTCTGAGATGTTTTGTTACTGTAGGTTCTACTTATATGATGTTCTTCTAGTTTTAGGTTGTTGAGATAAGGAGTCAGAGAATAAAGCATACTTATCATATAAAAACATTTTCTGTACTTAAAAACTTAACTAAATAAATTTGGTTAAGACAAAGATTAAGGCTTGAAATGTTTTTTTTTAGGTAGCTGTGAAATTTAAACACTGTAAACTCAAATTTACAGTAAAAAGTAAATAATGATCAAAATTCGAATAGCATAAATTGTAAATTCGAATTTATATCTTGAAACATCATACTGTAATATGATTTTTAAGACAAGAATTAAAATTTTTAGACAACTATTTTTAGAGCAGTTTGATAATAAACCGTAAGTGCTATTTCATGAATATCAGATGATTCATCCAACTATTGATGATGAAATTTTACATGAAGCTAGGGTATTGATGTGAGATTAACAGAAAAATGTAAAAAAAAAAATTATGAATTCATGGATTTTTGAGGATGGTTGAGAATAGGGTTTATGGGTTAGACAGTTTGGTTTCTGTATTTTTGGTGATCGCGCCACCATAGCTCAACCGAGCGCCGTGAGGTTTCAGAGAGTGGTAGAGGGTGTTGTCGGCGAAGTACGGCCGAAGCCACGTCATCTCAAGTGATCGCGATCATGAGGACGAGGGGATTTTGTCTATCGTGATTGTGTAGCTATTCGACTTTTCGTGCTTATTTTGATTTCGAGGTTGTCGTGTTTTTCTGGGCTTCGTATCCGAGTGAGGGGAAGCTGTGAGGTTTGTTGGTGGCGGCGTGTGGCGCCGAAGCGGTGGTGAACCCCCGTGCACGTGCACGGCGGCGGGGAAGTGCCTGCTGATGCCGACTCGAGTGAAACTCGAGTTTATTAAATGATGCTTCGGGTTTTTCACTGGGAAGAATTTTGAGTAGGCACGTGTGTATTAATAAGTTTTAACATTTTTAAACTTAAGCTTTAAAAAAAAAAAAGGAAACAGAAGAAGTAAGAACAAGGGAAGAAGAAAAGAAGACAGGGAAGAACGCGAGAAAAGTTCTGGGAATCTCGAGTTCAACCCGAGTTAGTCGCGTGGTTATCTTCGGGTTTTACAATTCCAGGAATTTGCTAACTATCATATTAAATTAAAGGTAAATAAGTTAAGTGTAAATTATATTATTAGTGTTGACCAATTTGTTTTAAGCCAAGATGAACTTTAAAGTTTTACAGAAGAAAAAAAAGGAGTAATTAATTTAAATCAAAGTTAATTATGAATGTAGTAAATTTTATAATTGTTATTTAATAAGTAGTTCAAAATTTAATCAAATTTGTAATTAAAGATTTTAACGATAATCTTGTGTAAACCCATTTGTAATTAAAGAATTTAATTAATCATTGAAAGCTAATAACTTAACAAATCGTAGTTAACTAATTAAATAACTAATTAATGATTAAACGATTAAGTTAATTAATAATTAATGATTAATTAAGCAATTAGTAATGATTAAATGTGTAATTGAGTTTTATAAATCAATAAGTAAGGTTATTGATTAATAATTAATTAGTTAAGTGAATAGTTAATAAGTAATTAATAAATTGAAATAATTTAATTAATTAGTAATTGATTAAGCAAAAATAAAATATAATTTATTTTTAAGCAAGTAATTAAGTTTAAAATAAATCAAACGAAATGTTGGTATGAATTGATGATTTTATTTGCTTGACTTTGATATGTATTTATATCCTGTGATGTTCTGTGATATTCTGGATATATCTGTGATGATTGTGTATGATTTATCTGTGTTAAATTGCTATATGATTTATCTGATGTTATTTATCTGTGTTAAATTGCTATATGAATTCAATTGTTGAATTTAAACTGTATAAGTTAATTAAACAACTTGGCCTTTAAAATGGCGTTTGGATTTCGATGAGACCGGATCGGGTATAAATTGATATTCCGAAAGCCACATCGATCCAAATTAAGCGTTAGGTCGTGTAATCTCAAGTGAAGATCGAGATGGTGTTTTCAGAATGCAAGGGTTATCGTTGTTAACTCTGAGGGTGATTCCAAAACGAGTGTAACGAGATAATGCCTTTGGTTTCGTTCGAACCCGGAACGAACTTGTATGGATTGAATGCTTTCAGCACATCGTCAGGCGGACGATGAGCATTCTAAGAGATATGTTCTATAAAGGTAAACGCAGCCTCAAGCCTCATCAATCGGGAATGGCTAAAGCAGGGGATGTGCAGCAAGGTTAGGTGGGTCATGCCCAAGCAGGACGAGGTATACCCCTGTCTAGATGTCCCTTTTATTCGGCTGTGTGGGCGGTTGGTCTGCAGCCAACTGCGGGGTTATCTTGTTCGGGACTGTTCAGTAAGGAATGGTTCTGGCCTTGTGTTGCAGGGGAGTTAGGATGGTTCCTCGGTACGGTGATCTAGGACACGTACTGTGACGGGCGGTACCCCAGTAGCCCTGCCATTGTATGAGATCCAATTTCCAATAAGAGCCGTACGTTTTGATTGTGCCCAACTACGTTGGAATGTGAGATGTAAGCATTTCAGCTATTCCTGTATTTTACTTGAAAACCCTAGACGCTATTATAATATCATTGAATTTCCTATAAAATGTTTTGGTTAGCGTAAGGTAAAAACTTACCCGTATTTATGTGTGGGAAGTCTTACGTGATACCTTTATTTCAAATGATTTTCAAAGTTAAACAACTTTAACCCGTTTACTCATACCAGACCCATGTCTGACTCGGAGTTTATATTTTATTTTCATAAACTCTTGGGTACTCAAATTTTTATGGGTAGCCAAGTGATAGGTATTCGGAGTATAGAGTTTTTCTGGAGGAGTTGGAGCAGAAGACCAGACGTATGTAACTATCTATATAGTTCCGCTGTGTTAGTTAGTATATGATGTATTTTGGGATGTATGTTCTGACATATATGTATATGACAGTCATGTTGTATGATATTGTATAACTCTAATGTATATATAACTATGTAATAGTTATGTTGATATATTATATTTTATTCCATTCCGCTGTGAGATTCTGATGTTGTTATTCTTTCTTTCTATTCTTTTCTATTTCTATCCCTTTCTTTCTTATTGATGACACGTCTTTCTGGAGTTAGAAAGCCGGGTCGTCACAGCTGGTATCAGAATGTTAGGTTGAGCGAGTACCTAGGCTCTGGAGTAATATTTATCCTGAGAGTGCGTATTTGTATTTTCATATAATCATATACCTATCTAAATTTGTTGGCCACCTGAACAGGTAACTTGAAAGGATTATGTACTTCGATTGATAATGGCCGACATGAGTTCTGAAAGAAGAGGAAGAGTTAGGGCCAGTACTTCGATTGATAATGTTCGAAGTCAAATTGCTAGAGAGGCTGTAAATCCAGTACCACCTCAAGTTAGTTTTGCAGCCTTATGTAAAGATTTCATCGATCTTGGAGGCCAACCATTTAAAGGTTCGGAATCGATAGTTGAAGTTCAGGCATGGCTACGCTCTTGTGAGCGCATTTTTAAGAGTATGAGACTGTCGGATGATCAGAAGAGGGAAATGGTATCGTGGCAATTGCAGGGAGGCGCAGCATCATGGTGGGATGCAACAATTGCAAATATTCCTGAAGAAGATATTTCATGGGAAAGATTTAAGAAGTTATTTGAGGAGAAGTTTATGCCAACAGCAAGGAAAACTCAATTGTACCATGATTTTCTGAATTTGAAGCAGGAAAGCATGACTGTTTCGGAGTATGAGACCAAATTCAACGAACTTTCGTGTTATGGATCAGGACTCATTGATACTCCCCTCAAGAAGAATGAAAAGTTTGTGCAAGGGTTGAGGCCCGAATTTCACAATAAGATGACGATGCTCTTGAAAGGATCTTTTGTTGATTTAGTCGATATGGCTTTGAGGTATGAAAATTTGATGAGCAAGAAATTAGAGGCAACAACAGCGGTTTCGAGAGGGAATTTCGTTAACCCAAATAAAAGGAAGTTTAACCCACTTTGGAAAAGGTAAAGCAAAGGAAAGAAATCGGGAGGAAGAAATAACGGACCCCGCAAGTGTTATAATTGTCAGCAAATTGGACATTTGGCAGATCAGTGTTTTCAAGGAGGATTTCAGCAACAGCAACGTCAGAGTGATCCAGGATTGACAATGGTTCAGAGATCGTTGTGTTTTAATTGTCGTCAGCCCGGTCATATGATTAGGAATTGTCCGCTTTTGCAGAGGACACTGCAGGATAAAGTTTTTGCTCTAGAAGCAGGTCCATCTTATTCTTCTTAAGGCAAAGGAGTTTTGGAAGGTACCTTACTCTTGGATGGCAAATATATTAAAGTTTTGTTTGATTCAGGTGCATCTTTGAGTTTCATATCTTCGGAATCAGTAGAAAAGTTTTCTCTCAACCCTAGTATGGTGGATCGTCCCATTATTGTATCTAATCCTATAGGTGGAGCAACCAAATTGGATACAATCTGTAAGGACTTGAAGCTTTCTTATTTGTCCCATAGTTTCTCTTGTGACCCATATGTGTTAAATTTTAAGGGATTTAATCTTATTTTGGGAATGGATTGGCTCGATAAGTATAAAGCAGTCCTGAATTGTGATGAGAGGGCAGTTTCATTGGAGACTGATTTGGGTAGGATTGCTACAGTATTGTGCGATAGTTCTGGATTTCACTTGAGTAGTCTTTTGCAAGGAGTTGAGACTTCTCAACAGAAAGTTGAAGAAATCGATGTGGTTCAAGATTTTCCTGATGTCTTTGAAGAAGTTAAGTGTCTACCGCCACATCGAGAGATCGAGTTTCATATTGATTTGATCCAGGAGCTGTGCTGGTGATTCAGCCTAGTAGGAGAATGCCTCCTAGAGAGAGAGAAGAGTTGATTAGGCAGACACAATCTTTTGGAGAAGGGTTTGATTAGACCCAGTTTTTCTTGTTGGGGCTCTACTGCGGTGTTTGTCACCAAATCGGATGGTTCGCTAAGATTCTATGTTGATTATAGAGAATTGAACAAAGTGACCATTCCAAATAAATATCCTTTTCCTCGCATCGATGATCTTTTTGACCAGTTGCATGGAGCTTCTATCTTTTCTCAACTGGATCTAGCTTCAGGTTTCCATCAATTGAGAGTAGCTGAAGATAGTATTCCCTTGACAGCATTTAGGGGACCGAATTGTTTTTATGAGTGGTTGATTATGCCTTTCGGGTTAACCAACGCTCCTGCCTATTTTTTGACCTCATGAACCGAGTCTTTCGGGATGTGTTAAATAAGTTTGTGTTGGTATTCATTGATGATATCTTGGTCTACTCCAAATCGGAAGAGGAGCACAGGCATCATTTGAGGATTGTATTAGAGACTCTGAGGAAGCATGTGTTGAAGGAAAAGTTTTCAAAGTGCCATTTTTGGAAATCAGAAGTTAAATTTTTAGGGCACATTGTTTCTGGTAAAGGCATTTCTGTAGATCCAGCAAAGGTTGAAACTATTTTGGAATGGAAACAGCCGGAGACACCGACTGAAGTTCGCAGTTTTCTAGGTTTAGCTGGTTACTACAGAAAATTTATCAAGGATTATTCCAAAATTTCTTCACATCTGACTAAGCTGACTAGGAAAGGAACAAAATTCAAGTGGACACCTCAGTGTGAAGAAGCTTTTCAGGAATTGAAGACAAGGCTAACCGG
Organism: Allium cepa; assembly: GCA_030765085.1. NCBI lineage: Eukaryota > Viridiplantae > Streptophyta > Magnoliopsida > Asparagales > Amaryllidaceae > Allium > Allium cepa. The sequence continues at coordinate 808,214,735 of CM060940.1, read as the reverse complement.
TGCACCAGTGCTTGCTATTCCGGATGGGAAGAGCAAATTTGAAGTATATACGGATGCATGTTTAGTTGGACTGGGAGCAGTTCTGATGCAGAATGGCAGAGTAATTGCGTATGCTAGTCGGCAATTGAAGTCACATGAGAAGAACTATGCTATGCATGATTTAGAACTGTTAGCTATTGTTTTTGCTTTGAATATCTGAAGACATTATCTTTTGGGAGAAAAGTTTGAATTATTCACAGATCGCAAACCCTTGAAATATATTTTCTCTCAAAAAGATCTTAATTTGAGACAGCAGAGATGGGTCGAATTTTTGGCGTCTTATGATCTGGATATTTTGTATACTCCGGGAAAGCGAATGTCGTGGCTGATGCTCTTAGTAGAAATGCGGTTTTATCTCTTCTGGAAGTCGTTCCATCTCTCCAAGAAAGAATCGTTAGTAAGCAAACAGAGGATAAATCTTTGAGGAAATAATTCTTGGAACTAAGGACGGTCGATATTCGGATTTCAAGATGGACGATCAAGGTGCTTTAAGGATTATGGTCGTTTGTGTGTGCCTAATATTGATGGATTGAGGCAAGAAGTCTTAGCTGAGTGTCATCGCTCCAAATTGAATATTCACCTAGGAATTTCGAAGATGTATAAAGATATAAGGAGAGTTTTTTGGTAGCCGAGCATGAAAAAGGATGTAGCTGCTTTTGTTAATAATTGTGCCATCTGCCAGCAAGTGAAGGGAGATCAACAGAAGTCTGCTGGATTATTGCAACCTTTGGAAATTCCAGATTGGAAGTGGGGGATGATCTCGATGGACTTCATCGACAGTTTGCCTAAAACCAGGAAAGGAAATGAAGGAATATGGGTTATTGTGGATCGTTTAACGAAGAGTGCCCATTTTATTCCGGTCAAGGCAGCTCGTACTGCAGTTTCCCTGGCGGAAATTTTCTTGAAGGAGATAGTCAGATTGCATGGTGTTCCTGTCAGCATAGTAAGTGACCGTGATCCTATTTTCACTAGTAAATTCTGGGAAGCTCTGCAATCAGCAATGGGAACAAGTTTGAGACTAAGTATGGCCTATCATCCTCAGACGGACGGACAAACGGAAAGGCTTAATCGAATTCTGGAAGATATGCTGCGAGCTTGTGTATTGGATTTTGGTGGACCGTGGGAAGACCATCTTCATTTAGTGGAATTTTCTTATAATAATAGTTACCAAGTGAGTATTAAGATGGCTCCTTATGAAGCTCTGTATGGAAGACCGTGTAGATCCCCATCTTGTTGGATTGAATAGAATGATCGACTTGCACTCGGCCCCGATCTTATTCGTGAAGCTTCTGCGAAGGTTGAGCTTGTCAAGAAAAGGATGAAAGCTGCTCAAGATCGTCAGAAGAAATATGCAGATAAGAGACGAAGACCATTGGAATTTAAGATCGGAGATTTAGTTTTTATCAAAGTTTCCCCAATCAAAGGTGCTATAAGATTTGGAAAGACGGGAAAACTTGCTCCGAGATATATTGGTCCATTCCGAATACTGGAAAGAATCGGAACTGTAGCCTACAGGATAGAATTGCCAGAACGGATGTCTGGGATTCACAACGTATTTCATGTGTCTCATTTAAGGAAATTTATTCATGACCCATCATTGGTGTTAGAACCAGTTGTTCAGGAAGATTTAGAAGTAGAACCCAACCTGACTGTGGTTAGAGATCCTGTTCAGATTGTAGATCAAGACGAGAAGCAACTCAGGAACAAAGTGGTGAAACTCGTCAAGGTGCAATGGAGTGAGGATCCCAGAGATTGTACCTGGGAAACTCTTGATATTTTTAGAAAAGCTTATCCAAATTTATGTACGGATAGCTAGTAATGTTGTTGGAATTGACTGTTTGATTGTTTGTTTTGGATGGATGATATGTATGCTTAGATTGTTAATATTAAGCTTTTGAATTAACTATTGTTTAAATTTCGAGGACGAAATTCTTTTAAGGGGGAAGGAATGTGGCATCCCGGAATTTTGACCCTATTATTACATTACGTTTTTAATCAAATTTAAATAAAAATACAATATTTTTATTTATAAATAAATAAGATTTTAGACATTATTAGTTGTATATGTGTTATCAAGGAATTTATAATTTCAAAATGTAAAATAGACTCTTTTGACAATATTTAAAATTAAATCTGTTTATTCAGTTAAATTAAAAGTTATGTATTAATGGCATTTAATACCATATTTATAAATGCAGTTAATAATAATAAGTATAATAATACAATTCTATTCATATTAAATATAAATATAAAATATACAAATACAAATATAGGTTACAAATCAAACATTGGAAAGATTTAACTTTAAATAAAAATAAGATTTAAGAAGTGTTTCTAACAATAGCTTTTATAATTAAAATAAAATAAGCTTATAAATATTTAATATAAGTATAACATAAAATATGGTTATAAACATAAGTCTACATGAACATAAGTACAAAACTTTGACATGAATATAATATATAAAAATATGAAATCAGACAAAGCAGAATTCATATGCAAAATTAACTTGTCTGCAAACATTAATTATTTGTGAACTTAAGAGAACAAGTATTCACATCAAAAATAAAACAAAACCATTGTACAAATATACACCAGACAAAAACAAGGATCTGCAAGTATCTTTACAAAGTAAACAAATTTGTCAGCAAAACATAATAAGTATTAACCTATATGAAAACATCTTAGTACAAACACAAATCTGCAAATATCTTTATACAAAATATATGCGTCAGCAAACATTAATTATGTGTTAACATAGGTGAAAACACAATCATTTAATTAGCACAACTTTCTGCCTGGAACAATCTTTCAGCCGAAATGGTTGAATTATCTTAGGTCTTAGTACATAAAAATAAAGTAAAATGTTATTATATCTAGGGAAGGCTTATTTGAGAAGCTAATATCCTATACAAAAAAGAAAACTGTTCTTAGTTATAAATACCACATCATTCTATTTGTATATATCATTTAGTTCAGTCCATAAATTCAAAGGTAAAGCCTGAGAAAAAGCAAAAGAAAAATATATAATCATCATACTTACAAGCTTAATCAAATTCAAGCAAAAAAGGGAAGTTACAGGAATTCAAAACTTCAACTGCAGTCTTCTTTGTCCATCAACAACCAGCCTCTGTTTCAACAGTATAGGGTGAGTAAACTTAATTTTTGAAATTAGTTACTAATAATTGATTTATGAATAAATATTATGCTGATGGAAATCCGTTCTGAGATGTTTTGTTACTGTAGGTTCTACTTATATGACGCTCTTCTAGTTTTAGGTTGCTGAGATAAGGAGTCAGAGAATAAAGCATACTTATCATATAAAAACATTCTCTGTACTTAAAAACTTAACTAAATAAATTTGGTTAAGGCAAAGATTAAGGCTTGAAATTGTTTTTTTTCAGGTAGCTGTGAAATTTAAACACTGTAAACTCAAATTTACAGTAAAAAGTAAATAATGATCAAAATTCGAATAGCATAAATTGTAAATTTGAATTTATATCTTGAAACAGCATACAGTAATATGATTTTTAAGACAAGAATTAAAATTTTTAGACAACTATTTTTAGAGCAGTTTGATAATAAACCGTAAGTGCTATTTCATGAATATCAGATGATTCATCCAACTATTGATGATGAAATTTTACATGAAGCTAGGGTATTGATGTGAGATTAACAGAAAATTGTTAAAAAAAATTTGAATGCATGGATTTTTGAGGATGGTTGAGAATAGGGTTTATGGGTTAGACAGTTTGGTTTCTGTATTTTTGGTGATCGCGCCACCATAGCTCAACCGAGCGCCGTGAGGTTTCGGAGAGTGGTAGAGGGTGTTATCGGTGAAGTACGGCCGAAGCCACGTCATCTCAGGTGATCGCGATCGTGAGGACGAGGGGATTTTGTCTATCGTGATTGTGTAGCTGTTCAACTTTTCGTGCTTATTATGATTTCGAGGTTGTCGTGTTTTTCTGGGCTTCGTATTCGAGTGAGGGGAAGCTGTGACGTTTGTTGGTGGTGGCGTGTGGCGCCGGAGCGGTGGTGAACCGCCGTGCACGTGCACGGCGACGGGGAAGTGCCTGCTGATGCCGACTCGAGTGAAACTCGAGTTTATTAAATGGATGCTTCGGGTTTTTCGCTGGGAAGAATTTTGAGTAGGCGCATGTGTATTAATAAGTTTTAACAGTTTTAAACTTAAGCTTTTTTAAAAAAAAAAGGAGGAAACAGAAGAAGTAAGAACAAGGGAAGAAGAAAAGAAGACAGGGAAGAACGCGAGAAAAGTTCTGGGAATCTCGAGTTCAACCCGAGTTAGTCGCGTGGTTATCTTCGGGTTTTACAATTCCAGGAATTTTCTAACTATCATATTAAATTAAAGGTAAATAAGTTAAGTGTAAATTATATTATTAGTGTTGACCAATTTGTTTTAAGCCAAGATGAACTTTAAAGCTTTACAGAAAAAAAAGGAGTAATTAATTTAAATCAAAGTTAATTATGAATGTAATAAATTTTATAATTGTTATTTAATAAGTAGTTCAAAATTTAATCAAATTTGTAATTAAAGATTTTAACGATAATCTTGTGTAAACCCATTTGTAATTAAGGAATTTAATTAATCATTGAAAGTTAATAACTTAACAAATCGTAGTTAACTAATTAAATAACTAGTTAATGATTAAACGATTAAGTTAATTAATAATTAATGATTAATTAAGCAATTAGTAATGATTAAATGTGTAATTGAGTTTTATAAATCAACAAGTAAGGTTATTTATTAATAATTAATTAATTAATTAAGTGAATAATTAATAAGTAATTAATAAATTGAAATAAGTTAATTAATTAGTAATTGATTAAGCAAAAATAAAATATAATTTATTTTTAAGCAAGTAATTAAATTTAAAATTAATCAAACGAAATATTGGTATGAATTGATGATTTTATTTGCTTGACTTTGATATGTATTTATATCTTGTGATGTTCTGTGATATTCTGGATATATCTGTGATGATTGTGTATGATTTATCTGTGTTAAATTGCTATATGATTTATCTGATGTTATTTATCTGTGTTAAATTGCTATATGAATTCAATTGTTGAATTTAAACTGTATAAGTTAATTAGACAACTTGGCCTTTAAAATGGCGTTTGGATTTCGATGAGACCGGGATCGGGTATAAATTGATATTCCGAAAGCCACATCGATCCAAATTAAGCGTTAGGTCGTGTAATCTTAAGTGAAGATCGAGATGGTGTTTTCAGAATGCAAGGGTTATCGTCGTTAACTCTGAGGGTGATTCCAAAACGAGTGTAACGAGATAATGCCTTTGGTTTCGTTCGAACCCGGAACGAACTTGTATGGATTGAATGCTTTCAGCACATCGTCAGGCGGAAGATGAGCATTCTAAGAGATATGTTCTATAAAGGTAAACGCAGCCTCAAGCCTCATCAACCGGGAATGGCTAAAGCAGGGGATGTGCAGCAAGGTTAGGTGGGTCATGCCCAAGCAGGACGAGGTATACCCCTGTCTAGATGTCCCTTTTATTCGGCTGTGTGGGCGGTTGGTCTGCAGCCAACTGCGGGGTTATCTTGTTCGGGACTGTTCAGTAAGGAATGGTTCCGGCCTTGTGTTGCAGGGGAGTTAGGATGCTTCCTCGGTACGGTGATCTAGGACACGTACTGTGACGGGCGGTACCCCAGTAGCCCTGCCATTGTATGAGATCCAATTTCCAATAAGAGCCGTACGTTTTGATTGTGCCCAACTACGTTGGAATGTGAGATGTAAGCATTTCAGCTATTCCTGTATTTTACTTGAAAACCCTAGACGCTATTATAATATCATTGAATTTCCTATAAAATGTTTTGGTTAGCGAAAGGCAAAAACTTACCCGTATTTATGTGTGGGAAGTCTTACGTGATACCTTTATTTCCAATGATTTTCAAAGTTAAACAACTTTAACCTGTTTACTCATACCAGACCCATGTCTGACCCGGAGTTTATATTTTATTTTCATAAACTCTTGGGTACTCAAATTTTTATGAGTAGCCAAGTGATAGGTATTCGGAGTATAGAGTTTTTCTAGAGGAGTTGGAGCAGAAGACCAGACGTATGTAACTATCTATATAGTTCCGCTGTGTTAGTTAGTATATGATGTATTTTGGGATGTATGTTCTGACATATATGTATATGACAGTCATGTTGTATGATATTGTATAACTCTAATGTATATACAACTATGTAATAGTTATGTTGATATATTATATTTTATTCCATTCCGCTGTGAGATTCTGATGTTGTTATTCTTTCTTCCTATTCTTTTCTATTTCTATCCCTTTCTTTCTTATTGATGACACGTCTTTCTGGAGTTAGAAAGCCGGGTCGTCACACTTAACTTGGTAATTGGAAATTGGGTTTTAAATAAAATTATTAAGTTAAGTAAATAAATGAAAATTTAGTTTTATTTATGAAGTGGGTATTTTAAAATAAAGGGTTAAGTTATTTGTTAAAGTGGAGTTAAGGAAGAATGCACTTTTGACTTAACAAATGAATCTTAGTTTAAATTGGATATTTATTGATAAAATTTTATTTTATTAAATCATAAGTTGAATGATATCCAAATGAATATTTTTGAAGCGAAAAATATGACTTTTATAAGTTAAAATGGTTAAATTTGAAGTTTTAATGTTTCTGAAATTTTATATTGAATCTAAAATTAGTATTGGTAGCATTTCAGAAATGCTGTGGTTTTAAGACAGCATTTGTTAAGTGCTATCATTTCTGAAAATAAACTAAGTTCTGGAATAATAAAGAGCTGGTGCAGCACTTTGTAAGTTCTGTTGTTGTTGAAACTAAACTATATTTTGAAATAACTAAAGAGCTACTGCAGCACTTTGTAAGTGCTGTTGTTGGTGAAAGTAAACTGTTTTGAATAACTAAGTAGCTACTGTAGCAATTGGTAAGTGTTGTTGTTGCTGAAAGTAAACTGTTTTGAAATAAATACTAAATACCTACTCTAGCACTTTGTAAGTGCTGCTGTTTCTGATTTTGACAATGTTTTTGAAGGACTAATATATCTACTGTAACACTTTATAAATGTTGTTGTAGCTGAAATTTACAAATGTATTGGAAATTTTATAATTAAATGAATGAACTTAAAAATGCTACAAATTTGAAATGAATATTGTTTAACATTGAATTTAAATGGTTTAAATAAATATGTTTCAAAGTGTTATGATTTTCTAAATATTATAATTTCCAAATAATAATATTTCAAGGGTTATGATTTCAAAGTATTATGGTTCCAAAGTGTTTTGGTCTTGGAGTTGTTATAACTTTGAAAGTACTATGGTTTTGGAATTTAAATGATATATTATTACTTTGGTTTTTGAGGTGGAAATGATATACTGATTTGGTTTTGAAATGAAATAATATGGTATTTAGTTTTGAAATGGATATGATAGTTTGGTTTTTAAAGCATAAATGATTTTGAAATAAATATCCATGAGTTATAATAACGATTGGTTATTAAAGAGACCGAGATCGGAAGTTGTCATACTCTCTGCCAACTTCGAAAACTACTTTAACAACCGTGTACGAGGTGGAGATTCCACAATGACGTAGGATGGTGGCGACGTTCTATTGAGGTATATACGTGACCCGACTCCCGTGAGTTGGCATAAGGTGGATAAAACAGAAGCAATTGACGGGCTAATGAGGTCGCTCTGCTGATCGGACACACTCCTTCGCTATTATACTCTGACTTTGAGATTTATTCGGTGACCACTTTTGATTCTTTTAATTTGGGGGTGTGGCTCGAGGTGGGCGGTAGGAGTTGTTACGCGTTACCACCGGCCCGGAAGTGTAATTGGTATATCTACCTTGACATTGCCTAGTTTTGTTGTGTCACCTACCCTATCGTGCCTTGTATGAGTTTAGATTTCTCCCGTAGCCTGTGGAGTATTTAGGATAGTCTCCCGATCTGGAGATGCGCTGATACTGGATAGACTACTGGGACAATTACGTGTTAAGGTGGAAAATATAAAGCCTTAATGCTATTTAAAAGTAAGTTTATTTTACTATGGACATTATTATAATAGCGAAATATTACTACATAGTAAATAGTTTAACGGATCCTTAGAGGATGTACGTTCCCATGCATCTTTTAAGTTACTTGTACATTTATATTACAGTTCACTTGAGTTGGTTTACATTGTATAAGTATGTATGTCCTGACTCGAATGTTTTGTATTTTTCTTTACAGTCGGGTCAGACTGAGTGATACAGCACTAGAGAATCACCTTCGGAGTTGGAGCTTTGCTTGAAGGTCCAGCTATCTATTTCGCTCTCGGTTATCCAGTTGACTCCAGTGTTGTATTCAGCTTTGTACTTGATTATCATCTTATTATTTCTGTTGTATCTTGTTTAACTCTGATGTATTTATATAGTAGCTTCATGAACTACTTTCTCTTTGCTTCCGCTGCATTATATTACTCTGTGTCTGTGATCTATGATTTATTTATTGGCTATATATTCTGAGATTTGCCAAATTTATTTTACGATTCGGTATTTTAAGCAATTCAAGTCCGGCATGTGCGGATGCGAATGGTTGAGAATATCGGGTCGTTACATTTGGTATCAGAGCTTTGCCTCTAGGCAAAACTTAGCATATATGGTAAATTTATTTTATAGAATCACTTTCATTCGAGCTTGAATCTCTTTCTTTTTGACTCAATTTCCTTTGAATTTTGGAACGTTCCCTGTGGTTCCAAAATCCATTCTTGACCCTCACTATTCGTATTCTTTTATTTCTGGAGTATCCCATAACTCCACTTCGAATGGCTTGTAAAGGAGGTGAAACTCCTTTACAATAGGCATTTATTCATTGGAGATTTCTAAATCCTCGGTTTAGATGCTAATATCTTTAGTTATCCCAAATTCTACCTCCTGATATCAAATGTAGATTTGCTTCAGAATTCCACATCAATCTAATTCTCAAAATCGCGGTTGACCGGTTAAGGCTGCCCATGATTTATATAAGCTTATCCATTTCCCTTATTCTGTTATTCAATCATCTCATTCAGAATTATCTTTGATTTGAGTTAATCAAATTTGAATCTCTATCCTTGCTTTGAAAATCTATTCCTGTATAATGTATTTGTAAATCTATATTTAAAATGTTTTATATATCTATTGTGTTGTTTGAGTTGTTGATGCTGATTTGGGTTTTTGATGATTCGTCTGATCAACGCTATCGATAAGATCTCCAAAACACTTGAACAGAGAAAACTGACACCATGTTGTTTTCAAACTTGGTAAATGGATAAATTTTGTATAATTATATCATATATATATAAGTAAAATTTTCTGAACTTTGATAGTTAATTGAATTGGATATTAAGAAATAATATTTGACTTTGTGTATAGCTTGTAACCATTAGCTTTTGTTTCTTATATAAATAATTGAACTATAAAACATGGTTATAAATTAATTTGGAAATTTAAAACAAGAAACTAAGAATTTAATTTCTAATGGTTTCAAACTTTGTGTTTAAAGTATTAAAGGGTGTATTATTTAAAGTATTTCAAGTAGAAATTGTTTCAAGGAATTTTAAGTCATAAATCAGTGCTATTCTCTTTATCGCTGGAAAATAATTTTGGTGATGACTGCAGCATCATCGACATTTTTGAGTTGCGAAGTGAAGAGGCTATTCGGTAGTTTTTCTATAGTCTTGCTTTGGAAAATTAAATTTATTTGGATTTCTAAAATATTACTTAGTTATAATATATATATATATATATATATATATATATATATATATATGGGTATATGATTTCCAACTTGATTGGATATGTATTATATATTTATTTATTTATCTCTAAAATAGTTTGAAGTTGATCGAAAATTTAATTCCTTAAATTTTTATCTTAAAGGATGATTTCAATTATAAAATGAAACCAAAATTTTGAATAAATATGTAAACTTGAATAATTGAATTGGGAAAATTTTTATTTGTATAATATTCAATTGCATTCCAATATAACTTACCTTAATTATTAAACGTTAACAATGTAACTGGATACTATACAATATAAAAAGGATTTTATAAATAAAATTTGAGTGTTTATAATAAATGTTATACACTTAAATTTTAGTTATAAAAGATTTATAAAGGTAAATAGAATAAGAGTTAATTGAATAATTTACAATATAAAATGATATTAAGGGAATTTATAAATAAATTGGAGTAGTCATATTTAGTGTAAATATACTTAATATATGTGATTAGAGATATATTAAGTGGAATAAAGTTAATAATGATTTTGAAGAAAGAAGATTAAATCTGTTGAATAAATAATTAGTATAATAAATGATTTTTCCAAATTCATGATTTTATATATTGATAATGGGATGATAAGATAATGGAATTAGAAATAGTTAAGTTTTATTTAACTTAGCCGAAATCAATTATTAACTTAAGTTGAAATTTTCATGGTTTTTAATTTATCATCTTATCTTTTTTTCCAATCTCTTTTCTTTCGGGATGTTCCTATTTTCCTGCATCCTAAGCAGGAAATGGAACTCCAAATTGATCTTATTTTTGAAGTTCGACCTGTAGTTCTTACTCCCAGAAGGACTTGTCCTTGGCAGTCTGCTTTGAAAGCTTTTCATAAATCTCTGATACTCATTTGAATCTGAGCACTGCTTACCATCCAAAGACCGTTGGTCAAACGGAAAGGGTGAATCAGATTCTAGAGGATCTTCTTCGTCTTGATTTATGGAGGATCTTGGGAAGATCGTTCCATCTTGTTGAATTTACCTATAACAATAGTTTTTAGGTATAATTTCAATCTTCTTTTCATCTTGCCGTAACCCTACCTCATCCTATCTTGTTTTCCTTGTTCTCCCTGTCTCGTTCCTTTTCGAGGACGAAAAGTTTTGAGTGGGGGAGAGTGTAACAACTCATAATTTTGTAAATATTTTTAATTAATTTTTATTTGTAAACTTTGATTTTTAGATCATTTAAAGGTGAATTTTTAGAATTTTTTCAATGTAAGTTTGGAATTTGTTTGTAATTTGTTTTCCAAATACAATAAGATAAACAATTTTCGAAAATCTTATATTTTGGTCAACTGGAAGTCAAAGTTTGACCACAGTTGAAAATTTTTAATTTGAATTTTTAAAATTTAATCTTTTTCTTTGAAGCATAATATAATTTTGATATTCGTTATATTTTTCGTTTCGTCGAATCCTGGTTTATACTTTTTAAATTGGATAAAATACAACGTTTTACACACAGTTATTTTCTGTATCTTATTTTTTATTTTTCTATGTTAATTTCCCTATTTTATTTCCTCTTTTATTTTGTTTAAAACTTTTATTTTGTTTAAACTTTTATTTTATTTAGTGGATTTTATTTTGATAAATGGCTTAGAAAATTGAAAAGACCTAAGTTACTTGTTTTTATTTGTTGTTGTTTCCTTTTCCCATGCCTTTCCATTTGCATACCAATTACTTCCCACATCTCTAACCATTCACCACTAATCCCTAGCCACCATTTAGTTTTCTAAATCACGTACAAAGTTTCTCATCTCCTCATTTTATTCATTTCCGTGAAAAAAATACAGGTTCTAATTCATGGCTTCCTTCTCTTTTCTTTTTCCACTTTCTTTTTCTCTTTTCTTTGTTTTTCTTCCTCCTATGCTCGGCCACTCCACATATATTTCCGACCACCATCACTCCACCTACTCCATGACCGACCATCACCTCTACATCACCTCCTCCAATCATGGCCGTGACCCCTAGATCTACATCCACCACCAAAACTTGACCAAAACCGTCACAAGCCATGTATTTCCACCTTCCTCTTGGTTCTAGCCTCGGCCACCACTCAATAAAACCCCATGCCTTGCTTTGTCATGGCCTTATCATTTCCTTGCCATGATTAGAGATGCACTTGACCCAAAAAAACCAAGGTCGAGCCACACAAGCCCTATGGCCGAACCCAAACTCCATCAACCCCTTGACCTTTTGCCTTCCTATGGTTTGTAACCTCCACCTCTTCACCTTCTAGCCTTTATCTATGTATACGTGGTCCATAGCCGAGCCTAGCTTGCACAAAACATGAGGTGGCTGAGCCACATGATGATGGTCTAGCCTATTAGACCATGGCCGAGCCCACTTGGTGGTTGAAGCAAAGGTTATGTCATGTTTATCTCATATTTCCCATTTTTTTAATCTATATTCTTTTTTATTGCATCATACACATGTTTGTGATATTTGTTTGCATATAAGATTTGGATCCGACTCTTCATTTACTCAAAAATATAGTTGTGCCTTGTCGTGCTTTTCGGAGTTTGATGTGTATCTCTAGTTTGTCAAATTTTAGCTTTAAAGGGCGGGTTTATCACTCTAGACATACGTACATTTATAATTGTGAAATGATGACAAGTGAATTGTATAAATTAATATGCTATGTTCATATATGCCTGTGATATATTTATATGATGTTAAATGATGTTTGTATAACTGTTATATCATCTGATATGATATGTTATATTGTACTATTCATTTTATTTACTTTATCGTACTGCAAGTTCCCTATCACTATGCGTTGAAATGATACATACCCGAACGGACATTAGAATAAGGAAAAATCATTATGAGCTGAAATGATAGGCTCGAGTGATTTTTATTGTATTTGATTTACTTGGGATTGCGGGTTTGAAATGATAGAACCCAGAATTTTCTTTTTAAATTACGAATTGAAATGATACATATCTGCATCACTTGACCTAGGTCAGAAAATATTATACAGGCCCATAGTTATGCTTTTAAATAATATTTTCCTAAAAATTTACTAAGCATTTTTAAATAATATTTCCCTAGAAGATTATTAAGTATTTTTGAGTTTTATAAATATATGAAATTTTAACTTAAAATTTGATTTAATGCTTTAATTATAAAGGTGTATTGGTTTTTCTATAAGTTAAACTTTTATAAAGTTAATAATTGGTTTTAAGTTGGATTAAAGTTCTTTATTGATCATAAATAACTTAATAATTGAATTTGACTTAATATGGAAGTTTTAAATCTAACCTAGTAATTGTTATGGATTTTACTTTATGAAATGGACATGTTTTGTATAATAAATAATGTATTTTGAACTGATAAAATGAAATACAGTTTTAATTGGACATTTTGTAATAAAATTTATATAACTAGAAAATCACAGTTAATCGATGTCTAAATGAATAGATCTAGAAGGAAAATTTGATTGTTATATTAACTATGATAAAATGTTCTTTTGTGAAATGTTATGTTTTGTAAAATAAATAGTTATGATTTTTAAAATGGAAAAATGTATCTTATATTATGACATAACTTGATAATTGGAAATTGGGTTTTAAATAAAATTATTAAGTTAAGTAAATAAATGAAAATTTAGTTTTATTTATGAAGTGGGTATTTTAAAATAAAGGGTTAAGTTATTTGTTAAAGTGGAGTTAAGGAAAAATGTACTTTTGACTTAACAAATGAATCTTAGTTTAAATCGGATATTTATTGATAAAATTTTATTTTATTAAATCATAAGTTGAATGATATCCAAATGAATATTTTGAAGCGAAAAATATGACTTTTATAAGTTAAAACTGAAGTTTTAATGTTTCTGAAATTTTATATTAAATCTAGAATTAGTATTGGAATAATAAAGAGCTGCTGTAGAAATTTGTAAGTGCTGTTGTTGCTGAAACTAAACTATATTTTGAAATAACTAAAGAACTACTGCACCACTTTGTAAATGTTGTTGTTGCTAAAAGTAAACTGATTTGAATAACTAAATAGCTACTTTAGCACTTGGTAAGTGCTGTTGTTGCTGAAAGTGAACTGTTTTGAAATAAATACTAAATACCTACTGTAGCACTTTGTAAGTGCTGCTATTTCTGAATTTGACAATGTTTTTGTAACGCTAATGTATCTATTGTAACACTTTATAAATGTTGTTGTAGCTGAAATTTACAATGTATTAAAAAATTTATAATTAAATGAATGAACTTAAAAATGCTACAACTATGAAATGAATATTATTTAACATTGAATTTAAATGGTTTAAATAAATATGTTTCAAAGTGTTATGATTTTCTAAATATTATAATTTCCAAATAATAATATTTCAAGGGTTATGATTTCAAAGTATTATGGTTCCTAAGTGTTTTTGGTCTTGGAGTTGTTATAACTTTGAAAGTACTATGGTTTTGGAATTTAAATGATATATTATTACTTTGGTTTTTGAAGTGGAAATGATATACTGATTTGGTTTTGAAATGAAATAATACAGCATTTAGTTGTGAAATGGATATGATAGTTTGGTTTTTGATGTATAAATGATTTTGAAATAAATATCCATGGGTTATAATAACGATTAGTTGTTAAAGAGACCGGGATCGGAAGTTTTCATATTCTCTGCCAACTCCGAAAACCACTTTAACAACCGTATATGCGGTGGAGATTTCAGAATGAAGTAGGATGGTGGCGACGTTCTATTGAGGAATATACTTTGACCCGACTCCCGTGAGTTGGCATAAAGTGCCTAAAACAGGAGCAATTGACAGGCAAATGAGGTCACTCATCTGATCGGACACACTCCTTCGCTATTATATTCTGACTTTGAGATTGATTCGGTGGCCACTTTTGATTCTTTTGATTAGGGGGTGAGACTCGAGGTGGGCGGTAGTAGCTGGTACGCGTTACCACCGGCCCGGAAGTGTAATTGGTACATCTACCTGACATTATCTAGTTGTGTCGTGTCACCTACTCTATCGTGCCTTGAACGAGTTTGGATTTCTCCCGTATCCTGTGGAGTATTTAGGGTAGTCTCCCGATCTGGAGATGTGATGATACTGGATAGTCGACTGGGACTATTACGTGTTAAGATGGAAAATGTAAAGCCTTAACGCTATTTAAAAGTATGTTTATTTTACTATAGACATTATTATAATAACGAAATATTACTGCATAGTAAATAGTTTAATGGATCCTTAAAGTATGGGAGGTCCCAAACATCCTTTAAGTTACTTGTATATTTATATTACAGTTCACTTGAGTTGGTTTACATTGTATATATATGTATGTCCTGACTCTAATGTTTTGTGTTTTTCTTTACACGCGGTTCAGACTGGGTGATACAGCATTAGAGACTCACCTTCGGAGTTGGAGCTTTGCTTGAAGATCCAGCTATCTATTTCGCTCTCGGTTATCCAGTTGACTCCAGTGTTGTATTCAGCTTTGTACTTGATTATCATCTTGTTATTTCTATTGTATTTTGTTTAACTCTGATGTATTTATATAGTAGCTTCGTGAACTACTATCTCTTTGCTTCCGCTGCATTATATTACGCTATGTCTGTGATCTGTGATTTACTTATTGGCTGTATATTCTGAGATTTGCCAAATTTATTTTACAATTCAGTATTTTGAGAAATTCAAGTCCGGCGCGTGCGGATGCGAATGGTTGAAAATATCGGGTCGTTACAGTGTGGCAATGTGAACTGGAAACACAAAGATAGGATAAAGGTTCGCTCTCAACAAACGACAATGGGGATTTGAGCCGGACATTTGAGTGGGGTATTTGAGCGGGGAAGTTTATTGAATAAGGAATGCATTTGGTAATGCGAATGGGGTATTTAAACAGAGTATTTGAGCGGATTTTTAAAGTGTGATTTTTAATTTAATTGATTTATGGTTATTTAATTATTTGTTTTATTGTGTATAATATGCGTGTAAATAAAATGAAATAAAAATAAAAAATTGAATTACTTTCAACATAATTAAAATACCTTGAAAATACAATAATACAATGCATATAAAATACAACAGAACTATAAGATTTGGAAATTCCTATTTGTTAGCACCGCCTTAGTTTATCAAATACGTTTGGTACTTTT
This sequence comes from Allium cepa, assembly GCA_030765085.1. Classification (NCBI taxonomy): domain Eukaryota; kingdom Viridiplantae; phylum Streptophyta; class Magnoliopsida; order Asparagales; family Amaryllidaceae; genus Allium; species Allium cepa. The sequence goes on along the minus strand of CM060940.1, from coordinate 808,198,763 downwards.
TCGCATGTTATTTTTTCACAATCGTTGATAGCAACCAACTTTTGGCCAACTCGCAGTTAAGAACATTGAATACATCTCTATTATCCGGCTGCATAACAAGTAACATAGCTTCACGAAATCAAATTCTCCTCCATCTCTAAGACGTTGAACATGAGCAGCCATATTTGCCTAGTTTATGGAGTTTCCTATGGAATATATGTTTTTTGTGTTATTGCCTATGTTCAAACTGTGAATCCGTATGATATTTTTTCATATGTCTCTCATACATTCAGACAGTAATGTTGCACGGCTTCACATTACTTTTTCCATGATATCCTCTTAAACTAGTACATGCACCATAAGATGAACTAATGGGTGGAGTTTGCTGTAATGAAAGATTTGTTGGTGAATTCGAATTTGGAATTTGTCCTCCTTCTATTTCATCTACTTGAGTATAAACCCGTCAAAAGCCCATGTTCTATCAAACCGAGTCTATGTAAGAGGAGGTGTATTTTGTTTTGGTGGTTCTTGATTAGCATCATATACGATGTTTATCTAGTTACATTCGTCCCATGAAACAAATATTGCATCAACTTCAAATTGTCAATCAGGCCTTTTCTATATTTTAAAACAACCATTCCAAATTCCTACAAGTCAAAAAAATAATTTAATAAAACATCACAAAAAGTAAAACACACGTACAAAGTATCTTTACATGATCATTCCACTATTCCTCGCTGCTTATAACAGTTTGTCTGTGATTATCCTAGCCAGCACTAGTTTTGTTACACAAAATTTCCCATTTAACCCATTTTCTACTAAGACTATCGTACTCATGTCGGATTTTGATTTCGTTGATTGGTTCAATATACAAAATATTTTCTAAAACTTGGTTGAACTATTCTACTATAAATTTGTGCACTCCATTTTTATTACTACCACATGCAGCATATGATTTTACAGCTCATTTTAACATAATCTGAGTAGTGTAGGACGTTCAATTATGTGGGCTTTTTTGGTTTGACATTTTGAAAATACGAAATCACAAAAGATTTCAAAAAATTATACCTAATTAGCTTTTCTGGCGATGGATAAAAAATTTAGTTTGTTGGCTTGAAGGTATGGAGGTAGAGTTGATGAAGGTGGATTATGTAAAAAGGGAAGGAGAAGGAAGGAGGAAGAGTAGTTGAGAGGTAAACGGCCACATGCGTCGGATGCCAATGCATCTCTTATCTCCAATGGGCCATTGGGGTGAGTGCACCTTTCGAATCGTCCGACTTGTTGGACATGTTATAAACGTTAGTGGGAAAAAATAAGCTTGCAAATGGTATCTAAGTATGGAGCAGCGTTGTTTGGCTAAGGACATAGTGAATATAATAGCGCACAAAGGGAAGCAGAGGATGGAGTGGCCAAGGTCCAGCTAATTATATTTAGAATCTGAAGCCTAGTTTCCCCATTCAATATGAAGATAAAATTTCTTTTTTCTATATGTTAGACTGTGGTTATTATATGGATCGACCACAAGTACCCGAGCAAAAGATATTAGCGAAATTGTTTTTTTGCAGGTAATGTTTTAATTCAACTATCGTATTTTTCATTTTTATATTTCTGTATTATTCTTCTTTTATTCTAAATCAGTTAAATTATATTATGCATTTTTGGACACGATTCAGTTTTAATTTTTTGCACGAAACGCGAGTAATTGACTCTTATGCCACTGCTAAGAGCATCCCAAATAGAGGTTAGTCACTTGGTGACTGACCCCAATAGAGGGTCATGAGCCAATTTTTAGGCTCACCACCGACTACCAAGGTCGCTTTGGCAACCTGCAACCTTGGCAGTTTTTGGTTTACTAGGCATTAAAAATTACCTTTGCCATGTTATTCGGTATTATTAATGTTGGATAACAAGCAAAGGTAATTTTATTATAAACCATAGTCTTCATTTGTTTTGAACCGAACATTTTGAACAAAGTAAACAAGCTCAACTATTGTTATAATGTCCAGAATTACATGGTCATCTTTGGAGTTGTTGGTACTTGTGAAATCCAACGTTAAGGCTGACTATAGGAATGAACTGAGGTTGTGTAGAGCTGTGTATGTAAGCCATGAAGGGTATTGGAACATAGTGAATGAGGTTAAAAATAATCAAGATGATATAAGGAGGGGCTCGACTTTGGAAACCAAAATAGCTTGTAGCGAACTTATGACAACTTGCGATAGGTATTGCAAAATAATTCAGTAAGTTGAAGATGAAAACGTATTTCAAGTAATTCTATCTACTTTTGATTCGCGTTACATACTCGAGCACCAATCAGAATTCGTTGGTTATGAGGAATTCGAACTTCGATATAGCTGGCTTGCACGTTTAGGTTAACTATGAATCATTGTACTTCTGTGTGGTATTTCTATATCCTTGTGTCTTAATTGAATTTTCTACGTAATTCACTATTTGAATACTATATGTATATATCTTTAATTCTAAAGTCACCTCCTGATCATCATAATTTCTTTGACAGACGACTTCTACTTAAGATCTTAAGATAATGACTAGATACATGATTTCAAATATCAAAACATAACAGATGACTTCTACTTTGATGAAATAAAAATTGAAAGATACATATAAAAAAGAAAGGTACATAGACTAAATCTGTAACGACCCAGAATTTTTATTAATTAAAATTTGAATATTTAATTAATTTTAAATATTAATAAGTGAAATTTATAAGTCAAATAAATTTTTATTTGAATTATTGAATTTAATTGAATAATTAAATCGATAATTTAATATGTTAAATTATGGAAATAATTGAAAATTGAGTTAAATATGATTGAAAATGATTTGTAAAATTTTATTTTATCATGTTGGAGTTAGAACGATATTTTAGAACTTTTAAAATCGAATTAAAAGTTAATTTGTGAAAATTGAATATTTTAATATTAAAATCGACTAGTGAAAATAGTCAATTTTTGAACAGTCTCAGAATTGAACGAAACCGGTTCCATTGGATCCGTAATAGTTAGTTATTACCGGATTTCAATTTTCGTGTCAATCGGAGTTATCGTTTGATCGTGGCAGCTCGAAACGCATCGAATTATTTTTAATTTAAATTTGGCGAGTGAAAATAGCCATTTTTCAAAAAGTCTCGGATTTCGACGAAACCAGTTTCATCGGATCCGTAATATGATATTATTGTAAGGTTTCAAATTTCAAGTCAATTGGATTTACCGTTTGTCCTGTACGAATTAAAACGCCTAGAAATCGACTTAAATCGGTTTAATTTAAATTGAGCGTTTGCAGCCATAACTCGCACATACTTCCGAATTAGCTTCCGAAACCTGTTCCATTGTGTCCGGAACGCGGGATAAACCCTAGGTACGTCAGTTTCGGCGCGTAAATCGGAGTTCGGAATTTCCGAAATGAATAGTGTTTACGCTTGATTTTCTATAAAAGGAGCACCCTACCCTTCATTAATAAAAAAAAATAAAAATAAAACATGAAACCCTAGCCGCCAGCCTCCCCCATGAACGGCCGAAAGCTTCCCACCTTCCCTTCCAAATTTCTTCAAATCTACTCACAATCATCAGAAACTTTCAACATGGAAGTGATAGAGCATCACGAGCTCTACGTTCTCAACGGTTATGATCGTCATTGGCGTGACGAATTGACGGCAAATTGGCCTCAAAGCACCAACGGTCGGGCACGTTTTTCGAGTGTCTGGGACCACCGAGCTTGATCGGTCTTCGAGCTATGGTGGAGCATGCGTAGGCGGTTCGTCTGGAAGTGGTTGATCGAGGTAAAGGCAAGTGTTGTGGGTTGCGTTTGAAACCCTAAAGGGTCGGCTTCATGGGTTCACGCGTACGAAGAAGGAGATGAGGAAGAACATATGCGCACGGTCCAGATGCAAGTGATGGAGATCACACGGCCCATATTAGTTTGGGTATAAAAATTTTAATTTAGTTGTAAATAATTATATTTATAATTGTACAAACTTTAAACTGTTGTATCTTGGTCATACGAGGTCCGTTTCGGACGAGATTTTTTGCGTTGGAATCGTATGGACGAGCACTACGCGATGGAGTTGGTTTGGAGTCGTTTGGAGTTAGTGAAAATTTTGGGTAAAATTAAACGTCCGTTTAATTTTATTCGAAATAAATCGCTAAAACGAAATTAAAATCAAGGTGAGAACTTCTCACTCAATCGAATCAGTTTCGATTTTATTTTAAATAGTTAGATTTAAAATATTTGAATGCATGTTTGAATGATGATTGTTATCTATTGATTGTTGAAATAGACATTATACGCCGTTAGTAAGCGGATGTTATTTATTAAAAACATATACCGCGAATATTTCATAAACAGTGAAATTGGTACTATATATAATATCAATATATATATATTGGCATATGTATATATTGCAATTGTTGATTTCCCGCATTTTTTGTTTAGCGGATGAGACCCTATTGCGTCGTTATTAAGCGGATACTATTTAATAAGAACATATACCGCGATAATTTCGTACTGGAGCGAAATTGGTATTGTGCTAATGTTTTTGGATGCAGGAAAACAGGTTGGAGGGATCCAACTGGATTCCTCAACAGTTTTTATTTGATTTCAGATATTTTGATATTTGATGGATTTTCATATTGATATATGATATCGTTGTAGTCGTGATTGACTATTTGGTGTGTAGCATCATTGGACCCAGATTTTGGGATTTTAAAATGATTTTTAAAGTGATTTTTGAGAATATATAATATTTTGGAATTGATCCATTTTAAATAAATAAACGTTATAATTTTTAATGTTATAGAAATTATGATTTTTGTGAAATACAGTTAAAAAACTGATTTTTGAGAATATGATGCTAATGATTTTATAAAATAGTTTAAATTGGATTTCTGAATTTATTATGAAAAGTTAAAAATATAGGATTTATAAAATTTAATTATTTTATGAATCAAAATGGTGAAATAATAAAGGAGATTAAAGACGTTTCAAAGGATAATATAAATTGATTTATATTAAGAGATTTATAAATGGATATTTATAAATTGAAATATTGAGATTATAAAACGAGTTTTTATAAGTGTTTGAATGAAGTGAAAATGAATTTTGTAAATGAATGGAATTTATAAAATTATAAATGGTGAAGTTATAAATGAAATTTATAAATAGTAAGATTTATAAATTTCGTGAAGTTATTAAAGAATGGTTTTGGATAAATAATTGAATCTTATAAGTTATAAGATTTATAATTATGAAGTTCAAAGGAACGATTTTTGTGAACGAATAAATTATAGGTATTTAACTTATAATATGAACCTTTGTTTTATAATTGAATTATAAATCGAATAGGTTAATAAAGGAATTTATAAAAGGAAGTTGTTATAAATAAATAGAAATGGAGTTTATAAACGTTGTTATATAAATTCACAAACGACTTATTTTGATAAGTAAATTGTTATGATTGATTTATGGAGTTATATTCACGTTTTTGACTGTGAATAATACTTTAAAATAAAATGTATAAAAGGATGAAATATATACTTAATTTCGATTAGAGTATATTAAATATTTTCTAAGTGTTGAAAATAAATAAAATTTGTGAATTACTTATGAATAAATAAGTATGGAAACATTTTCCAATATAAAGTGAATATTAGAGAATTTATCTTTTTGAAGATAAATTGAAATGAATAATTGAAATCGAATATTCATAGATATTGTGAAATGTAAATTCACTAAGGAATTTATAAAAGAAAGTGAAATTGGTTTAAAAATAAATATTGATTTATTTTTGAAGTGTTGAAATAATATATCTAGTGAAGATATTTTTGAAAATAAATAATTTGGAAAATTATTTGGAAACTGGTGATGTGTGCATATCCATTGATAGTTCAATAGCCGACTATCAATATTTCCCTTTGAATGGGTAATTGATGTGATTTGTTGAATTTGAATGCTACACTTATTTTTAAATAAGCGCTCACTATTCGGGTTAACCGGGAAAGGACCATGGGGTCGTATAACCCATTCCGAATATGTGATACGTCGTTATGAATTGCATTTGAAGATCGGTGTTGAAGACCGAGTTTTTGCGAAAGCGATAGGATGACCTATCGATTGTCTCTGCACTGGGTAGCTCCTGGTATAGAGATTCCTTAAGTGATGGGAAATTCGATCGGGATTGTGAATACCCGGATTGCAAGGGCTTCGTAAGAAGTGCCTTCGGTTTTTTTCGAGCCCGGAACAGACTTGTATGGATTGTATGTCTGACATTACAAGTTGAGATATAAAGCCGATTTCTTTCAAATATATTTCTGTTGGTGGCGGAGAATTTATTCTTTTAGCTTAACACCCTTCTCTGAGACGTACGAGCTCAGAGGTTATGTAGTTGAATGTTATCAGCGATATATTCCCAATTTGGTAATGTGATATGCTGAGTGATGCTGAAATGATCATTGTGTTGATTATTTGTGATAGGATCGTTTATTTGATCGTCTATCCTTGTGATCATTGTGTTGATCATTTGTTGACCCAAAGCATTGCTTTTGTATAAAGTATGTTTTTGTGGACGTGAATTCGTCGAGCCTCACACCCCTTGAATGGTCAAAACAGGAAAGAAGCAGCAAGGTTATGAGGGGTAGCACCCTTTAGGATGTGTCCATTTCCTTCTGGAAAAGGGTGGTATCATGGTATGGAGCCCAGATACTTACTCATGTTGAAAACACTTTGTTATGATTGTGTGAATTGATTACGAGCGCTCGGTGATAAAGGTCCCAAAGGACCGGGGGATGGCATATTCGGCCAGTTGTTACTCAGTTAGGGGTAACCCGGCCTTGTGTTGGTAGAGATCCGGTTTGGTTCTCGGGGATGTCCATCCAGAGGCATTCTCATGTGGCAATGGGAAGTTCTTTGGCCTGATCATTCGTTGGAAATCCAATTCCCAATACGAAACTTGTACGGTATTAGTTGTAGAACCTGCCATTCACTTATGGTGGTCACCACTGTTTGGATGGTAGCTATAGTAGGCATAGTTCGAAATGTCTATGTTGGCTAAGATTTATATTCTACTTTCGAAATGAATTTTTCCTACACTATGCACTAGTAATAATATCAAATGTTATTTTAAATGCGTATCAAGCATCTTTGACTATCATAAGGAGAAATCTCCTCCGATTCTGCGTTTGCATTGTGTGTGTGTGCGGGAGGCCTTATGGTAGTCTCATTTTTAAAAGCATTGCGAATTGAATTTAAAAATATTCCTCTATTTTGATTTTAAAGATAAACAAACTGTTTTGAGTTCTCACACCAGTCACATGACTGACTTGGAGTTTATTGTTTTCCTTCCTAAACTCTGGGTGCCCACCAATTTCCACACGGGCAGTTAAGAGTTAAGGTTTATCAGGATATTCTGGATATTCTGGATTTGCTGGAGGCAAGCTGGATGGCATGGCGTATTACTTATATAGTATTTCTTTTTCCGCTGCACTGTTTGTTGTTGTTGTACACTCTGATGATTTGATGTAATGTAATATAATGTGATGTAATAACTGATATAGTTCTTTGTTTAAAGATTATTCATTTATCTATTATATGTTGTTCCGCTGCGAATTGTGAGATTCTGTTGTTGTTTCTGTTCTGTTCTGTTCTATATTCTATTTTCTTCTATTTTAAAATTTTCTGTTCTCTTTTCTATTTTCTTTTCTCTCTATTTTCTATCTTCTCTCTTCTTCTCTTTTCTTTTCTTAAATTCTTTTTAAAAACCCATAACTATTCGGTTTTTCGGCGACGAAAATCCGCGTACGTTACATTTGGTATCGGAGCTTATGGTTAAGCGACAACCATGGTTCTGTTGGGTATTATTCATTAGAGATAGAGTCAGTAGTACTCTAGAATGAATTTGAGTGTAATAATAGCTATGAGAGCGTATTTGTTAGTGAATATAAAAATTGTTTTATATTGTGATGATTGGTTTGTTGAGTGGTATATAGATTCTGGTTAATACGAGTAATTAACTTTGTTGATAGGGATCTCTAAACACTTAAATAGAACAATTCGGCACGATATTGTTTTAAAATTGGGTAAATGAAATAATTTTACCTTGATTATATTTTTATATATAAAGAAATAATTTTTCAGAATTATTAAAGTGTATATATGTTGATTGTTAGGTTGTTTGAATAATCTAAATAAAAGAATAATTGTATAAGTAAAAGAATTATAAGTATGAATTATAATTAAATGTGATTTACAATTGTGAAATAAACTTATATATATATATATAAGAAGTGAAACTATATGAATATGAGTTGTGAATAAAAATGAATTTATAAAGTTAAATGGAAGTATAACTTAAGAGATGTTGAATGAAGTTGATATGAGTATCAAACTAAATTAATAAAGATTAAATGAATATGAACTTGAGTTATATAAATGAAATTCAACTTTAGAAATCGAATTGAATGAATGGATTGGATAATAATCAATTAAATGTGAATAATTGATATGAAATAATGAATATAAGTGTAACTCATTAAAATCTAATGTTATTAGGAATTTGAATAATTGAAAGAAAATCAATTTAATTAAACCAATTGTAAGCAAAGGAATTTGGTTGCAATTGATATACATTGATTGAAATATGATTGTTAGTTGATTGTATATAATTCATTAAGTGTTAATGAAAGTGAATTAATGAAATTGGAAGCTAAAGTAATTGAAATCCAATTGGAAGTTAAGTGAATCTTAAATAGGATTGAATTTAATTTGGAAGTGAACCAACTTGAATATGAATTAGTGAATATAAACTAGTTGAAAATGAATGTTAGTAAACATCCACTGTATATGAAACATATGTGATTAACTTGAAAACCATTTCATTGAATATTAATGAGAATATGAATGAATATATATTGGTTATGGATTATAGTTGGTTGATGTTTGCATTTGTTGTTTGTTTGCATTTGCTATGTTGACATATATAGTTATTATGTTGTCATATGTTGTATATCGATACTATTATCTATATGCATGTTTCTCATGTTGTTTGTTGAGTGTTTAGTAGGTGCGGATCGCGTTTGCTTCGCATTTGGAGCTCGCTTTCGCGCTATATTAGCCGTATATGCTTGCTAATAAAAATATAAGGTACATATCTCGGATTAAATATCGTACTTTTACATTTTTTCCCTGCGGGATGCCTCATTACTTGATGAGATGTATATTTGTGATATATATACTGTCATTTTTTTTTTCGGATCGAGCCGCGCAAAGGAGACTATGGCGAATTTTTCCGAAAATTTAAGGCGTTAGAAAATTTTGAGAAAATTTGGGAATTTTTTTGAAAACTTTAACTTTGATTTGAAATTGAAAGTTAAACAATAGTAGTTGTTTTTGAAAAGATAACTAAGTATGATTTGAAAACTTAGTAAAGTTATTGTAAGAAGTTTAATTATAAATTTTTGGAAAATTAATAGATTCTGTAACTTTTCTTACTTGATAATTTCGAGGACGAAATTCTTTTAAGTGGGGAAGATTGTAACGACCCAGAATTTTTATTAATTAAAATTTGAATATTTAATTAATTTTAAATATTAATAAGTGAAATTTATAAGTCAAATAAATTTTTATTTGAATTATTGAATTTAATTGAATAATTAAATCGATAATTTAATATGTTAAATTATGGAAATAATTGAAAATTGAGTTAAATATGATTGAAAATGATTTGTAAAATTTTATTTTATCATGTTGGAGTTAGAACGATATTTTAGAACTTTTAAAATCGAATTAAAAGTTAATTTGTGAAAATTGAATATTTTAATATCAAAATCGACTAGTGAAAATAGTCAATTTTTGAACAGTCTCAGAATTGAACGAAACCAGTTCCATTGGATCCGTAATAGTTAGTTATTACCGGATTTCAATTTTCGTGTCAATCGGAGTTATCGTTTGATCGTGGCAGCTCAAAACGCATCGAATTATTTTTAATTTAAATTTGGCGAGTGAAAATAGCCATTTTTCAAAAAGTCTCGGATTTCGACGAAACCAGTTTCATCGGATCCGTAATGTGATATTATTGTAAGGTTTTAAATTTCAAGTCAATTGGATTTACCGTTTGTCCTGTACGAATTAAAACGCCTAGAAATCGACTTAAATCGGTTTAATTTAAATTGAGCGTTTGCAGCCATAACTCGCACATACTTCCGAATTCGCTTCCGAAACCTGTTCCATTGTGTCCGGAACGCGGGATAAACCCTAGGTACGTCAGTTTCGGCGCGTAAATCGGAGTTCGGAATTTCCGGAATGAATAGTGTTTACGCTTGATTTTCTATAAAAGGAGCACCCTACCCTTCATTAATAAAAAAAATAAAAAATAAAACATGAAACCCTAGCCGCCAGCCTCCCCCATGAACGGCCGAAAGCTTCCCACCTTCCCTTCCAAATTTCTTCAAATCTACTCACAATCATCAGAAACTTTCAACATGGAAGTGATAGAGCATCACGAGCTCTACGTTCTCAACGGTTATGATCGTCATTGGCGTGACGAATTGACGGCAAATTGGCCTCAAAGCACCAACGGTCGGGCACATTTTTCGAGTGCCTGGGACCACCGAGCTTGACCGGTCTTCGAGCTATGGTGGAGCATGCGTAGGCGGTTCGTCTGGAAGTGGTTGATCGAGGTAAAGGCAAGTGTTGTGGGTTGCGTTTGAAACCCTAAAGGGTCGGCTTCATGGGTTCACGCGTGCGAAGAAGGAGATGAGGAAGAACATATGCGCACGGTCCAGATGCAAGTGATGGAGATCACACGGCCCATATTAGTTTGGGTATAAAAATTTTAATTTAGTTGTAAATAATTATATTTATAATTGTACAAACTTTAAACTGTTGTATCTTGGTCATACAAGGTCCGTTTCGGACGAGATTTTTTGCGTTGGAATCGTATGGACGAGCACTACGCGATGGAGTTGGTTTGGAGTCGTTTGGAGTTAGTGAAAATTTTGGGTAAAATTAAACGTCCGTTTAATTTTATTCGAAATAAATCGCTAAAACGAAATTAAAATCAAGGTGAGAACTTCTCATTCAATCGAATCAGTTTCGATTTTATTTTTAATAGTTAGATTTAAAATATTTGAATGCATGTTTGAATGATGATTGTTATCTATTGATTGTTGAAATAGACATTATACGCCGTTAGTAAGCGGATGTTATTTATTAAAAACATATACCGCGAATATTTCATAAACAGTGAAATTGGTATTATATATAATATCAATATGTATATATTGGCATATGTATATATTGCAATTGTTGATTTCCCGCATTTTTTGTTTAGCGGATGAGACCCTATTGCGCCGTTATTAAGAGGATAATATTTAATAAGAACATATACCGCGATAATTTCCTACTGGAGCGAAATTGGTATTGTGCTAATGTTTTTGGATGCAGGAAAACAGGTTGGAGGGATCCAACTGGATTCCTCAACAGTTTTTATTTGATTTCAGATATTTTGATATTTGATGGATTTTCATATTGATATATGATATCGTTGTAGTCGTGATTGACTATTTGGTGTGTAGCATCATTGGACCCAGATTTTGGGATTTTAAAATGATTTTTAAAGTGATTTTTGAGAATATATAATATTTTGGAATTGATCCATTTTAAATAAATAAACGTTATAATTTTTAATGTTATAGAAATTATGATTTTTGTGAAATACAGTTAAAAAACTGATTTTTGAGAATATGATGCTAATGATTTTATAAAATAGTTTAAATTGGATTTCTGAATTTATTATGAAAAGTTAAAAATATAGGATTTATAAATTTTAATTATTTTATGAATCAAAATGGTGAAATAATAAAGGAGATTAAAGACGTTTCAAAGGATAATATAAATTGATTTATATTAAGAGATTTATAAATGGATATTTATAAATTGAAATATTGAGATTATAAAACGAGTTTTTATAAGTGTTTGAATGAAGTGAAAATGAATTTTGTAAATGAATGGAATTTATAAAATTATAAATGGTGAAGTTATAAATGAAATTTATAAATAGTAAGATTTATAAATTTCGTGAAGTTATTAAAGAATGGTTTTGGATAAATAATTGAATCTTATAAGTTATAAGATTTATAATTATGAAGTTCAAAGGAACGATTTTTGTGAACGAATAAATTATAGGTATTTAACTTATAATATGAACCTTTGTTTTATAATTGAATTATAAATCGAATAGGTTAATAAAGGAATTTATAAAAGGAAGTTGTTATAAATAAATAGAAATGGAGTTTATAAACGTTGTTTTATAAATTCACAAACGACTTATTTTGATAAGTAAATTGTTATGATTGATTTATGGAGTTATATTCACGTTTTTGACTGTGAATAATACTTTAAAATAAAATGTATAAAAGGATGAAATATATACTTAATTTCGATTAGAGTATATTAAATAATTTCTAAGTGTTGAAAATAAATAAAATTTGTGAATTACTTATGAATAAATAAGTATGGAAACATTTTTCAATATAAAGTGAATATTAGAGAATTTATCTTTTTGAAGATAAATTGAAATGAATAATTGAAATCGAATATTCATAGATATTGTGAAATGTAAATTCACTAAGGAATTTATAAAAGAAAGTGAAATTGGGTTAAAAATAAATATTGATTTATTTTTGAAGTGTTGAAATAATATATCTAGTGAAGATATTTTTGAAAATAAATAATTTGGAAAATTATTTGGAAACTGGTGATGTGTGCATATCCATTGATAGTTCAATAGCCGACTATCAATATTTCCCTTTGAATGGGTAATTGATGTGATTTGTTGAATTTGAATGCTACACTTATTTTTAAATAAGCGCTCACTATTCGGGTTAACCGGGAAAGGACCATGGGGTCGTATAACCCATTCCGAATATGTGATACGTCGTTATGAATTGCATTTGAAGATCGGTGTTGAAGACCGAGTTTTTGCGAAAGCGATAGGATGACCTATCGATTGTCTCTGCACTGGGTAGCTCCTGGTATAGAGATTCCTTAAGTGATGGGAAATTCGATCGGGATTGTGAATACCCGGATTGCAAGGGCTTCGTAAGAAGTGCCTTCGGTTTTGTTCGAGCCCGGAACATACTTGTATGGATTGTATGTCTGACATTACAAGTTGAGATATAAAGCCGATTTCTTTCAAATATATTTCTGTTGGTGGCGGAGAATTTATTCTTTTAGCTTAACACCCTTCTCTGAGACGTACGAGCTCAGAGGTTATGTAGTTGAATGTTATCAGCGATATATTCCCAATTTGGTAATGTGATATGCTGAGTGATGCTGAAATGATCATTGTGTTGATTATTTGTGATAGGATCGTTTATTTGATCGTCTATCTTGTGATCATTGTGTTGATCATTTGTTGACCCAAAGCATTGCTTTTGTATAAAGTATGTTTTTGTGGACGTGAATTCGTCGATCCTCACACCCCGTGAATGGTCAAAACAGGAAAGAAGCAGCAAGGTTATGAGGGGTAGCACCCTTTAGGATGTGTCCATTTCCTTCTGGAAAAGGGTGGTATCATGGTATGGAGCCCAGATACTTACTCATGTTGAAAACACTTTGTTATGATTGTGTGAATTGATTACGAGCGCTCGGTGATAAAGGTCCCAAAGGACCGGGGGATGGCATATTCGGTCAGTTGTTACTCAGTTAGGGGTAACCCGGCCTTGTGTTGGTAGAGATCCGGTTTGGTTCTCGGGGATGTCCATCCAGAGGCATTCTCATGTGGCAATGGGAAGTTCCTTGGCCTGATCATTCGTTGGAAATCTAATTCCCAATACGAAACTTGTACGGTATTAGTTGTAGAACCTGCCATTCACTTATGGTGGTCACCACTGTTTGGATGGTAGCTATAGTAGGCATAGTTCGAAATGTCTATGTTGGCTAAGATTTATATTCTACTTTCGAAATGAATTTTTCCTACACTATGCACTAGTAATAATATCAAATGTTATTTTAAATGCGTATCAAACATCTTTGACTATCATAAGGAGAAATCTCCTCCGATTCTGCGTTTGCATTGTGTGTGTGTGCGGGAGGCCTTATGGTAGTCTCATTTTTAAAAGCATTGCGAATTGAATTTAAAAATATTCCTCTATTTTGATTTTAAAGATAAACAAACTGTTTTGAGTTCTCACACCAGTCACATGACTGACTTGGAGTTTATTGTTTTCCTTCCTAAACTCTGGGTGCCCACCAATTTCCACACGGGCAGTTAAGAGTTAAGGTTTATCAGGATATTCTGGATATTCTGGATTTGCTGGAGGCAAGCTGGATGGCATGGCGTATTACTTATATAGTATTTCTTTTTCCGCTGCACTGTTTGTTGTTGTTGTACACTCTGATGATTTGATGTAATGTAATATAATGTGATGTAATAACTGATATAGTTCTTTGTTTAAAGATTATTCATTTATCTATTATATGTTGTTCCGCTGCGAATTGTGAGATTCTGTTGTTGTTTCTGTTCTGTTCTGTTCTATATTCTATTTTCTTCTATTTTAAAATTTTCTGTTCTCTTTTCTATTTTCTTTTCTCTCTATTTTCTATCTTCTCTCTTCTTCTCTTTTCTTTTCTTAAATTCTTTTTAAAAACCCATAACTATTCGGTTTTTCGGCAACGAAAATCCGCGTACGTTACAAAATCTAGTTAATCCTGATATGGGCAAACAACTAGGTTGAACAATTACGAAGATGATAGTCATGATGCATAATATCATTGAGTTGATTACGAAATCTCTTGGTCTCCTTTACTAATTCCAAAGTGTAAGTAATAGCCCAAGAAGAGAATCGATCGTCCATCCACTGTCTAAATTCACATCCATTGGGATAGAGTGGACAATGGAAGTATCGATGACCAACATTATCCCTATGTCGGACGACTAGAATCGGTGATTCAAAACCACAAAAGCATGCAACATTTGTGGATTGTACCTCATCTACTTCAATCGCATTCGTACTTGTGGTTTTACCTGATGTAACCTTGTGTAGGGTGGATAGATTATTGTTGTTGTTGATGGTCTATTTGCAGCTGTTGAGTCCCCGATTCAAGCTCTCTTTATCGCATATCCTGGTACCGTCGTTCCTCCTTTTCAATACACCATGTAGTGGGGTGTCTAAGTGGAGATAGATTAGGATTTGATGGTCCATACAAATGAACGGTATAATTGTATGATTCTGGATAAAAAATAGGCATATTAAGAGTTAGTGGTTTAAAGTTGTAGAATGAACTCCAAAATTATATTGAAGAGGTATTTATAATGCAAATAAACTCTTACATAAACTTTTACACCCTAAACCAAGTTGCACCCTGAACTATGCTACTCTCTGAACCATGCTACAGTGTAAAGCTGGAATCTTTTCAGTGATCGATCGTGTTGCTCCCTAAACCTTAATGCTTTCTGTCGTATGCAACAGTGTAAAGCTGGAATCTTTTTAGTGGTCGATCACATCACTCCCGTAATCATGCTGCTTTCTGTCAAACTGTACAAGGTACAACTATAATCTTTTCTACGATATATCACATCACTCCTATAATCGTGTTGCTGTCTTTTAAATTCTATAATATACAATTGGGATCTTTTCAGTAATCAATCACATCATAGTGTATAGCTAGAAAATTTTATAGTTATAAAAGTATTATATAGAATATATATATATATATATATACAGAATAATCACCTAGAATAAAATCAGATGAAGATTTGAACGTGTTGTAAAGAATAGGTATGCTTTTTTTTGCCGTAGTACCATAAATATTCCACAATAAGTGAGTACGACTGGATAATTTTGATTGTCGTCTTCTTTGTTCACGAAGTTTGCATCCATGATTTATTCAATGGCTGATGATTTCATTAAATTTTAATAATGAACTGGATTAGATCACATCATTATAGTTTAAATCTGGAATATTTTCAATGATCGATCAAATCACACCCATAACCATGCCGCCTTCTGTCATACGCTATAGTGTAAAGTAGAAATCTTTTTAGTGATCAGTCACATCACCTCCTGAATCAATGTTGCATTCTGCCACAAGTTATAATATAATTGGAACTCTGGACTTATGGATCAAATCAACAATAAACAATTCAAATAAACATTCAATTATATTGTCATAAATGTGTTTTGCTATAATGTCATCATCAATTTTGTTTCTATCAAAAATATCAGTATAACAATGTCGAACACAAACACGGATAACATTCCATTTATCAGTGGTTTTTATAACCTAGAAATGAACAATTCAAAATCGAAGAGTCCGTTGCGAATGCAGAGTTGAAACAGTCATACTCATTATCGAAACATGCAAAAATGAAGGCCGAAGATATTTCGCATGTAAGGATAATTGGAATGGATATGGCTACATCCATTCCAATTATCCACAACTCCATCGACGAGGAATAGAGTATGCATATGAAACGCGGTCGAGAGTGAGAAGATTAGAACTTCTATGTAACAATCATGCCTAGTATGTGTGCTTAGTACTATACTTCGTAGGTAACTGTGGTCCTTATTTGTGTTTTTAGTTCATGTATTTTAGGTAATCATTATTATATTTTGGATGATTACCATGATGTATATGTTTCTGAAAAAGTCAACAATTAGTATGTATTTTAATTTATCCCTTTGATACATCCGTCTAATCTCAAATACAACAACAATTCATAATAAGTAAATTCGTATAGTAACATTACAGTACAACATTACAACACTGAAGAAACCCAAAAGCACACTCAACGTCTTTTCTTAAAATCGCTTGTTACATTGTAAATTTGCTTTCCTTCTCATTACGAGACTTTTTGAATTTTGACCAAAATTTTCCAAGTCGGATATATTCCATCTCCAAGGTAGTATCCCTTGTTATGCATCCCCTACCATGTATGTACAAGCTGGTGCAATATCGTTAGATAAGGAGTTAAACAAGCAAGATGGAATTAGAACATTAATGTCGTATAAAGACCCTGGTATATTCAAAAAAAAAGTGCCATATATATAAATCAAATGAAGCTACACCTTCCAAAATCATCGTTGCCTTATGGTAATGTCCAGTATATTGTTCTTATATTGCAACTGGATAATTTTTCAATGCTAATGCATACAATCTAAGTTGCCCAACATACATGGAAATCTATTTTGTTCACCCATAGCCAATAGTCGATTGATTTCATTATCGTTCGGTGCTCTAAGGTACACCACATCAAATGCTAGGATGATAGTTTTACAAATTCTTTTAAGCATTTGTTTGCATTAGAATCTACGATTCGAATGTACTCGTCTTGCCTATCAGTGCTTTCCTCATTCATTAACGTTCATAATGCACTTGTCATTTTTTGATGTCATGAAAGATCAATTAACCACATGTATTTAATTGTTATGTGAATATAAGTTTATCCCCACCAATCCAGACATGACTTGCTAAAATATGTTTTTGGACATTCGATGCCTTAATCTGAACTTTCCCAGATTAAAACATAAATCATTTTGAAAGTAATCCGTCATAATTCAATCATGCCCTGGTTGATAATCTCTTTTCTTTCTTATATATTTACGCCCCATAACACTACCACCTTGGTCATAAGATTCCTCCATCAGCTGTAACCGAATGATTTGTTTTGTTTTGGATGCTAATGCTTATTGTTGAGAAACTTCTTGTACATAACTATCACCCAACGTTGAAAAAGAGGAAGAGGAAGAAAAACAATCTTTTTACTGGATTCATGTTTGTTTGATGGGTGATTTTAGGGGAATGGAAGAGTAGCAATGCTTAGAGCAAACTAAATATATTGGCTATTATTTGGAAAGATGTAAAATGAGTTGGAAATTTGTTGGTTTGGAGAAAGAGGGAGAGTAGCCGGCTAAAGGAAAAGGCTAGCTATGTTGCATCATTTTATACCATATTTATAATTCCGGATAAACTGATAGCGTTGATTTGGCAAAATCCCCCAAGCGGATTGTCATGTAGGGGAGTTTAACTTGTTCTAGTCTTATTCGACATTACAAATGCCAAATAAATTGTTATTTTTTTTCACTGTTAGCAATGGTGACCGACCCCTTATAAGGAATGCTCTAATGAGTCTACTTCGTTTGTTGTAGGAAAGAAATGACTTTTGGACCTACAAACATTTAATATCATTAGGGACTGTCACCAGAGCCGGCCCAAAGCCCAAGCGACCTAGACATATGTCTAGGGCAACAAAAGACCTGGGGGCAACAAAAAAAAATACTCGCTCTCACGAAGAAAGAAAGACGCCCTCCCCCTCAGTCTCATCTCACGCGCACGCAATCGGGCCGATCAGCGACGGCGATCGACAAACAATCAGGTAGCCTCCTCGATCCTCATTCAATCAGATAATTACATTCCCTGATTTCCATAGCCCTATTTTTTGATCGAATTTTTTTAATTGGAAATTAGTTTTGATATTGAAATTAGTTTGTTAATTCAATTTCCATCTCGACTGATGTAGCTAGAATTAGATGATGAGATAGGAAAATAAGAATTAAGAGGATGAATATGATTATATGAATCATATGATTAGATGCTGACAATGAAGAACAACAGTTGTATTTGTATATGAAGTTTTGATATGTATTGCTGCAATTGTTGTAAGGCAGTGGGTCAGGAGGAAGTAATATGGTAGGGACCAGGTTTTTTAGAGAACTTATTGTCAACTTTAGAGCAATCGTTTTAGGGTAATGGTCTAGCAGTGCTTTCAGTGTTCAGTAGCCTATTGAAAAATAATTGCATTAGTAGCCAATTCATTTTGATCATATGTAGGTTCACCTTGCTCATCTAGCAAATATTTCATTTGGAGTCTCTGCCTGCTTGACATTTTACCATAAAAAACATGTTGTGTTGACACCCCCCCCCCCCCCAAAGAGCAACTTGACTTTTTCTTTTTGATAGCTCTCTACACATTCAGACTGCAATTTTTGATAGCTCTCTACACATTCAGGAGCAACTTGACAATAAAATTCTCATTTCTTAAGTTATTATGTTAGCACAAGAAAATATATAAAATTTAATGTGAAGGCTGTAATGGAAAGTGCATCAAAGTAAAATTGAAAAAAAGCTTCATATTAAATTTTATACTATTTTCTTGTGCTAACATAATAACTTCAGAAATGAGAACTTATGCTATGTTGTTTGTCTGACTTACTGATTTGTATCATGAATTTCAATGCAACTCATGTTATGTTGTGTCTCCATTGACTTTTTTTTGTTAACAGGCATAACTTTTGCTGAAGGAGAAAGAGTGAAGTTGCTAGATATGATCTTTGAAGACCATAAATGTAAGGTTTTAATAATTTTAAATTAACAGTTTATTATTCATTGAAAATCGACAAATTCTTTCATCATTGTTAATTTAATTCTCTACGTTTTAAAGATTATTTCCTTTATTTAATAAATATATGTTGATTACATAACTAATTAAATTTTGATTGACAGAAATTGTGGTTGATTAAATGAAATGTGCTAACTTTTGAATGAATAAGAAATCATTAAAAGTTAGTTTTATTGTTGCTAGTATTTATACATTGAAAATATTATTGTGAATTTAAAATTGAGACAGGAATCGAAAACAAAATTCCAGATTTCAAAATAGGAAGAAAAAGCAACGCAAAGATGACAAAGCAAAATCGTTAGCTGGTTCTATTTCGAATTTATTTGAAGCAAGGAATAAAAGAACTCAAACTTCAAATTCAAGTCAAGTTGGAGAAGCTACATTGACAAACGAGAACAATGATTTTAATATTGATATCCACGAAGACAATGAGCTTATAAATGAAATTGTGGAAGTAGAGATTGAAGATCAACATATGGAGGATGCGAATGATGTAGATGTTATTGCTATTGATGAAGGTGTTGATGATGTAGTTACACTTGATCTTGAGAAGGATGCTGATATCAACTATGATCCAGGTTTATGGGGAAAAATTACCGATACAAAAAGAATTATGTTAATTCAACATGGTCCCATTAAGATTTTGGAAGAAAATGATGCATTTCCAAGAAATAAAGTTAATGGCAGACACTTTACTTCTAAACATTATATTGGTGGTTATCCACGTGTAGAAGAGCATGAACGGAAGTGGCTTGTGTATTCAAATGAATACGATAAAGTTTATTGTTTCTGTTGCAAATTATTTAAGAGTACACAATTCACATCGAAACTAGCCGATGAAGGAAGTAATGATTGGCAAAATTTATCAACTAAGCTAAGAGAGCATG
The DNA here is from genome assembly GCA_030765085.1 of Allium cepa. NCBI lineage: Eukaryota > Viridiplantae > Streptophyta > Magnoliopsida > Asparagales > Amaryllidaceae > Allium > Allium cepa. The sequence continues at coordinate 808,178,486 of CM060940.1, read as the reverse complement.
AAAGTAACCCATTCCACAATGTCAATGTTATCAAATGGGTCGATTTGCTTAGAGGACTTCAACAGAAATCGACAATTGATAAATCTATGGAAGCTCAAATTGATCAAGAGAAGCAACATTGGAAAAAAGTACTTGTGCGGATAATTGGTGTTGTCAAAAAACTTTCCAAGAATAATTTACCATTCCGTGGATCAAATGAGAAGATTTATGAGAAGAATAATGGACTTTTTTGTCAACTTATTGAACTCATAGCTGAGTTTGATCCAATTATGGAAGAACATCTTAGGCGGGTGAAAAATAATGAAATTAATAATCATTATCCTAGTCATAAAATTCAAAATGAATTAATAAGTTTATTGGCTAATAAGATCAAAGTGACAATGCTTATGAAAATAAAGAAAGCAAAGTACTTCTTTGTTATCCTTGATTGTACTCCAGATTTGAGCCATAAGGAGCAAATGTCCATTGTCATTAGATGTGTGAATGTTGACGATGTAAATGATATTAAAGTAGAAGAATATTTTCTTGGTTTCATAACAGTTGATGATACATCTGGGTTTGGTCTTTTTATGGAACTTAAAAATATTTTGGTGGATCTCAAACTTGATATTAATGATGTGAGAGGTCAAGGATACGATAATGGTTCAAACATGAAAGGTATAATTTTAAATTAAAATTTATCTTATTCTTGATAAAGACTATTGATTATATTATTATATATTCGAAATCTTATGTAGGTAAACATCAAGGTGTACAAAAAAGACTACTTGATATAAATCCTAGAGCTTTTTACATCTCATGCGGGTGCCATAGTCTCAACCTTGCTCTATATGATATGACAAAATCGTGTATGAAAGCTAGGAATTTTTTTGCATATGTGCAAAAAATTTATACATTGTTTTCTGGTTCAGTTCAACGTTGGGAAATACTTCGAAGCTATGTGAAGGGTTTAACTCCCAAACCATTATCAGCAACACGTTGGGAAAGCCATATTGAAAGTGTTAAAGCAATAAGAACTCAAATTTCTGAGCTAAGGGATGCTTTAATTGATATTGCAAATAATTCAAAAGATGATGTCGTGATGATGAAGGCCAAAGGATTGTGTCAAAATGCATTGGAAAATTTTGAGTTCTTAATTAGTTTGTGTATTTGGTACACAATATTAGAAAATATAAATCAAGTAAGTAAAATACTTCAACGAGAGGAAATTGATACTGAAGATACAATTAAAAAAATTGAAGGGCTTGTAGAATTTTTTGAAGAATTTAGAGAAGAAGGATTTGAAACCATAATGAAGGAGGCAAAAGATATTGCAGATGAAGTTGGCATTGATCCAAAGTTTCTTGAAAAGAGGGTCGTACGAAGAAAAAGGCAATTTGATGAAGATATCGTTGAGAATGACAATAGACAATCTCTTGAAGAAAATTTTAGAGTTACTTATTTTCTTCTCATAATAGATCAAGCTTTGACTTCACTTAAAGATCGATTTGAGAAATTCAAGTTTTATCATAAACTTTTGGCTTTTTGTTAAACTCAAGATTTAGGAATATTGATGATATAGATTTGAAGCAACATTGCATGAAATTAGAAGGATTTTTGGGACACAATGAAGAACAAGATATTTGTGGTAAAGAATTATTTTTTGAGCTTCGACAACTAAAAAATATTCTACCATCGGGGATGACTAGATCAATTGATATTCTTAATTTCTTGAGGTCTTACCGTGATGTTAGTGGATTTTTAAATGCTTGGGTTGCTTATCGAATTCTATTAACTATCCCGGTCACAGTTGCTTCTGCGGAAAGAAGTTTTTCAAAATTGAAGTTGATAAAAACATATCTTCGAACCACTATGTCTCAAGAGAGATTAAGTGGATTAGCTATTATTTCAATTGAAAATGAGTATTTGGATGCACTCAATTATGAAGAGATAATAAACGAGTTTGCTTCGAAGAATGCACGAAGAAGTTGCTTTCGTTAGTGCATGTTAATTTTTATGATATCATGTCGGATTTCAATTTATTTTGAGATGTAATTGAAATGACTACTTGAACAATATTTTGTAATCAATGAACAATATTTTGTGATTAATGTTAAATTTTGTTATTAAAAGTGTATTTGATTTTTTGCATATAATTTATGTAAATGGGGCAACAAAAAGCAATAATAAAAAATATTTCATCTAGGGCATTAGTTACCCTTGGGCCGGCCCTGGCGGTCACTATAGGTAGATGATACCCAATAACCTGACCGACAAAGTGTGCCCTATAATGTAAGAGTAATAGGTTCGATTTTGGGTGCACAGGAAGCAGGTGCTTGTTCAAATTCAGTAACAGAGGAGTTGACGCTGAAAGCTTAGAAAGGGATAACTTTGACAGAGATGACATTGTGCAAATTCCCCTTCTATTTTCCATTATTTATTATTTTATTATTTAACATACCCTAATTTCTAGTTATTTTGTGTATGATTTGATGAACTTTTTATAATGCAGTATTCAACCATATAGGATTGTAAGCGGTTGAAGGCGCAAACGAGAAAATGGAAGCACTTTTGCTACTTCAGTAGCATCAGAAAGCAACCTACCAAAAATTGAAGAACTATCGAGAGTAGATGCATAATATACAGTTGAGGATGCAAATGGAAGAACAGCTATAAATAGAGCATCAAGCGAAGATGTTAAAAACTTCATTCAGGGATTTTCTGTTAGAATTGTATGGTCTAGTTTTATACCAATTTTTCTAAATTATATTTGATTTCTTATATCAGGAACGGTTCATGAGAAACATATATGTTTATAATTCTGTGGTTGGTCATCTATGTTCAAATTTTTGTGCATCCTTCATCTTAGTAGTACATTTGGCTCTAAACCAAATCATGCTCCTTATTTTAGCCGATGGTTAGTCTTCCTTTATGATTTTATGGTTGTTCTTGTATGGCTATGTGGGTAATGAGGTTTCGGATGTTAGGTTCATGCTTTCTATACAAAACAAAAATAGGTGTTGTGCAGAAAATGAATACAATGAAGAATGCGGTAGTAGGAGGCATAGCTATGTATGTGATATGTGTGTGAAGGGGTTTAATAGAGGGTAGGCACATAGTGGGCATGTGAAATGTCATACCAATGAAGAACTGGTGCTATATATGGACGAGGAGGCGCCTTTTATTGATTTGGAATTTGTAACGATCCAGAATTTTTAGAAATTAAAATATGAATATTTAATTAATTTTAAATATTAATAAGTGAATTTATAAGTCGAATAAATTTTTGTTTGAATTATTGAATTTAATTGAATAATTAAATCGATAATTTAATACGTTCAATTATGGAAATAATTGAAAATTGAGTTAAATATGATTGAAAATGATTTGTAAAATTTTATTTTATCATATGGAAGTTAGAATGATATTTTAGAACTTTTAAAATCGAATTAAAAGTTAATTTGTGAAAATTGAATATTTTAATATTTAAATCGACTAGTGAAAATAGTCAATTTTTGAACAGTCTCAGAATTGAACGAAACCAGTTCCATTGGATCCGTAATAGTTAGTTATTACCGGATTTCAATTTTCGTGTCAATCGGAGTTATCATTTGATCGTGGCAGCTCGAAACGCATCGATTTATTTTTAATTTTTATTTAGCGAGTGAAAATAGCCATTTTTCAAAAAGTCTCGGATTTCGACGAAACCAGTTTCATCGGATCCGTAATGTGATATTATTGTAAGATTTCAAATTTCAAGTCAATTGGATTTACCGTTTGTCCGATACAAATTAAAACGCCTAGAAATCGATTTAAATCGGTTTAATTCAAATTGAGCGTTTACAGCCATAACTCGCACAGATATCCGAATTAGCTTCCGAATCCTGTTCCATTGTGTCCGGAACGCGGGGTAAACCCTAGAAATGCTGGTTACGGCGCGTAAATCGGAGTTCGGAATTTCCGGATGAATAGTGTTCGATTTTCTTCTATAAATAGCACCACAACTCACACAAATTAAAAAAATAAAAAAATAAAAACCTAACTTAACCCTAGCCGCCACCCTATAAACCGTTGGCCAGAATTACACCATCCCTCTTCCACTAATCTTGTCCAATCCACTCGCTTTCATCAAAAATGACCAACTACAAAGTTGTAGATCTCATCGAGACGAGTAGATCCGTACGGTGGAGTTCGTTATTATCGACCATAGGCCGAGATATTGGGCTGCGTTCTTAAGGGCCTGCGCACGCAAAACGAGGCAACCTAGAAGGCCGAGCTTGCTCTTGTCGCAGCCGAGTATGGCTCTTGCGAAGGGGGTTGACATGGTGTATCCTGATCGTGCTATAGCTCGACGTGGAGGTGGTGATATTTAACCCTAGTATTTGCTAATGGGTTCATGTGTGTGCGGCTATTACTGGAGATGGTGAACGTGAAGAGGAGAGAAGGGGGGGACGGTCCAGATTTGCTCTAGAAGAAATGAACGGCCAGATTTTAGTATAGGTTATAAATTTTATAATTTATGTTGTAATAGCTTATATAAATCGTGTACAAACTTCAAAAATTCATAACTTTTTCATACGAGGTCGAAAACGCGCGAAATCAGTTGCGTTGGAATCGTATGGACGAGCACTACGCGATGGAGTTGGTTTGGAGTCGTTTGGAGTTAGTGAGAATTTTGGGTAAAATTAAACGTCCGTTTAATTTTATTCGAAATAAATCGCTAAAACGGAAATAAAATCAAGGTGAGAATTTCTCACTCAATCGAATCAGTTTCGATTTTATTTTAAATAGTTAGATTTAAAATATTTGAATGCATGTTTGAATGTTGATTGATATCTATTGATTGTTAAAATAGACATTATACGCCGTTAGTAAGCGGATGTTATTTAATAAAAACATATACCGCGAATATTTCATAAACAGTGAAATTGGTATTATATATAATATCAATATATATATTGGCATATGTATATATTGCAGTTGTTGATTTCCCGTATTTTTTAACGGATGAGACCCTATTACGCCGTTATTAAGCGGATAATATTTAATAAGAACATATACCGCGATAATTTCGTACTGGAGCGAAATTGGTATTGTGCTAATGTTTTTGGATGCAGGAAAACATGTTGGAGGGATCCAACTGGATTCCTCAACAGTATTTATTTTTGATTTCAGATATTTTGATATTTGATGGATTTTCATATTGATATATGATATCGTTGTAGTCGTGATTGACTATTTGGTGTGTAGCATCATTAGACCAAATTTTGGGATTTTAAAAGGATTTCTAAAGTGATTGTGAAAATATACGTTTTATAAAATAATTTTTGGAATTGATCCATTTTAAATAAATAAACGTTATAATTTTTAATGTTATAAAAATTATGATTTTTGTGAAATACAGTTAAAAACTGATTTTTGAGAATATTATGCTATTGATTTTATAAAATAGTTTAATCGAGATATTTTAGAATTATTGTGAAAAGTTGAAATATAGGATTTATAAAATTTAATTATTTTATGAATCAAAAGGAAGAAGTTTTTAAAGGAATTTAAAGACGTTTAAAAAGAATAATATAAATTGATTTATATTAAGAGATTTATAAATGGATATTTATAAATTGAGATATTGACATTATGAAACGAGTTTTTATAAGTGTTTGAATGAAGTGAAAATGAATTTCATAAATGAATGAAATTTATAGAATTATAAACTGTGAAGTTATAAATAAAATTTATAAATTGGTGAAGTTAATTGAGGAATAGATTTGGGTGAATAATTGAATCTTATAGGTTATAAGATTTATAATTATGAAGTTCAAAGGAACGATTTTTGCAAACAAATAGATTATAAGCACTTAACTTATAATATGAACTTTGAGTTATAATTGAGTTATAAACTGGAATAGGTTAATAAAAGAATTTATAAAAAGGAAGTTTTTATAAATAAATAGAAATGGAATTTATAAACGATGTTTTATAAATTCGCAAATGACTTATTTTGATAAGAAAATTGTTGGAACCTATTAAAGGAGTTATATTCACATTTTTGAATAGTGAATAATCCTTTGAATTAAAACGAATAAAAGGATGAGATTTCTTAATGAAGTTTATTCACATTTTTGAATAGTGAATAACACGTTAAAGAAAATGGTTTGAATGTGAATGTTTTAAATAGAATTAAAACGATCTAACGATGTTTTAAAAAGGTGTTGAGATTCGAAACCATAGATTTCAACATTCATTGTTGAAATAGACGTTTTCGAGAAATAAAAGGAAATAGTGGACTATAACACTGTTGTTCTAGTAAATGATTTCCGAAAGGAAATGTTTTGAATAGTATTGGGATTTATATATCTATTTAATTTCGAATCCCTATACTAGTGAATTTGGGTTGTCGTAACGATGTTTTATGCAACATTCGTTTTGGCCCAAATAAATATGTTTAAGAGAATGATTTCCTTAAAGAATGAAATATATACTTAATTTCGATTTAAGTATATTGAATATTTTCCAAGTGTTGAAAATAAATAAAATTTGTGAATTACTTATTAAATAAGTATGGAATTGTTTTCCAATATGAAGTGATATTTAGAATTTATCTTTTTGAAGATAAATTGAAAATGAATAATTGAAATCGAATATTCATTGATATTTTGGAATTATAAATTCACTAAGGAATTTATAAAGGAAGTGGAATTTGTCCAAAAATAAATATTGATTTATTTTTGAAGTATGAAATTATATATATCTTGTAAAGATATTTTGGAAAATAAATAATTTGGAAAATTATTTGGAATCTGGTGATGTGTGCATATCCAGTGATAGTTCAATAACCGACTATCAATATTTCCCTTTGAATGGGTAATTGATGTGATTTGATTGAATGTGAATGCTACACTTATTTTTGAATAAGCGCTCACTATTCGGGTTAACCGGGAAAGGACCATGGGGTCGTATAACCCATTCCGAATATGTGATACGTCGTTATAATTGCATTGAAGATCGGTGTTGAAGACCCGGTATTTGCGAGAGCGATAGGATGACCTGTCAATTTACTCCGCACCGAGTTGCTCCGGTATAGAGTTTCCCATATGTGATGGTAAATCCGATCAGGATTGTGAATATCCGGATTGCAAGGACTTCTTTGTAAGTGCCTTCGGTTTTGTTCGAGCCCGGAACAGACTTGTATGGATTGTGTGTCTGACATTACAAGTTGAGATATAAAGCCGATTTCATTCAAATATATTTCTGTTGGTGGCGGAGAATTTATTCTTTTAGCTTAACACCCTTCTCTGAGACGTACGAGCTCAGAGGTTATATAGTTGAAGTTATCAGCGATATATTCCCAATTTGGTAATGTGACATGCTGAGTGTTGCTGAAATGATCATTGTGTTGATTATTGTGATAGGATCGTTTATTTGATCGTCTATCTTGGTGATCATTGTGTTGACCCAAAGCATGGCTTTTGTATAAAGTATGTTTTTGTGGACGTGACTTCGTCGAACCTCACACCCCGGAAATGGTCAAAACAGGAAAGATGCGGCAAGGTTATGAGGGGTAGCACCCTTTAGGGTATGTACATTTCCTTCTGGATAGAGGTTGTATCATGGTATGGAGCCCAGATATTTAACCTACGTGGTTACTACGAATTTATTACTTTGTGGTTGTTGGCTATCGGGATCCCGTGAGAAAGGTCGTTTACGATCGGGGAATGGCGTGCTCGTGTCAGTAGTTACCCAGTTAGGGGTAACCCGGCCTTGTGTTGGCAGAGTTCCGGTTTGGTTCTCGGGGATGTCTTTCCAGAGGCATTCTCATGTGGCAATGGGAAGTTCCTTGGCCTGACCATTTGTTGGAAATCCAAAGAAACAATACGTGACTTGTACGGTTTTAGTTGTATAACCTGCTATGGAATGTGGCGGTAACCTGCTATTGAACATAGTTAGCTATAGTAGGCATAGTTCGGAATGTCTATGCTGGCTAAGATTTATATTCTACTTTCGAAATGAATTTTTTTCCTACACTATACACTAATAATAATATCAAATGTCTTTTTAAATGCGTATCAAGCATCTTTGACTATCATAAGGAGAAATCTCCTCCGATTCTGCGTTTGCATTGTGTGTGTGTGCGGAAGGCTTTATGGTAGTCTCATTTTTAAAAGCATTGCGAATTGAATTTAATAATATCTCTCTATTTTGATTTTTAAAGAAAAATAAACTGTTTTGAGTTCTCACACCAGTCACATGACTGACTTGGAGTTTATTGTTTTCCTTCCTAAACTCTGGGTGCCCACCAATTTCCACACGGTCAGTCAAGAGTTAGGTTTATCAGGATATTCTGGATATTCTGGAGTTGCTGGAGGCAAGATGGATGGCATGGCGTATTACTTATATAGTATTTCTTTTTCCGCTGCACTGTTTGATGTTGTATATTGTTGTTGTACACTCTGATGATGATATGATGTAATGAAATGTAATGTATAAAATGTAATAACTGATATAGTTCTTTGTTAAAGATTATTCATTTATTATTATATGTTGTTCCGCTGCGAATTGTGAGATTCTGATGTTGTTCTGTTTGTTTTCTGTTCCGTCCTATTTTCTTCTGTTTTTCTTTTTCCTCTATTCTCTTTTCTTTCTATTCTTCTCTATTCTCTTTTCTTTTCCTAAATTCTTTTTCTTAAAACCCCTAAGGGTTCGTATTTTCGTTCATCTTGAATTAAACAAAGGAGATTAGTTGTCTATTCAAGGAGTACGGATTTACGGGTCTTTACAGTTGGTATCAGAGCTTATGGTTAAGCGACAACCATGGTTCTGTTGGGTATTACTCATTAGAGATAGAGTCAGCAGTACTCTAGATTGAGTTTGAGAGTAATAATAGCTATGAGAGCGTATTTGTTAGTGAATATAAAATTGTTTTATATTGTGATGATTGGTTTATTGAGTGGCATATGAACTTTCGTCAGCGCGGTCTGTCAAACTATGCCGAAGGGGTTTCTAAACACTTGAATAGAACAATTCGGCACAATATTGATTTTTAATTGGGTAAATGAAATAATTTTACCTTAATTATATTTTATATATAAAAGGAATAATTTTTCAGAATTATTAAAGTGTAAATAAGTTGATTGTTTAGATGTTTGAATAATCTAAATTGAAGAATAATTGTATAACCAAAAGAATTATAAGAATTGAATTATAATTAAAGTGATTTACAATTGTGAAATAAACTTATATATATATAAGAAGTGAAACTATATGAATATATTTATAAATATGAGTTGTAAGTAAAAGTGAATTTAAAGTTAAATGGAATATAACTTAAGAGATGTTGAATAAAAATTGATTTTTGTATCAAAGTAAAATAATAAAGTGAAGTGGTGAATGTGAACTTAAGTTATTTAAAATGAAATTCAACTTTTGTAATTAAATTGAATGAATGGATTGACTATTAATCAATTAAATGTGAATTAAGTTGAAATGAAATAATGAATATAAGTGTTAATTCATTAAAATCTAATGTTATTAGAAAGTTGAATAATTGAATGAAAATCAATTAAATTAAACCAATTATAAGCAAAGGAATTTGGTTGTGATAGATATACTTTGGTTGTTATATGATTGTTAGTTGATTGATTATATGTAATTCATTAAGTGTTAATGAAATTGATTAATGAAATTAGAAGCTAAATTAATTGAAATTCAATTGAAAGTTAAATGAATCTTAAATGGAATTGAATTTGTTTGGAAGTGAACCAGCTTGAATATGAATTAGTGAATATAAACTAATTGAAAATGAATGTTAGTAAAAACATCCAATGTTAATGAATCAAATGTAATTTAAATTGAAAACCCAATTCATTGAATATTAATGAGAATATAAATGAATATTTATTGGTTATGGATGATAGTTGGTTGATGTTTGCAATTGTTGCTTTTGTTTCAGTTGCTATATGATATATATTGATACTATTTGCATATATGCATGTTCTCATGTTGTTTGTTGAGTGATTAGTAGGTGCGGATCGCGTTTGCTTCGCATTTGGAGCTCGCTTTTGCGCTATATTAGCCGTATATGCTTGCTAATAAAATATAAGGTACATATCTCGGATTAAATATCGTACTTTTACACTTTTTTCCCTGCGGGATGCCTCATTACTTGATGAGATGTATATTTGTGATATATATACTGTCATTTTTTTTTCGGATCGAGCCGCGCAAAGGAGACTATGGCGAATTTTTCCGAAAATTTAAGGCGTTAGAAAATTTTAGAGAAAATTGGAAAATTTTGAAAACTTTAACTTTGATTTTGGAATTGAAAGTTAAACAATAGTAGTTGTTTTTGAAAAAGATAACTAAGTATGATTTGAAAACTTAGTAAGTTATTATAAGAAATTTAACTATGGAATTTTGGAAAATTAATAGCTTCTGTAACTTTTCTTACTTGTTAATTTCGAGGACGAAATTCTTTTAAGTGGGGAAGATTGTAACGACCCAGAATTTTTAGAAATTAAAATATGAATATTTAATTAATTTTAAATATTAATAAGTGAATTTATAAGTCGAATAAATTTTTATTTGAATTATTGAATTTAATTGAATAATTAAATCGATAATTTAATACGTTAAATTATGGAAATAATTGAAAATTGAGTTAAATATGATTGAAAATGATTTGTAAAATTTTATTTTATCATATGGAAGTTAGAATGATATTTTAGAACTTTTAAAATCGAATTAAAAGTTAATTTGTGAAAATTGAATATTTTAATATTTAAATCGACTAGTGAAAATAGTCAATTTTTGAACAGTCTCAGAATTGAACGAAACCAGTTCCATTGGATCCGTAATAGTTAGTTATTACCGGATTTCAATTTTCGTGTCAATCGGAGTTATCGTTTGATCGTGGCAGCTCGAAACGCATCGATTTATTTTTAATTTTTATTTAGCGAGTGAAAATAGCCATTTTTCAAAATGTCTCGGATTTCGACGAAACCAGTTTCATCGGATCCGTAATGTGATATTATTGTAAGGTTTCAAATTTCAAGTCAATTGGATTTACCGTTTGTCCGATACAAATTAAAACGCCTAGAAATCGATTTAAATCGGTTTAATTCAAATTGAGCGTTTACAGCCATAACTCGCACAGATGTCCGAATTAGCTTCCGAAACCTGTTCCATTGTGTCCGGAACGTGGGGTAAACCCTAGAAACGCTGGTTACGGCGCGTAAATCGGAGTTCGGAATTTCCGGATGAATAGTGTTCGATTTTCTTCTATAAATAGCACCACAACTCACACAAATTAAAAAAATAAAAAAATAAAAACCTAACCTAACCCTAGCCGCCACCCTATAAACCGATGGCCAGAATTACACCATCCCTCTTCCACTAATCTTGTCCAATCCACTCGCTTTCATCAAAAATGACCAACTACAAAGTTGTAGATCTCATCGAGACGAGTAGATCCGTACGGTGGAGTTCGTTATTATCGACCATAGGCCGAGATATTGGGCTGCGTTCTTAAGGGCCTGCGCACGCAAAACGAGGCAACCTAGGAGGCCGAGCTTGCTCTTGTCGCAGCCGAGTATGGCTCTTGCGAAGGGGGTTGACATGGTGTATCCTGATCGTGCTATAGCTCGACGTGGAGGTGGTGATATTTAACCCTAGTATTTGCTAATGGGTTCATGTGTGTGCGGCTATTACTGGAGATGGTGAACGTGAAGAGGAGAGAAGGGGGGACGGTCCAGATTTGCTCTAGAAGAAATGAACGGCCAGATTTTAGTATAGGTTATAAATTTTATAATTTATGTTGTAATAGCTTATATAAATCGTGTACAAACTTCAAAAATTCATAACTTTTTCATACGAGGTCGAAAACGCGCGAAATCAGTTGCGTTGGAATCGTATGGACGAGCACTACGCGATGGAGTTGGTTTGGATTCGTTTGGAGTTAGTGAGAATTTTGGGTAAAATTAAACGTCCGTTTAATTTTATTCGAAATAAATCGCTAAAACGGAAATAAAATCAAGGTGAGAATTTCTCACTCAATCGAATCAGTTTCGATTTTATTTTAAATAGTTAGATTTAAAATATTTGAATGCATGTTTGAATGTTGATTGATATCTATTGATTGTTAAAATAGACATTATACGCCGTTAGTAAGCGGATGTTATTTAATAAAAACATATACCGCGAATATTTCATAAACAGTGAAATTGGTATTATATATAATATCAATATATATATTGGCATATGTATATATTGCAGTTGTTGATTTCCCGTATTTTTTAGCGGATGAGACCCTATTACGCCGTTATTAAGCGGATAATATTTAATAAGAACATATACCGCGATAATTTCGTACTGGAGCGAAATTGGTATTGTGCTAATGTTTTTGGATGCAGGAAAACATGTTGGAGGGATCCAACTGGATTCCTCAACAGTATTTATTTTTGATTTCAGATATTTTGATATTTGATGGATTTTCATATTGATATATGATATCGTTGTAGTCGTGATTGACTATTTGGTGTGTAGCATCATTAGACCAAATTTTGGGATTTTAAAAGGATTTCTAAAGTGATTGTGAAAATATACGTTTTATAAAATAATTTTTGGAATTGATCCATTTTAAATAAATAAACGTTATAATTTTTAATGTTATAAAAATTATGATTTCTGTGAAATACAGTTAAAAACTGATTTTTGAGAATATTATGCTATTGATTTTATAAAATAGTTTAATCGAGATATTTTAGAATTATTGTGAAAAGTTGAAATATAGGATTTATAAAATTTAATTATTTTATGAATCAAAAGGAAGAAGTTTTTAAAGGAATTTAAAGACGTTTAAAAAGAATAATATAAATTGATTTATATTAAGAGATTTATAAATGGATATTTATAAATTGAGATATTGACATTATGAAACGAGTTTTTATAAGTGTTTGAATGAAGTGAAAATGAATTTCATAAATGAATGAAATTTATAGAATTATAAACTGTGAAGTTATAAATAAAATTTATAAATTGGTGAAGTTAATTGAGGAATAGATTTGGGTGAATAATTGAATCTTATAGGTTATAAGATTTATAATTATGAAGTTCAAAGAAACGATTTTTGCAAACAAATAGATTATAAGCACTTAACTTATAATATGAACTTTGAGTTATAATTGAGTTATAAACTGGAATAGGTTAATAAAAGAATTTATAAAAAGGAAGTTTTTATAAATAAATAGAAATGGAATTTATAAACGATGTTTTATAAATTCGCAAATGACTTATTTTGTTAAGAAAATTGTTGGAACCTATTAAAGGAGTTATATTCACATTTTTGAATAGTGAATAATCCTTTGAATTAAAACGAATAAAAGGATGAGATTTCTTAATGAAGTTTATTCACATTTTTGAATAGTGAATAACACGTTAAAGAAAATGGTTTGAATGTGAATGTTTTAAATAGAATTAAAACGATCTAACGATGTTTTAAAAAGGTGTTGAGATTCGAAACCATAGATTTCAACATTCATTGTTGAAATAGACGTGTTTTCGAGAAATAAAAGGAAATAGTGGACTATAACACTGTTGTTATAGTAAATGATTTCCGAAAGGAAATGTTTTGAATAGTATTGGGATTTATATATCTATTTAATTTCGAATCCCTATACTAGTGAATTTGGGTTGTCGTAGCGATGTTTTACACAACATTCGTTTTGGCCCAAATAAATATGTTTAAGAGAATGATTTCCTTAAAGAATGAAATATATACTTAATTTCGATTTAAGTATATTGAATATTTTCCAAGTGTTGAAAATAAATAAAATTTGTGAATTACTTATTAAATAAGTATGGAATTGTTTTCCAATATGAAGTGATATTTAGAATTTATCTTTTTGAAGATAAATTGAAAATGAATAATTGAAATCGAATATTCATTGATATTTTGGAATTATAAATTCACTAAGGAATTTATAAAGGAAGTGGAATTTGTCCAAAAATAAATATTGATTTATTTTTGAAGTATGAAATTATATATATCTTGTAAAGATATTTTGGAAAATAAATAATTTGGAAAATTATTTGGAATCTGGTGATGTGTGCATATCCAGTGATAGTTCAATAACCGACTATCAATATTTCCCTTTGAATGGGTAATTGATGTGATTTGATTGAATGTGAATGCTACACTTATTTTTGAATAAGCGCTCACTATTCGGGTTAACCGGGAAAGGACCATGGGGTCGTATAACCCATTCCGAATATGTGATACGTCGTTATAATTGCATTGAAGATCGGTGTTGAAGACCCGGTATTTGCGAGAGCGATAGGATGACCTGTCGATTTACTCTGCACCGAGTTGCTCCGGTATAGAGTTTTCCATATGTGATGGTGAATCCGATCAGGATTGTGAATATCCGGATTGCAAGGACTTCTTTGTAAGTGCCTTCGGTTTTGTTCGAGCCCGGAACAAACTTGTATGGATTGTGTGTCTGACATTACAAGTTGAGATATAAAGCCGATTTCATTCAAATATATTTCTGTTGGTGACGGAGAATTTATTCTTTTAGCTTAACACCCTTCTCTGAGACGTACGAGCTCAGAGGTTATATAGTTGAAGTTATCAACGATATATTCCCAATTTGGTAATGTGACATGCTGAGTGTTGCTGAAATGATCATTGTGTTGATTATTGTGATAGGATCGTTTATTTGATCGTCTATCTCGGTGATCATTGTGTTGATCATTTGTTGACCCAAAGCATGGCTTTTGTATAAAGTATGTTTTTGTGGACGTGACTTCGTCGAACCTCACACCCCGGAAATGGTCAAAACAGGAAAGATGCGGCAAGGTTATGAAGGGTAGCACCCTTTAGGGTATGTACATTTCCTTCTGGATAGAGGTTGTATCATGGTATGGAGCCCAGATATTTAACCTATGTGGTTACTACGAATTTATTACTTTGTGGTTGTTGGCTATCGGGATCCCGTGAGAAAGGTCGTTTACGATCGGGGAATGGCGTGCTCGTGTCAGTAGTTACCCAGTTAGGGGTAACCCGGCCTTGTGTTGGCAGAGTTCCGGTTTGGTTCTTGGGGATGTCTTTCCAGAGGCATTCTCATGTGGCAATGGAAAGTTCCTTGGCCTGACCATTTGTTGGAAATCCAAAGAAACAATACGTGACTTGTACGGTTTTAGTTGTATAACCTGCTATGGAATGTGGCGGTAACCTGCTATTGAACATAGTTAGCTATAGTAGGCATAGTTCGGAATGTCTATGCTGGCTAAGATTTATATTCTACTTTCGAAATGAATTTTTTTCCTACACTATACACTAATAATAATATCAAATGTCTTTTTAAATGCGTATCAAGCATCTTTGACTATCATAAGGAGAAATCTCCTCCGATTCTGCGTTTGCATTGTGTGTGTGTGCGGGAGGCCTTATGGTAGTCTCATTTTTAAAAGCATTGCGAATTGAATTTAAAAATATCTCTCTATTTTGATTTTTAAAGAAAAATAAACTGTTTTGAGTTCTCACACCAGTCACATGACTGACTTGGAGTTTATTGTTTTCCTTCCTAAACTCTGGGTGCCCACCAATTTCCACACGGGCAGTCAAGAGTTAGGTTTATCAGGATATTCTGGATATTCTGGAGTTGCTGGAGGCAAGATGGATGGCATGGCGTATTACTTATATAGTATTTCTTTTTCCGCTGCACTGTTTGATGTTGTATATTGTTGTTGTACACTCTGATGATGATATAATGTAATGAAATGTAATGTATAAAATGTAATAACTGATATAGTTCTTTGTTACAGATTATTCATTTATTATTATATGTTGTTCCGCTGCGAATTGTGAGATTCTGATGTTGTTCTGTTTGTTTTCTGTTCCGTCCTATTTTCTTCTGTTTTTCTTTTTCCTCTATTCTCTTTTCTTTCTATTCTTCTCTATTCTCTTTTCTTTTCCTAAATTCTTTTTCTTAAAACCCCTAAGGGTTCGTATTTTCGTTCATCTTGAATTAAACAAAGGAGATTAGTTGTCTATTCAAGGAGTACGGATTTACGGGTCTTTACAGAATTGAAGTTGGGAAGCTAGAATTTGTGTATTTTACCATAACCAACAATGGACTTGTTCACTTCTCTTCTCTCTTTTACTACTGCACTGAACGAACCAGATATGCATCAAGGTAACCCCAAAACCAACCATCAAACTAGTTTTAAATTTTTTTAAAAAAGATAAAAAGACAAAGACTTTGTCATTTTACTATACAAATTAAATAAAATGGAAAAGTCCTTGGCATTTTATCCGGTTTACTTGCAAATATTGGTTAAAAGGGAGAAGTCTGTCGTTTTCTTCAAAACGACAAAGACTCTATATTTGCAATAAAACATCAAATCTTTGCCCTTTAAAATACTAGTCTTCTGTTTAGTGAAACAACTATGAAATCACCTAAAACTAGTCATAGCTAACTAAATAAGCCACACCATGTTGCGTGATGATTAGTTTTTCAACCGAACAAGTCATTGTTGGTCGTGCTCTAGTTCTACTACATGTACTATATGTGAAGAAGTCGACATATTGTTTCCTACAAAATAGGATGTAATTAATGAAATTATACATATGTTTTCTACATTATTTAGCTTGATCAATATCATACTGTATGATATAGTGCGTTTTATGTAACATCCCATATTTTGAAACCTGAAAATGAACGTTGATGCTGCTGCAATTATCAATAGAATTGTTTTCAATTAATAAAAGTACGTTCCTTATATTAAACAATATAAGTAAATAGAATAATTAAGCATTTTCATTACACTTAACATGTCTCCAAATTTATTACATAAATTGCTTTCAAATTAACCTCAAAGTTGTGCCTACTTAGGGGTTAAGTAATAATAGAAAATAATATAGTAAAGAGTCAGTTCAACATATGATGATGCTATTTGAACTCATAAAATAGCAGAAATAACATTCATT
The DNA here is from genome assembly GCA_030765085.1 of Allium cepa. Lineage (NCBI taxonomy): Eukaryota > Viridiplantae > Streptophyta > Magnoliopsida > Asparagales > Amaryllidaceae > Allium > Allium cepa. Next base: position 808,161,520 of record CM060940.1, on the reverse strand, counting down.
ATTAGCTAACAAAGCCCCTAACTTCATCTTTGATCTGTATCCTACATCTTTTAGTACAAACCTACCTAATGCCATAAACTTAGCATACTCAAATGATTATCCATGAGTTAATGAGAAAAACAATATTAAAAATATATGTCATACGTAAAAAATCCAGTATGAATAATATATATCCAAAACAAACATATAGTGAAACCATGCCGTACAACACAGAACAGACGTTCAACTCACTGTTAATGTAAAAACCCCCTACTTGGAGGCCCAAAACTGATGGTTGCGGATGTTGTAGTCATCCATAATTATTAATCCTCAACGACCAAGTACGGCGGTGTTAGATTCATTGATACACAAAAACACATGAATATGGAAAAATTCTAAAACATCAAACAAGATCACATTCCATTTTAAAACATTTCCAATTCATTACATAATCCAACAATCGTAAACCACATTCAGAGAAAAAATATACTTATTATAACATACGATAAGAGCGACATATGAAGATTCCCCTTAGGATAGTCAGAGTACATACATGCAATATAATAACTATGTCATTACAAATATCACAGGGGAACCAAATAAAAGAAAACTCTATATAGCTATTATGCCTCCTACATGTCTCCGATTTATTCGTCTAATGAGGTACCTATAAACCTCAACTCTCAAACTACCCAGAATCAATTGAGTACCTAAGATTTTAAGGGAAAACATAAAATTCGAGTCAGACATAAAACCTAGTACGAATAATAATCTACCATCTAAAATCATTTAGATATATAGTGAGACCACGCTGCTTAGCGAAATGAATTTTCCCCTCACTAATATCCTAAAACCTCTATAAAACCATCTATTGTGCTCCTGCATCCACAATGGTTAAAACATAGTCATTTCAAATTATTATGAAGATATGCAAACATATTAAAACATACTGGATTTCTCATCCCTTGTTTAATTGACTCGTCATATTTATAGTATGTAAGGTCACTATTAACCTATTAGTTTCATAGGCTTACTAATAGCCTTTATAAAATAATGGACTCCCTGCCCAATTTCATAGTTTTCATGGGTGCACTACGAACCTATTGGCCCTTGCCAATTAACTTAATTAATTCATGGGTTTTCCTAAACCTATTGGTGGCTTCAATAACTTTTCTCTTATCATAGTTTTCACGGTTTGACTAGGAACCTATTGACAACCATCGATAACTTTTCTTCTTATCCTAATTTTCATGAGCTAACTAGGAACCTATTGACATATGCCAGTAACTTAATTCAGATATAGTTTTCATGGGTGCACTACAAATCAATTGGCCCCTACCAACCATTCTTTATAATATAGTTTTCGTGGGATCACTATGAACTTATTGGTAACTCCAATAACTTTCTAATCATAGTTTTAGTGGGATCACTATGAACCTGTCTCTCTGACACTACCATATTTAGGCATCCTATATTCTGGTCTTTCTGACCTCTTAGATGTAATTCTACTCATTCATGAGTTAATCAATTTATATTCACTACTGAGTTAACCCAGCTGGTTCTTCTACCCTTCATCCCCAAAATGCAGTTATGGACCCATTATAATGTGAATTTATTCATATTAGAATAAGCAAACATAATTACAAAACAATACCATTCCTATAGGTTTAATGTCCATGAAGCACTTTTTATATAGAACATGGTTAATCCCCTTTAACCTATAATTTTATAAAGGAAAGCTTCTTCTTAATATCATTTCAAAACCCCTTAATCTAGCTGTAAATATTTCCTTTAAAAATGAGTTTGGGTTACAAAAACTTTCGAAACCTTTGGAACCGTGATTTCGACTTCATTGGATACCCTCCTACGAAAGCATAATGATCTATCTTTAAAACATTAGGCTCCTTCCTTTCAAACAATTTAAATTTTTCTTTCAATTTTTTCGAACATATTAAAGCATTAGCATTTAATCATTTAGAAGCATAGCTTCGAAACCAATTGAAAGTACCCCTTTCGAAACCATTGGAAGTAACCCTTTTGAAACCATTGAAAGTTTCCCTTTAGAAACCATTGGATTTATACTTAAAATATTATTTGGTTCAAAGTGAATATAGGCGAAAGAATCTCTTTTGAAACCATCGTTTATCATATAAAAATATTAGGGAAAACATAATGGTGATGAGACCATCCTTTCGAAAGCTCAAAACATCTGGGTAAAATATGGGAAGGTTGGCTTCAAAACCCCTTTCGAAACCATTTCCTTCGAAAACCCTACCCATTTCGAAAACTATAAGAAGTGGTTTTATTTATAAAACACAAAGCACCATTCGATGACATTGATACCTTCAATACCATCGAAAGGCTTAAAGTTATAGAAGGGTTTCGACTTGGTCGAGACTACCCCTTCCAAAAGCTCCAATTTCAAAACTAAGTAACTCCTTCTGAAGCAACTTCTTTAAAAAGGCGGCAGCTCTTCTTTGAAAATTGTTTTGAAATACCCTTTCGCAAACATTGGTTTCGAGTCCTTCGAAACCTCTTTGTAAATAGGCAAGCGCTTTTCTTTAGAAAATAAACCAAAGATCTCGACCCTTTCGGAAGCTATGTTTTGATACCCTACCTTCCGCCTTTTTCCAATCCACTATGTACCATCTTTGTGATACCTTATGTATTGGTTTCGGCTTAGTAGATTTTGACTGAGTTGAAGGCAGAAGCTCTGTGTTGAAAGGTACTTCTAAAGTAGGCGAAACCAACTTTTTTGAAAAAACCTGATTTAATATTAATTAAAGTAAAACTTTTTCTAACTAACCTACCATGTGTAAACACCAAATTGGTTGCCTTAACTTTTCAAATTATTTATTAAGATAATTGCCGCTAATTTTAGATCTAAACTATGGGTAAGTTAATCAAATAAGCCTTTCCCTCAAGCAAAATCAATATTACAAAGAAGTCCCTCTTCTAAAATAATTTAACTTGTGTAGAAAATAACTTTGGAAAAATCCCCCAAAATTCCAGAAATTCACTTTAATCTTGTATCAAACATATTAAATTTCAGACCCAAATTCATAGTATATTTTGAGAAATAAATTTATAAACCCAAAAAACCTAATTTTCATTTGAAAATTCATAACAATCTTCCCATAACTTGGAAATTATCAAAATTAAAACCCAACTCCAAAATCATGTCTTATACAGTATAAAGTTTTTTCATAGTATTTAAACATTAATATAAATCAGTTTAGCCCTAAAGCCGTGTATATACCCATTTAAACAATCTTCTTCAAATTAAACAAACTAATATTCATGCATATCATAATCCAATTCATCATAAAAACGAATTTACCCTTAAATCCGAAAACATACAACTCAAAAAAAAAAGGGATGGAATTATTATTCACATTAATTTAGATAAGAAGATTGAATTGAGATTGATTTCCCCTAAGCCTGAATCTCTAGCTTTTAATTGAATTCCTTTTTTGTTAATGGCCAGCTCCCATTCTTTCGTTTGTTTTATTGTTTTCAAAATGATGTGAATGGGAAAGAAATGGTAGGAATGAGAATATATAAGGGTAAAGGCTATGGGCGGCAAATTCCTAATATACCTTTTTATAGTTTTATTATCCTAAAAATCATTCTTAAGCCCATTTAATTATTTAATTAAGCACAGCCTTAATTAGATTTGTGCAAATCTCAACCACCTTATCACTTAACATTTATATTATTCTATTTAATTTATATAACTAAATCTCTTAGATAATGTTATCAAAAATTAAGGATGTTACAGTTCACAAAATAGTATATATTAACGACTGCACATCACAAGTAAGAATCATATTTATTTACCCTCGCGCAGAACTATCCTTAATCATTTCCTATGGAAGTGCGTCCTATGTAATTTTTCCTTACACATCCGCGCCGCTCAATACATTTTAGCGTAGTACACTGCAAAGACCAGGTACATGCAGTTTCAATTTGTTTACTTATTCTCACTACAAAGACCCATTAGTTACATGTAGTTTTATCTTATTTGATTGTTCAATTTATACTGCAAAGATCCAGCCACATGCAGTTCCTATTTACTTAACTAGTACCGTAAAGATTCAGCTACATGTAGCTCTTATTAATTTAATTTATACTGGAAATGTACATCTACATGCAGTTTCTGTTTTCTTAACTTGTATCGTAAAGATTGAGTCACATGCGGCTTTCATTAATTTAATTTATACTATAAAGAAATAGTCACACGCATTCCTATGTTTGTACATCCCAGGGCGTTTGGAAGTTGAATGTCTCTCCTCATCTACCCTAGATGTGCATTCGAGTAAACATCCCCATCCATCATCAGTAGCTCTTCCTAACTCAACCCCCAATGTTGGTCCTTTCCTACTTAGAAAATTTTAAGCTCCCTGAGCTCTTCCTAAATATCCTATATTAGGTTTAGTTTCACCTCGCCTTAGCATTGTACAACCCTACATTTTCTCTTTAGTGCGGTGTGGTATGTTGCTTCATATTATGGTGTAGCTCTCATTCATACTCAACCATATTGCAGCGCAACATAGTTCTTCCATATGGCGGCGTCGTAGGCCTCCTTGCCCATTCAACTTATGGCATAGTTCTTTACATGCATTTTTAAATCTTAAGGCCCCCATCTATATTTAGCTCAATGATGTAATATTACTCAACGTAGTATTGACCTTTCCCGAAGGTCAATGAGGTCTTATGGCAAATCATTACCCCGGTCTTCTACATGCAGTTCTCTCTTTTTAAATGTCAAGCCACCGCTGTTATCCCGCTTTTTGGCAAAGCCGCGATACCAAAAGATTGATCAGAAACGGAGAACAGTTCGTATCAGAGACCGGTCATACTTCGTCTCGCTATGGATATCACTGAATTTTGTCCAAGTCCATATTGAGCTACAATAGATAGGACACGGCAAGAAAGACCATAGGAGTCAACATCTCAAGTTTCAAGTCAATCCGAGTTCATACGCTCGAGTTTTGATCGATTCAATTTGAAGGGGAAGGCTTAGGTTTCGAACCCATCGTTGACCAACGGTTCGAAACGATCGCTTTCGAATCCATAAGTTTCGAATCCATCGAACCACCTCGGGTTCGACTCCATCACCTTCGAATCCATCGTGTTCGAATCCATCGTGTTCGAACCGATGGGCCTCGTGTCCATGGAGAAGTGAGACAGCTCGTATCCATCACAGAAGCCATGCTTCGAACCCACCACAAAGCCTTGTTCGACTCCAAACAAGAATCCTTGTTCGAGTCCATCATTGGACATTGCTCGAACCCAAACATGGAACCTCGTTCGAACCCGTCCATGAAGTCATGTTCGAACCCATCCATGATGCCAAGTTCGAACCCATCCTGTGTAGCCTCATTCGAATCCACTGGGTCAACCAACCATGATGACGTGTCTTCCATCGGTTCGAATTCGTCGAGATATATGGAGTCGAAGCGGTCAACTCGGAGTGAAGACCGGATTGATTCAAAGTTTGTGCTCCATGTCACCACGAAGACGCGTGCCATGATGGATTCGAAACCATCGGTTCGAAAGCATGGTTTCGAACCAAACAGCCATGCAATGAACCCCATTTCGAATCCATCATATCTCCCAATCTACTGATCCAAATGCCATGAAATTTTCACAGAAGCTTGCATACATGTTGAAGAATATCCACGCCAAATTTCACCTCGATTGGATGAATTCTTGATCGGTTCGAATGGAGTTTGAACCGATGCCAAAGTGGGCCCAAACTTCCTGAGACCGTGCGTGTGGGCCCCCTCACGTGCCAGAAGTGGTCTCCCGAGTTTTCAGCGAAATATCAGCAGCGTAACAACCCGATATTTTCAACCATTCGCATCCGCACATGTCGGACTTGAATTGCTCAAAATACCGCATTGTAAATAAAATTTGGCAAATCTCAGAATATACAGTAAATAAAATCATAGATCACAGACACAGAGTATTTAATAATGCAGCGGAAGTAAAAGAAATAGTAGTTCATGAAGCCACTATATAAATATATCAGAGTTAAATAAAATACAACAGACTAAATAAAGTACAACAGAACTCTTAAGATGATAACCAAGTACAAGCTGAATAGAACAACAGAACTGGAATAGATAAAACTAGATAAGCAGATAATCTCCAGTGATTCCAATCTCCAGAAAGTGGAATCCAAATCTGTGAATAACTCAAGCTGACCCGAGCGTAAATAAAAATACAAACACTCGAGTCAGGACAATATATACCTATATAATGTAAACCAACTCAAATGAACTGTAATAAGGTACAAGTAACTTAAAGGATGCCTGAGACCGCCCATCCTTTAAGGATCCGTTAAACTATTTACTATGTAGTAATATTTCGCTATTATAATAATGTCTACAGTAAAATAAACTTACTTTTAAATAGCATTCCGGGCTACCCATATCACCCTTCACACATAATAGTCCCAGTAGTCCATCCAATATCATGCCATCTCCACTCCGGGTGACTGTCAGAGGATACCACACGGGCTACGGGAGAAAAACAAACTCGTAGTAAAGGCTCGGTATGGTAGGTGACACGGCACACAAGGCAATGCCAGGTAGATATACCAATTACGCACACAGGCTGGTGGTAACGCAGCAGCCACATACGCCCACCTCGGAACACACTCCCATATCAAAATCGGAGGATGGCCATCTAATCAATCACCAGTAAGAGTATAGTATCGAAGGAATGTGTCCGATAGGAGGAATGACCTCACTTGGCCCGAGATCGCTCCTGTTTTAGCCACCTTATGCCAACTCACAGGAGTTGGGTCCACGTAATATACCTCAAGAATGTCGCCACCATCCTACTTCATTCTGGAATCTCCACCGCGTACACGGTTGTCAAAGTGGTTTTCGGTATCAACAGAGAGTATGCCAGATATCCGATCCCGGTCTCTTTGCCAACCAATCGTTATTATAACCCGTAGTTATAACTTTTAAAATAATGTTTATACTTCAAAATAGGATATCATTTCAAATCCAAATCTTTATCAAAATAATGATTAAATTAATTCCAAACCATTTTAAAACATCATATCTTCCCAGAAATTCTTGTCAAATCATTTTAATATATCAAAATATCATATCTTTTCAAAACCACATTTCAAATCACTTTAATATATCAAAATATCATATCATTTCAAAACCACATTTCAAATCATTTTAATATATCAAAATATCATATCCATTTCAAGTCATTTCAATCATTTTAATATATCAAAATATCGTATCTTTCCAAAACTTCATTTCAAATCATTTTAATAAACCAAAATATCATATCTTTTCAAAACCACATTCATTTCAAATCATTATTCATTTTATTCAATTTAAAATACCATTTCAATTTACATTTTCAAACAGTTTATATTTCAAAAATCATTTTAAATCATTAAAATGAAGTTATTATATTTAACAATTAAATTATTAAATTTTCGAAAATTTCAACTTCCAAAGTTCATTTATTCAATTAAGTTTATCAAAACAGTGAAAATTCACTTTTCGCAGCATTTAGAAAACGCTACGGAAAGTTACATTCAAAACAGTTCAATTTAACAAAAGACGGCATTTTTAAAAATGTTGTAATAGGGTTTACTTAATATTTCAAATAAACTTAGTTAAATTCAACAATTATAGCACTTAAAAAGATTGCTATAATAGCCTTTAATTCAATTTAGATTTTTAGTTCATTATCATCAACTACATCATTTACAAATGCTGTAATATCATTTAAATTGCAATTAATAGCATTTCAAAAATGCAGTTAATTAACTTCAAATATTCAATATAATTTCACAACCAATTATATTTTTATTTAAAACATTTTTAAATTATAAAATCATACATTTCACATTTATAAACAACATTTAATTTTCCTTAAGTTCATGATTTTATAAAGTTAAATTTCCATTCAAAAATCAAGATTTAATAATAATTCACTTATTAAATTTCAACACTCAAATTTAAATTCATTAAATTAAATTTCAACTTAACACTTAAGTTTAAATTTCAAAATATAACTTAATTTCAATTTTATTCACTTAACTTAAAATTCACTTTTAAGCCAAATTCACAAATTCCCATTTGGTTATATTTCAAAATTTCAACTTAAATAATCATCCCTTTCATATTTTTTTACTTTTCTCAAAAATCATTAATATATTATAAAATCATTTTAAATTCATTTTCAATTCAAATTATCATAAATTTATCATAATTTCATATTTAATTTAATTTCCAATTATAATTAAATCAAAATTTCCAAAATAACTTACATTTAAATTTTCTAACTTTTCCATAATTTATTTAACCTATAAATTTCCAAAAAAATCAATAATACTTTACAAAAATCATTTTTAATTATTTTTTAAATCAAAATATTATAATATTTACATTTCAAACATATTATTAAAAATTTTAGAAAAATATATTTTAACTACGGGTCTGTATATAATTTTCTAGCCTAGGTAAAGTGATACGGGTAATGTATCATTTCAACCCGTAATTTACAAAGAAAATCCAGGTTTTATCATTTCAAACCCGCAGTTCCAAGTAAATGAAATAAAATGAAAATCGCTCAGGCCTATCATTTCGGCCCATAACGATTTTCCCCTATTCTAAAGTCCGTTCGGGTATGTATCATTTCAACCCATAGTGATTCTAATCTAAAGGGAACTTGCAGTGTGATAAACTGATAAAAATAACAAAACAACATAATATAACAGTAACAGATGTTATAATAGGTGTTTAAGCATGGGTGAACATCATATAATCATAATATAGCATATGTAACATGATAATGCATTTTACAGATTCAAAAGGGGTCAATTTACTAGTTATATATGTACATATTGTCTGGTGAGGATAACTCACTTGTTTGAGCTGGAGATTGCAATACAACTGACACAAACTGAGATCTTCAAAAGCACGATGGCACGACAAAGATTTGATATTGAGAGAGCCAAAGATAATTGCCCTGTTCACATTTACACAAAACAATGCAACATATAAGTTACAAAACAATGTAACACTTGAACAACACTAGAAATCAATGTCCAAAACAAGTTAAATGGTTTGCACTTGTTCTCAACTTCACATACTTCAGTTATGAACTGAAATAGCATAGCCAAGGCATGGATTAAGGTCTGGTTTGGGTCCAGTATAGGCTCGGCTACAAGGTGATAAGGGAGTGGGAGTTACAAGTAGAGAAGACAATGGGATACAAAGGGTTCTAAGGCAAATGGTGGCTTTTGTTGCACCATAGGGTTCGACCCTTACTATTGTGGGTCTAGCCATGCAATGTGAAGGTCAGGTGGGGTCTGATGTGGCAGCTAGAGGTGGTGGAAGATCAGGTGGTGGAGGCTATTGGTGATGGCCATGTTGGAAATTGAAGGTGATGGACATAGGGTGCAACAATCTACACACAAGGCAACATATCATCATTTCTAGGCTATACATGGGCTCGGCCTCAAGCTATAGGGGCATGGCCAGGTGTCCAGATGGTGGTGGGTGAGGTGGTAGTGGGTGGTGGTCAGGTCAGAGGAAGGGGTGGTGGAGGAAGTGGTGGAAAAGGTGGTGGAAGTGGTGATAGAGGAAGGGTATGCTCAGCCTAAACTATATGGTGATGGTTTGTGTAAATGGAGGGTGGATCTCTTGCCTAGGGCAGGTCGGCCTGATGGGGTGGTGATCTGGAGGTGTTGGTGGCTGGTTGTGGTGGTGATGGGGTCGGCCTAGCAGCTGGAGGTGGAGGAACAAAGCTATGAAGGTAGAGAACATATACAAAATTCAATAGAAAACTAGAAAAACAAGGAAGAAAGAGATGAATTTTACCCAAACCTTTGAAGCAATGGCCGTGCAATTTTTTAATGAGTTTGAGAAGGTTAGAATACATGAAAAATGAGGGAGATGCAGCTAGAATGAGAAATGAAAGCACGGCAAAAAATCATTAAAGAGTGGAGTTGAGAAAATGAAAGGTCGGAATGTAAAAAGGCTTTGGAAGTTAAAGTGTTTAAAACCTTTAAAATTTCCATAAATTTATTTTAATTTTTAAATAACTGAAATATATATATAAATTCAGATAAAAGTACGAAAATTTATTAAATAAACAAAAATAAATAAATAAATATTAATTATATATATAATTTAATTAATAAAACAGCAAAAATTGCAAACTAGTCTTGAAAATATGAAAAATAAATGCAATGAACTTTGGAAAATCTTTATGTACTTGTAAAACTATTTATAACAAAGATAATAACATAAACTAAAATGCATTCACAAATAAATATATAATTTTAATTTAAATATAATTTAAATGAAGAAAATAGCAAAGAAAATAGAAACTAGGCTTTAAAAATAGAAAATAAATTCAATAAGCTTTAGAAAAATTATACTATCACTTCAAAAATATTAAAAGACAAAAATATACATAAAATAACAGATTAACACATATTAAAATAAAATATGACAAAGAAAATATAATTTATATAATTTAAAATAGACAAAATTGTTAAATAAATCAAATTACACTCAAAATTGAAATGTACATAACTTTTGCAATGTAACTCCGTTTTCAACGAAACGAAAAGAAGTGTTCAAGTTATTTCATCTTTTTTCATAATAAAATATAAAATCTAAGATTTAAAATAATTTAAATTTGAAGTTTAAAAGTCAAGTTTGAACAGTTTGACCAGAAATTCACATTATAGTAAAATATTGAAATTATACTAGTTTGAACTATAAATCACTTAATAATCAACATTTATATTTAAAAATGAAATGTTTGAAATAAAATAAATTTAAAAATAAAAGAAATTCCAATTTAAATAATATACAAAAATCTAGGGTTGTTACAAGCAGCCTATGCCTATAAATAGAGCCCCAGGGCCAACAAAAAAGGGATCTTCGGACTCTGAAGCGCCCAGACTCTGCCGGATCGAGATCTCCATCATCCTACATCATAATTTTACTGTTGATTCCGAATTTACAGTTGTAATTTGCTGTTGATTGCTGCAACAACTTGTAATCATTGAAAGAAAAGCAATAAAACATCAAAACACTTCACAGTGGACGTAGGCAACACGCCGAACCACTATAAATCGATTGTCTATGCATTTTCTTTACTGTTGATTGCAGTTTTTGTTAGATAATATCTGCTTTGAATTTATATTCTTTACTATTATCTCTTCAACGACTCCCGAAGAGTGTTGTGCCCAATTTTGACGCAAACAACCGCATCAGCTCCATAGTAGAAAAAGTCTGTTACTGTCTTTGCACATGTCACCATCCGATACGTTACGACTCCATTTTCTGTTATTGGCAGTGTCATTTATTTATATTTCAGCTTTTATATGGATCCATTCTCCTATTTATCTAGCACTTGTTTCTTATTATATTTATAAATTACAAATTCCTGTGTAGATCCCTTCTCCCCAACATAGTTTCCTATCTCATATTAGATTATTTTTAGCATAGAAAACCTTATAAAAATTCCAAAAAATTCATGAATAACTCTTTTAACGTACTTTATTCTTTATTTCTATTTACGGGTATTTTCTTTATTTATTTTCTAGGTATTTTCCTTTAAAAATTCAGAATAAATTATTTCTAAGTTGAAAACTTCTCAAACTAAAAATTCATTTCAAAAATTATGTTTAGAACATCATATTGAATTTTCATAGCATTTTGAAATCATTAGAATAAGAAAATACATCTAAACATCCAATGTTCATTTATTTTTCCATAACATTCATTAAAACCATATTTGCCTCACTAAACCATACGTCATATTAATTCAAAACCAAAATAAACATATGAAAGCAGTAAAAACTAAATATGTTAAGTATTACACACCTAGATTTTTGAAATATCTTATTTTAATCCTTCTTACTCCTTTAGCTTGCGTTTTCTTTTTCTTCTTCTTATTTCCTCTCTTTAGACTACTGCCATTGATGTTTCACTCAAGCTTTTATTTTATTTTTAGTAGAATGGAATGAAAGAATGAAAAAAAGACTTACTTATTGTCTGACAATAATTTGAGCTTGGGTCCTCATACTCTTTTCATTAATTCATTACCTATTTTCCTTATTTAGTTTATTTGTCATTACATTCAAGCTTATCTTAGCCCTTTAATTTATTAGTTAATCAATTAATAATTATGGATTGTTACATTTTAGTTGGTTGGAAAGCTGTGTAAAGTATTGATGTTGATGATGGATATTGCTTGGAAGATTATTTTCTATACTATTTTCTTGTTATTCAATGATCTCCTTCAGTTGGCCCAACATGCTTATAAGTTACAAGTGCTGTTCTTAAAAACTAGATATAAAGAGTAACACTTCATGTAGAAAAGTAAATTTAAATAGGATTAGCATGTTACAAAGGCATTGATTTGCTAATAAAAAATTGAAACTTCAGGTCAACCAAGTTAACTCTAAAGACAACCAGTGGCGAAAAAAATAAATTTGTGGAAAAACAAAATAAATCTTTTGTTTTACACAGAAAGCTTGAACCAATAACATTCAATATGTTTTGTACTAGGAAATAGGCATCACAATGATGTCATTAAATTTTAGCGACGCGACTACGACGTACGTTTCATATTAGAAAACAAGTGTTACAAATGCCAATGCGATGTCAGTTTTCAACGCTTTAGCAGCTAGGAATTCTCATTTTTCTATTGAACTTTCTGACATTATTATGGCGTAAATTCCATAAAAAGGAACAAAATTTTAGTGAATGTTTTAGTTTTCTCCAATATTTAACTATTCAATGCAATCCTAAGAAATACTTAATATGTATGCAAGGATTAATATTAAAAAAATGAATGTAAACCAGTTCTAAAATGATTTTTATAGAAGTAAAAAATCTATCAAACTTATTTCATTGTACTCAGAACCACAATGAATATAACAAAACAATATATCATGATTCACAACATATGAATGAAACTATTATAATCAGTCATCAAAGCTTCGTGCCAAGCCTGATGGGATAATAGTAATATCATGAATGATATTATATATTTTTTATGACTATGAGCATGATTTGTTTGTTATTATTATAGAACGTCATTGATTGAGTCTGTCTCAATGGTACAACACGTTTAATGCAAATTTATGTGGAGTGTTCGAGTGAATGTATGAGTTAAGGTTCTTTGTCACATTAGACAAATAGATAGACAAATTAAAGCCTACATCAATAGCTCGCCCATCACAACATTTTTGTATGTGTTGGTACCTTTTGGTTTAGTGTTTACTAATATGTTGGTTTCTGTCAAGTAGTTGACTTTTTTTATATTTTCAATTACGGATATATATATATATATATATACACACAATAATATTTGCTTGTACGAAAAAGTTTCATAAGGATCTTGATCTTATTGGCAACATGTCATTTCTATCACGGCAATTATAACAAGGACAATTTTTCAAAAAGGACTCGTAGAAAAAACTTATTCTACTATTATGCCTTAGCAAAAACTTATTGTGAAAATAGGCCTCGTTTTAGATAATTTTTGCGCAAATTGGGAGTGCGCGTATATTATTTTTTTTTACAACTAAAGCTTGCTCATTCCAAAAGTGCGCAAACTATATTTAATGTTTGCGCATTTATGGAATGCGCAAACTCATTTTTGAACATCAAATAGACAGGGAGCATAGATCCGATCTCATTATACCCATTTTCTACTTTCTTCCGAAAACACTCCCCATTTCCCATTCCAAAAACATTTTTCTTCCATATCAAAATCCTCAATTACCTTATCAACCAAATAATTGCTAAACTGTATGTGGAATCATCTTCTTCATCGTTACAAAACAAAGGTAATAATTATTATTGTCGCAAAATTAAGATCAAATTCTGTTATTGTTGATGGTGTTGAAAATGAAGAGTTACTGGTGTTAAAAATGTAACTACAAGGAAATATTGTTGTTATTGTTGAATAAGTTATTAATGTTCAATGAACTAGGAAATCCTATTTAAGTACTAGTAAATTGAAAACCCTAATTTATATGTTAATGTTTTGTTACTTATTTTGAAGGTTGACATGAATGTTTGGGAGATAGACGATGAAATATTGAGAAACATTGTCATAAACTTGAAGTGAAAATGGACGTTGCAAGCTCAAGGCATATTGACTTTTATGTTGATCGTGTTCCGAAAACACAGTTCGAAATAATGCCGCGTAAATTCCAATTTTGGACCATCAAACTTACATGCTTGTTTATGTGAAGTCGTTTTTGCCGAAAGACCCAGTCATTAAATTATAGTTGATGGAAATTTGCTGATGTGTATACATCCTATTGGCCATCCATGCCAAGTAGACAACGACTATATCCAAATTGTTACTACGGAGATATGTGTGTAGTAGACGTTTGCGGAAAGGAAAAGAATGTCGGGCGAAGATTTTTCAGTTGTAGTTCGTACAACGAACATAGAATGAATACTCGTGAAGTTGATTGCTGCAATTATTTTAAATGCATTGATCAACCCTTGTACGAAAGGGGACTCAAGTATGCCCACGAATTGGGAGCCGAAATCAGTTGTCTGAAAAAGGTAAATGAAGAACTAAGGGAAAGTAGTGGGAGGCTTAGATTTTGATAGACGTTTGGGACTAGGTTAATGTTGTCATATTTGGTTTTAATGTAAAATGTAGCATTTTTAATATGATGTTCTAAAAATATATGTTTTTTTAAAACCCATACTGTGTACTAGCTAAATAGTTGAATATGTTGGTGAAGTACATTTTGTATTGTTGATTTTATTATTGGGTTATATTGGTTACGTTATCATATTGATTTGCTTGTTTGATTTTTCTTAAAGATTGAGTTGATTGCTTTTGATTGAAGATTGCCTACGGTAGCAAAATCTACTTGAGAAAAGAAGGTATTAATTCAACGTTTTTATGATTAGAATTATGTTACAAAATCAAGATTGTGAATGTGGTATTGCAACTGTATTTAGATAATGTCAAAGGTTCCGACTATATTTTACTTTGATGGGGAACTGGTGGTTGATGATGAAGGTAAACCCAGATATGTTGGCGGAAAGTGCAAAGGATCAGCAATAAAAAATCATTGTAGTTTTGAAGAGCTTAAACAAAGTTCATTTAAAGTGACAAAAGTAAATTCTGTGGTATATGATTTAAAATTAGAGGTGAAATGGGTTCGGGATGATGGTGCATCTGCTATTGATTTAGAAGACGATGATGATTTTAACTCTTCCTTTTCGGTTGGAATGAGATTGATAGAAATATATGTTGCAAAACTGGAACATGATAATGTGGTCGAAATAGAACCGATGGTAATTTCTATGGATGAGTATGTACGCACCACACAATTACAAGAAACACAATGGTCGACGTATCCTTCATATCTTTCAAGCCATCAAGATGGAGAGTTTACAAACTTACTTCATAGGTACAGCCGAATGGTTGAAGTCTCTTCTAGTTAGGAACAAAATATAATGAATGCATAACTCTATACATCCAAATCAGTCGCAAGCATTCAAAAAGTGAGTACTATTATACTTTGGCACTTGTATTTTGACTTACTTTAAAGTAAAATATCTTACAATTATTTTTTGTATTCATAGTGTTGAAGATGCATTAACTGGTTGTGATGACAATGATGGTGATGATCATGTTGATACTCTACACGAGATCAGTGGGCAATTGGATAGCATGAAAGTAGCTTGTACTGATGATGAGGATGAAACTTGGATCCATCAAATAAAAGTTAACAATGATGCAATCATATATGCAAACATTAAGGAGGCTGATGATGTAAATGTGGAAGAAGAACAAATCACACATGAAGAGGCCCTAGCTGATGATTTATGCACGACATCAATGATGGTGAAATCGATAATGGAAAATTGTCAACTAGACGTGGAAGTGTTTGGAAGAGAATGTGCTGAGAAAAGACCACAAGTTGGGTTAATTTTTGAAAATAAGCAGAATCTTGTTGAATAGTTATGTGAATGGTGATTAAAAGTTCAGTTTCTTTTAACGTTCTGAAATCGCGTGCAAATCAATACACAGTCCGTTGTGAAATGGATGAAACATGTCCTTCGCAAGTGCATGCTAGCCTTTCGGTGAGAAAAAATCAAAATTGGTGGAAAATAACAGCATATGGCAGCGATCAGACTTGTTTAAATGCAATAATCAACTCAAACCATCGGCATGCAACTGCAAAGTTTATATGCAGCAAAATACTTCCATTGATTAAAGCTGAAACAAACATGTCTGCATGAACTGTTCAACAGATAATGTCCAACATGTTTCATATTAAAGTGAGTTATTCTCGAGCCTAGGATGGACTACTGAAAGCTATTGCAATAATTTATAGAGATTGGGAATCATCATATGCGGAATTGCTAAAATATCATAGAGCCCAACAACATACCGACCTCGGAACCGTATTAATGTTATTCATAGTCATGGTGTTTTTGATGGTGCTTTTTGGGCTTCTGGACCTTCTATTCATGGTTTCTACCACTGTCGACCTATACTGTCTATTGATGCCACTCATTTATATGGAAAGTATCCGGGTACATTATTAGTAGCTACTGGGGTGGACGCAAACCAAGACCTATTTCCGTTAGCCTTTGCTATTGTACAAACAAAGTCATGACAAACATGGAGTTGGTTTATTCGTTGCATATGGAATTATATTTCATCCATACGTACTAGATAGATCACCTTTATCTTGGGTCATATGAAAGGAATTCCACGTGAACTTAGAGAAGCTTGGCCAATTGAACATCGCCATCGCTTTTGTATTCGTCATATTAAAGAGAAATTTCAAGAAAGAGGAGTTTGGCACGGATGAGCTACGAAATTCGTTACATGTATGTGCCTGCATCGGAAGTTGTAAAATATAATGAACTTCAAAAAAAGTTGAAGAATATAAATCAAGATGCCGATGCGTGGATTAAAAGAAGTCTGAAAAGCCAATAATCAAGATGGACTCTTTGTCATGATGGCAGAGTAAGATTCAATATAATGATGACTAACGTTTTAGAAAGCTTTGACGGTGTGCTGAAAGGAACTAGGAATTTACCTGTTAGATCACTGGTTGCACGTATGTTTCATTGATTGAACTATTACATTGTCGAATGTCGAACTCAAGGAAAAGACTGGACATCGTAGCTAGCACCTAGGTGAGAAGCATTAGTGTGGAGAAGAATGGAAGAATCGAGGCTAATGTCTATATAGAGATATAGCTTCGTTGAATGGTAGGTGCAAAATGTGCATATGCTTGTTTATACAGTGAATATCGAAGATAATGTTGCCAAATGTTCGTGCAACATGCCAACGTTAGACCATTTTCCATGCTTCCATGTATTAGCAGCTTGTTCACATGGTTCAGGTGGTGCTAATAGAGCATATTTTGACACAATCTCCATGTGGTACACGATGGCTATGTATACCACAGCTTATGCTCCTTTATTCCACCTATACCAAATAGTTGACATTGGGATGTATATGATGGTCCAATTATACAACCACGTCAGTATGTAGAAATTCAGGACGTCCGTGGTCTACTCAAATCAAAGGTTTCAAGGATCTGCCATCTTCATCTGGCCACAATAGATGTAGCAATTGTGGTTCTACTGGCCATAAGAGAAAAAAGTGTCCGCATTGAATTATGTGAGTTGCTATACGTTTATGTTATTCAATATTTTTATGTATTTGTAATGGAAGAATTGTCTTAACTTGCTATTGTATATGTTTGTTTTTTTCTTCCCCTATTAATTTTGAAATGCAAATCTTTATGTCTATGCATATGTTGCTACATATGTTATTGAATGAAGTGAATGTTAGAATGTTTGTGGGGTGGAATGTGTGGCAGCAGCTCTCTGTCTTTGACAGCTTTTACCGTTTATGCAATTGTGGAACGCAGAAGCAGTATTTAGCAATATAGTTTGCGCATTCCACAGCTGCGCAAGCTATATAGCTAAATAATGCCTACGCATTTCACAAGTGTGCAAGCATTAATTGCTCTCTGTCGAAGACAGAGAGCTGCTGCAAAAAGCAATCCTAAAAAAGTTAATGCCTACACAATTGTGGAATGCAGAAACAATATATAGCTTGCGCACTTGTCGATTGCACAAGCTATATTGCTAAATACTGCTTGCGCATTCCACAATTTCACAAGCAGTAAAAGCTCTCTGTCAAAGACAGAGAGCTGCTGCCACACATTCCACCCAACAATACACGACAAAAACTATGAACAACAACATAGGTTGCATGCAAAATGCAATAGAATATTAACACCAATACTAAACTTCGTCAACAACAAAACAAAACAACCAAAGCACAATTGAAAATTACTAAAAGTAGGTTCAACAATATACACAACCAACCAATGACATATACATCCACATTTTCCTTTCCGACCAAAGGATAAAAAACCACATATGTCGACCAAAGAACAGTACTCCTCAATCCCAAATCCGTCTAAGCTTAGAGGTATGTATCTCCTTTTCTTCTTCCTTCCATACATGATAGGAGCCGATCCTTGGCCTTCTTCAATTGTAGGAGCGGATGTTGGAAGTGGGATTTCTTATTGTTGACTTGGACCAAAAATTAGTTCTTCTTGTTGTATTTCCCACTACGGTCGCTCTTTCATCTGCTCATGTGTGGATTGCCCAATATATCTGAAGTGTTGTTCTCCTTCATGCCAAATGGGCCATTGAGCCTGAGTTTCTCCACAGGCGTATTGTTATTCTACTTCGTTCCAAGTGGTCCATTGAGCTTGCATTTCCCCAGCGGCTTGCTGTGAACCCTTCCTTTCCATATGTGCCTCCACCTATTGAGTTTGTCCACCCACTAGTGTAGTATGTATCTCCTTTATAGAACGTGGTCATTCTTCTTCAATGCACAGCGGTTTGGCCGGCCTTCTTAGCTTGTTCCGATCTAAAATCGTGTCAAGTATACATCATAGGTCGATGCACTTGTTTATCACCTTGTCCAGCTCCATACAACTATCTTCTATTTCGTCAACCACATCCAAAGCGTTGTATATTCCGCTTACCTAAACCATAAGTCATAACAATGTATCAATGAATATGAGCTAAACAATTGAACTATCAAAATTTATCAATTATAATACTAACCACATTACGTTTGAGAGGTGCACAGGAATGTAAGCAACTAACTTCCTTGTCGACTTTTTAGAATATAACGGCGAGTAATATGCCAATACCAATACTCGTACTCGCTCAAAGGTGTCGGAGGCTCACGTGCTTGTTCGGCATGATCAATTCTTGATTGCCAAATAGCAATACTTTCCTACAGAAATACCATCCAGCTAGTGGATTCTAGGTCTAAGGGCACGGCAGGATCAGGATTGTGCTAGTAGTTAAAGGCAAACTGTCTCATAAATCGATCGGGAGCATACATTTCAAAGTCCAAAAATAGAATCATTCGGCTATTAGCAATCCAACTAGTGAACATATACTCAATGTCTAGATGCCCGAATTTGTTCACTAACGAATATGGTTCCCATGTAACTGTGTCATCCACTAATAAGTCTAACTCATTACGGTAAAACTCTATATTTTTTTGGCATCCCATGCCAACTCCTAGCACAATTCCACCTACACCCGAATGGAAGGTACGGATCTAAGTCGTTAGGAATTCTAACAGAGGGTCGTCCAATAGCAATATGTGACCATGACCATATTTGCAACAACGTTGCAGAACCTCCTAAAACTTCTCTTCGTTGCAAAGCAAAGTTTGACAACTCACTGTACAAATAGCATAGTACAACACTGCCCCAAGAATGGTAACCACAGTTTCCATGTCATCAAAAATTGGTAAAAACTTCAAATTTAATCTACCTTTCGAATGATCGGGAAATAGTCGACAACTCAAAAGTACAATATCACCGGACGACCGTGATGAAGTACATCTAAATCGATCTCCCCTTTAGGTAGTAGTTCAGAAATTTCACTATTAAACCACGCAAGTGATAGTTCACTTTTAGACTTAATCGCCTCTCTAGGAGGAAAAATACCAAGCAAGTCATGAGCTAATTCTAAATAATCGATATCTAAATTTTAGGAATATACCGGGCGTCCGTCTGAGTTAATACCAAATAGAAAATATAATTCGCTTGAGTAACTTTAATCTCCCTAACTCTCATTTGAAATATATTTGTCTCCGGCGTCCGTCTATTGCATAAAGCCGTAATAAGGTAATGATCGAGCCGAATGTAGTCGATTTGCATAGATTTCCAAAATCCAGCGATTCTTAAGTTTTGCTCCAATCTTGGATCTTTAAAATCGATTTCCTTAAGCTTTCTCAAATGTTCACGTAGCTTAACTATTTCCACATCCTGATAATTATAAACAAACTAAAATTAATATTTCATACTTGCATTTTGGTTTACCATTAACGCATTGTGTAGAGAAAAATTACTTCCATTAACGCATCGTTTTGGCTTCTATGGTGTTCTTGAAGATAGAGAACACTTCTATCTTCGGATCCGGGAGCCAATTCTACATAATAAACAGTAACCAATTAGCAAACATACGTCTATTTCTACATTTAGGGTTTGGTTTTATGAATAATTCGATTCTTTTTGCATTTTCAACAAAGAAACCAAACATATGTGTAAATTGACATTGAGATCATTAAGACTACTTCTTCCATTAACAACAACAATCATTTGTAAAGTAGTAATCAATTTACAATTAAATTATTATTACCTCTAATCGATGTTGATGAAGAGCTTTCTTCCATTTTATGTGTAATCGAGTGGTTGCTTGAAGGAATGGGGAAGAATAATGTTTTTTAGGCTTTTGATTTGAATTTGGAATGGGAAATGAGGAGGGTTTTGGGAAGAAGGTTGAAATGTTGGACTATGAATTCAGATCCGGATCTCTATCTATTTGATGCTCGAAAATGAGCTTGCGCATTCCATAAGTGTGCAAGCTTTAATAATAAAGCTTGCACACTTATGGAATGTACAAATGTTGTAGGTAGAGCTTGATGTGCATGGGTTGGTTTGGAGTTTGTAGTGAATATGTAGAAGTAAGATGATGGGTATGGGTAGAAGTAAGAGGAGGAGATAGTGGAGTTTGTGTTCGTGACAGTTGATGGTAGTAAGTTGTATTGGTAAGTGAGGAGATGATTGTTGAATCGCTCAGTTTGCAAGTAGGCCAGAGTAGAAGTATGGTCGGTATGGGTTATATCTTTACTATTAATAATGAGAATTCAATGAATAGAATTTAACCGTGTCTTTTTGAAATACCCAGAATACCCTTTATATCCCTAAAGAGAGATGTAGGTGGCAACCGTTGTTGAAGTAGTATGTTAAAATTATTTCAATTATTTCTTCATGAATGGACCATGTTAGGCAACATTTCTACTCAATTAGACACATTGGAACAACTACGTTCTTCACCCTCTAGCTTATATGCAACAAAAATTAATATATTTGGACGATGTGGGACTAATTATACATTTATGTTCATTATGTTAGTGATGGTTCAATTTTTTCCTCTTATTACATTATGATTGTTTCTTTTCTATGTTATTTTTTGTTATCTTATAATTCTGTACTTTTTTTTGAAAGTGGTGGTTGTACTCCTCAGTTTTTATGTGCATGTTTATTTTCTCTGCTGAATAACAAATTTCACTATTGTCAAAAGCGAGCTTCAAAATTTTCCCTTCGAAAATAATCTATTTATTTTTTTTCCTTTTTTTACCGCTGCCTATTGTTCCTATCAGTTAAAGAATTCAGAACACAGTATACCACGTACAAGCCCACTATAAATACTACACTAATTCCTGGAATTATTTAATTTGTACTTCATAACATGTATTTTGCATGTGCTGAGGCTAAATTTTATGACTTGAATAGTTTACAAATGCATCAACGTTGTAACCCGGTTTTAATAACAAACACTTCTATATTTGATATCACTACATTTTATTACCACACAAATGATTTCGTGCGTATTATATCTACTTCTTTGTATCGTAGTAATCTAGCAGTTGTTGAACTGAAAAAAAACAGTACACACATTTACTTCGTTTTTGCTGTTATATATATCTGTTACATTCACAATTTTCTGCATCTTCTTCCAAACTGTATAATCAAAACTGTACCATGTACAATTTTACATTTATAATGAATTTGTTAACAATGGTTTACAACCATGTCACCTTGATTCCTTTTTTAATGTCAACCTCAAATCATACTATTCCTCTATGTTTAATTTTGTTTTTTTATGTCTTACTCTTAAATTTCAGATTCTATGCCATGTAATTATGGTTCTATGACTGTTGTGAATGGATGTACAGTTTGTTATCTAGCATGCATCATGTTCTTTTGAGTTATACTACTATCTGTAAGTTTCGTTATTGATATTGTATTTTAACTATGCACAAATTTATGATATGGACATAGTTGTAAGATTATATCTTTGAAGTTGTTAAACATAACATTCAGCAATTATAGATTACTTAATTGTCAAAATGACTAGAGTGTCAGAGACGAAGGTCGCTGTAGTACAAAAACTAAGGTAAGTATTGCATTTGTAGCCAATACTCTATAACTTGAAAGCCATAAACTTCAATAAAAGTTATTGCTATGCCCTTTCCCTCTTAATCAATTACATTATCGCAATCCCCAGCACAAATTGAGGAAAGTATTACCCTCGATGATGCTTCGATGTAACAACTACAATCACTGGCATCGATGCAGCATGGCACGGGAAAAAAAAATCATCAAAACAGGTATTCTGAACCACTACATAAAGACATATCATGCATGCTTAACATTTAGTTTGTCTAACTAAGACGTCGGCAGAAACAAGGTGATGGTACGAAGTACGAAAAAGGATACCACTCGATAAAAGGACAATTACAAAGACATAAGAAAGACATAAAGTAAGATTGAGGATCTACTTAAGTCACCATCAGTCCTGCTTCAGAGTACTCTGCTACAAGATCCACCACTCCTTCACTACGAGATTTTTAGGGTTTGTTTCCATCTAATAAACTTTATGTATGGTTGTATTTTGTGCTTTCAGACAAGGTGTAAACATGTAAGTGCGATGGCTGACATGGAAGCTGAACAGATGATTTACTTGATATTAAGCTTCAACAAAGAAAATCCACCTGATAGTACTCAAAATAAGAAAGTGTAGATTGATAAATGAAACATGGATCAGATTGCAGAGGTGACATTAGAAGGCAATAAAGAATAAAGAGTAGCAAACCTGAAAAGTACAAAATTTAATTAGGTGCTACTTTTATAGGTATTGTTGATCAAGTATTAATGTTTTAGATAAAATGATCAACTGGGCCTGATATGTTTTAGCTGATCAACTCAACTCTTGCATGTCTAATGTTAATATTTCGTACACTTAGCTGTTTATATGTGTATGTGGGCATCAATCTCGACCATAGAGATCGCTGATCACTTTGTTGAATCTATTGGTTTCAGCTCTTTATATTCTAAACATGTAATTATAACATTCAATGCAAATATCTTCTTTTGAAATGTGATCTCGATTGAAGAGATGTCTCACACCTCTATTTAGTATGAGAATGCACATGTTTATTTGGCAAATAAATGGCAGTTTTGCTATCACATCTTATTGGAACATTTAAGTAAAATGCCAAAATGTAATAGAGTTTGCATCATCCACGAAATTTGAGTAGAGTAACTTCCTAATGCAATATATTCTGCTTGGTAGATAATGCTACACAATTTTTCTTTCTACATAACCATAGAGCTAATGAATGTCCTTGCATATGTAAAAGTACAAGTATTATTTCCATTTCCAATAGTATAAAATAAACTAAAAAGAAAGAAACTAATGATAAAATCATGAATGCTTTCAACTTACTGGTTCCATAAACATTCTTCAATTATGTTCGTCTTTTCGAGCGTTGCTTCAGGTTTAGTTTATGCTTACAACGGTACTGCCAAATCTACTTCTATGGGTACATCTATAAATGCATGACATTGTGATTAAATCCAGGCCCACCTGGGTGTGCATATATACTCGTACACTAAAATGTTGAATATCTTGGTGCAATGGTGAATGAGACAAAGCAGGTTGTATGAATGGTTCAGGCAGGTTATTAGAAGTTGATGATTGTATGAGCAGTGATGTATGTTGAGGATGAATGTGGATGGTGATTTGGTTGGCAGATAAGTAGGAGGAGGATGTTGTGGTGATATGAGTGGTATGATGTGGAATGTATGTACAGCGGTGGTAGTTTGAATGATTGATGAAGAAGTTTGGAGTAGCAATGGTATATTATGTGATATGTGATGTATGTGGCAATATCAAAGACATGTATTTGCAATGATGTGGCGGAAGTTGGTGGTAACAGCAGTGAGGAAAATCGGTGTTTCAGGTAGGTGGAAAGAGATGTATTGCTGCAGTTAGATGTAGTGCTGGTGAGAGTCGTTAGATGAGGAGATTTTTGTAGTGAAGGTTGTGAGGATTGCTGAAGGAGTATATGCAAGTTGTGGGTGGGTGAACTTAAATGGGTATGTGGAACAATAGTGTGCAAAGGAGGCAAGTCTGTATATATGTATGGAGAATGAGGTTGTTGTTTGTGTGGGGTGGTTTGTAATTGTGAATGCACCGGTTGTCGGCTTGAGGTGGTAGGGGATTGCTGATGAACCGTGGATGTGCTTTTATGGGGAAGTGGTTTTGTTAGTGGCTGATGGACAGTAATGGGAGTGTAGCAACAGTGAGTTGTGCAGGTGAGTAGTGAAGAAAATTTGAAGGGAGGCAGAGAAGTATGTAAACAGTTGCACAGAACTGTTGGTGGCCAAGAGCATGTATGTATTTATGTGTATCTGATGAAGAATGGATGTGCAATAGGTCTGCAGAAGAAAAGTGCACTGTGATGCACTGTGATGTAGTAAGGTGGGATAGCAGTGAGCAAACAAGTGAGATGTACACAAAGTTTATGTATGGCACAGAGAGGGCTTATGTAACAGTAGACAAAGGAAGTAAATGAAAGTAGATAGTAGACTGAAAATTGTAATTTGTAATTGAAAATTGTAAATGTAAAATGAGAAAAGCAGTAGAAATGAAACCTTTTTCTTTTCAATTGAAGTTATGCATTTTTTTAATATGAAATGCCAATGTAAAAACAAACAAGAAAATAACAAACACACAATCAAAATGCAAATAACAATCACACAAACACACAATTTTCTTTTTTTAATGCAAACTAACACACAAAAACCATACAATAAAATCGACGAAAATAATTCGAAGAATAG
The DNA here is from genome assembly GCA_030765085.1 of Allium cepa. Classification (NCBI taxonomy): domain Eukaryota; kingdom Viridiplantae; phylum Streptophyta; class Magnoliopsida; order Asparagales; family Amaryllidaceae; genus Allium; species Allium cepa. Next base: position 808,136,226 of record CM060940.1, on the reverse strand, counting down.
AAATCAAAAATCAAAACAAATTCCACAGCAGCGGTGCCAAAAACTTGTTTAACGACGGAAATTCTACCGAATTAGAAAACCGTCAAAAAATTTCAAATTAAATTTTATCACAAGCGCACGGCATACTATCATAGTATGTGGCAAGTATGGGTCAATCCGTAGGGAAATGTTGATTTAAATTTCTATTCAATAAATTAACCAAAGTTGAAAGCGTGATTAGCTAAAATGTAGAAAAATAACAAAAGAAAATGGATAAAAATATGAGAGTTAAATGACAATTTAAAGATAATTCCACTGTCTAAATCATATAGTTCAACAAAACATAAAATTATGATCTCTCTTTTTTGGTCATTATTTAGTTTAATTGATGTGCTTATCATAAGTATGACTACTTGTGCTATTAATTAGATCAAAACATAAGCCATCAAACTATAATACACCCCTTAAACCACTTATTAACTCATATAAAAAATGACAAAAAAGTTGAAAGCAAAATCTATTTTAAGTATGGCATATTAACTATTAATTAGAAATATAGACCATCAAATTTTAATTTCAACATTCACTTCATTACCATCATCATATGTAGATGAAGAGGTAATCTGTGTTAGTGATGTTTTAAGTATAGCCTATTTGGTGTCAACAATATAGGCTATCAAATTCAAATCAAAAACAACAAGTTAACGACTTCATACATTATCATTAAAGCACATAAAGAAAGCATAAGCATCAAATGATGTTGTATCTATATACTAGAGAGCTTAATTACCCTTAAATTGTAGGGATTAGCCTCTCATATTATTACCATTTCAACAAATGTAGAAAGAAACATGAAACAAAAAGAAAGGAAAATGAAAGCAATGTAAAGGAAGAGCTATTCTACTTACATAAAATAAACTAACTACTAATATGAAAGGAAAAGAAGCATGCAAAAGAACAGAGAGCACTAACTAACATCGCATAAAAAAATGAAAGTTAATGAAAATACAAATGGCTAAGTAGCCATGGAAAAGAGAAAGAGAGCTTTCTTTCATTTGATCTAAACTAAACTAGAGAGAAGAGGGCCTAAGAGAGACTAAAGAAGAGGAGGGTTACATGAAACATAAGGGGTATTTATACATGTGTTAAACCCTAATTCATATTTTTGGAGAACGCCCAAATTGCCCTTGAGGAATGTGGTGGCCAGGTTGTCGTTATCTTCAATAATCACCCATTAAGTGTGCGTGAAGGTGTAATGGCCATTAGAATGTGGATTAGCTTCTAATTTGTATATGAAGGAATGTGGGTAGGTAGGGTCTTCCATGATCCATGACTTTGAATTATTTCTGTCTTCATTCCTTTGTATCTTTTCTGTTCGTGCATATATCTTCATGAAACCACTTGTATTTGAGTTCAAATTCCTAAAAAATAATATATAAATTTTCAATTAAATTTTAAAAAATTAATATATGCACAAATGACCATTTTGCCCCTGAATGAAGATGAATATATGATGATTTGAAATAATTTTAATTTTGGTTTAAACAAGTTAAAATATCTGATATGATCATTTATTTAATTTAAAAAGATTAAATACGGTGGTAAAATTATGCACATTTACGTGCATATCAGAGCTTGCGCAATTATGGATTACCCATGCTCTACGTATAAAAAAAAAGTTTATTACTTACGCAATCCATATATGCGAAAGTTATAAACAAAAGGAGGCCTATTTTGGCAATTATTTTTCCATGAGGCCAATTTTAATGTTTTGTTTTTTTACATGCCCTGTTTGAAAATTTGCCCTTATAACAAACTAGTTTAAGAATGAATTTTTTTAGCCCAAGAACTCGTTTCTCAAATTGACCGTAAGGTCAGGGGTTCTAACGTTATTTTCAAACTTGATATGGAAAAGGCATACGATCGCATGTCCTGGTTTTTCATCATCAAGGTTCTCCGTGCTTTCGGTTTCCCTGGAACCCTTATCGATTTGGTTTGGAGACTCATTTCCTGATGGTTTTCGGTTCTCATAAACGGATCAGCTAATGGTTTTTTCAAAGCTGAGAGAGGTATCCGTCAAGGCGATCCTCTATCTCCCTCTCTTTTCGTTATCGCGGCCGAGGCTTTCATTCGTGGCATCCACACTTTAACGATATTTGGTCAAATTCACCGTTTTGGTCTTCCGAGTGGCTGCCCCCTCGTCTCTTCTCTGTCATTCGCGGATGACATTGTCATTTTCTCCAATGGAAATCGGTTCTCTGTTCGCCGCCTCATTCGGTTCATTATGATGTATGAGAGGTGTTCGGGCCAATTAGTCAACTCTGCGAAGAGTTGCTTCGTCCACGCGAAGGATATGGACCTTGTGAGAGTTTCTTGGGTCGAATCATTTACAGGGTTTAGGGCCGGTTCCCTCCCTCTTCCTTATTTGGGTATCGTTCTATACAGAGGTAGGAAACTTAACGCCCTGTTCGATCCTCTTACGGACAAAGTAAGGGGAAAGATTATCCGTTGGAATGCGTCTCTTCTGTCTCAAGCTGGTAGATTAGTGCTCATCCAATCGGTCCTGAGCTCTATGGGTACTCATATTTTCGCCGCAATAACCCCTACTTCCTCTTTTTTCGCTCGTTCCAATCCTTGGCTTCCTCTTTCTTCTGGGGTTCGAAGGGTGACAGTCGCCGACATCACTGGGTGTCATGGGATGTTATCTGTCACCCTAAGAGTGAGGGCGGGTTAGGATTGCGTAATCCGAAGGACATCTGCTCGGCCTTCGCTTGTAAGTTGTGGTACAGATTTGGTACTAACGACTCATTATGGACGAATTTCCTTCACGCTAAATACCGGCGTCTGGCGTCTTCTGGATATGCAGGTTCTCCTTGCTACGCCAGCGAGACTTGGAAGCATATGCAGTCGGTCAAATTGTTCGTTGATTCGCATAATGGCCACTCCGGTTGGGATGATGGTCCATTCTCTATTATTAAGACCTGGAGCTCTTCTCGTGTTCCCTATCCAGTCCTTCCTCTTTTTTCCTTCATTTGGGACGCTCGAATCCCTCCTAAGGTATCTCTCCTCATGTGGCGAGCCTTCCACAATGGGTTACCGGTAGATGTGAGCCTCCAACAGATTGGCATTTCGTTCGTTTCCAGATGCAGGTGCTGCGGCAACGGGGAAACAGAGTCGACGAATCATTTGCTTTTCGTTGGCTGGTGTGTCAGATCCTGTTGGAATTACTTCGGTAATTTATTGGGTGTTCGTGGCTCCATCTCCTCCTCGTCTGATTTGCTGTCCTCTTGGTGGATAGATTGTTCTGGAAAATCTTTTCGCTCTATCATCTTTCGCTTGATTCCATGTCTGATTTGCTGGCATGTCTGGTGTGCCCGGAATAAGGCAATTTTTGAAGAGATTCCTATGGACCCCCTAACTGTTATTCGGCGGGTTAGAGATGATCTTTACTTGACTTTTCGGGGCCGTCCATTCAGAGGATCGGTCAGTGATCGGTCTTGTCGATTAGTGAATCTTTTATCCATATCCTGCTCTCTGTCTTCGAATAGAGCGGGAATAAGATGATTGACGAATAGGAGACTAGTGGTTCTGGCTTCCTAGTCTCCTCCTTGTCCGTCTTCCCCTACCCCTCCCCTCCTTTTGATTTCTTACTGTGTGACTATTTCTTTCAGGCTCTTGATTTTCTGGGTGGTTTTTAGATCTTTGTTCATCTGCTTTTTGAAGTTTGCTTCAAGGAATTCTGTTTTTCTCTTCCAGCTGACGGTCTTACAGTTCTTGGGTGATGGCCGTTTCTTCCTTTCTTTTGAAAGGTCGGCGGATGGGCTTGCTTTTCAGTATTTGGTGTCCCTCAACATCGTCGTCGGGCGGTGGTCTTGCCGGAGCTCGATTACGACGTTGGAAGGGCGGTGGGTATTCCGGAGCTCATCGGGAGTGTAGTGTGGCAGGGCCAGTGATCCTACGCCTCTGCTTCTCGATCGTGTCTATTGGTTTTCCTTTTAGGCTGTTTCGTTTTCATTTGTTGAGTGTTCGCAGTGTTGTATTTCTCTACGATTGTTTTGGTTACCTGTCAGGCATGTTGGCAGCTTTTGGTTGAGTTTATATATGAACAGCTATCTTTCTGTTAAAAAAAAAAGGATGATTTTTTTTCTTCGTGTCTGGGTTTATGGTTATTTGACAATTATTTATTGGTGTAATATAATTTTAAGATAGTAGTTGAAATGTCTTGTTTTATTTTGATGCAGGCACGCTTTGTTTTATCTAATTGTTGTTGCTGTAGATGCCTCATTTCATATATGAATTTGATTTTTCCGGTGATTGCAGTTTCATAGGAGAGAACATATCAAGCACTAATTCAATTACTATCCCTACATATAAATTATGCAACAGCAAGTAAACATGCCAAATTAAGCCGAATTATAGATATAGTAATACATGCTAAATTAAATATCCAAAATAATAAATGCTGAATTGAAAAAAAAAAAGAGTCAACTGACCGAGCAGTTAAAAACGCCAACCACCCTGTCAAAATATTATATAGGATAATCTACTCACCGAGTATAAATTTTGAATGAGCATTTCATATGAAATGAGATCAACAATATAGATATGCATGTGCTGCTTGTAGCGGCTAGAGCAACTAGTTATCCTCTACTGCAACAAAGATACAGTCAATAGTGTTAGGAAACACAACATATTAACTCTAAGAGATTGGATTCACTTTAGCAAGTGACAACGGCGGTCAGCGGAAATTGTCAAATGCACATACTGGGGCCGGAGAAGGGGTTTGAAATAAGCTAGAATTTGTATTTAGTTAATTTAGATTTACATATGAAATATTAGAATACATCTAAAATTGTATAAGCAAGCATTTAAGAGATAGTTATGAATTAACATATTTGCATATATTTATAAAATATATACGAAAAACTACTAGATTATATGAATCTCTCTGCCGTAACAGAGGTGGATTTATCTAGAGGTGTATCCATTCATTTTGGATGTAAGAAAAAATATAAATTTTTGTAATACAGTTTTATTTCTCCTATAAGAATTTTTTTTTATTTCTCCGGCCAATTATCTATCTTCTTCTAAAATCAAATCTATTTGCTATTAAAGAAAACTTCAAACAAAGTGGCATCGAAAATCATGAGATTTCTATTTCTTTCGTCGTTTGTTCTTATGAAAGAAAGTATTGAAGAATGAAGTAATAAAAAGAAAGAGAAGTTAATCTCCAAGGATTATGGAAGATCATCAAAAATGAGTATGAACAACCGATTGATTTGGAGAGCAGGTCATAAACAACAAGGAAGCATTTGTGAAATTATGATGGAATGATCATCATGCTCGTGTTGTGATGAGTGAGAAAGTCGACAAAGTAGCGTCGAATTATATTCTTCGAGAAAATTTAGCATAAGATTCGTGGAATTTGATGAAAGAAGTATATGTAAAGAATGGTGCAAAAACAATAGAAGAAGACAATTTGGTTGATGAGAAAGAGGAAAAGGAGAATAATGAAAATGACAAAAATGTGGAAAAATTACTAAAATTTGAGGAGTTAGAGAAGAAAAAATTGAAAGAAAGAAAACGTGTAGAGGATGAAAAAGAAAAAGATGAAGAAAATAATGTAAGTGAAGATGACGCCAATGATAAAAATTACGAAAGCAAAGGAGACGAAAATTAAAATTAAAAACATGAATTGAGAAGATAAGATTCAAGAGCTTAGAGGAGATTTGAAATACAAGCAAAAATCTAAAGAAGTAGAAACGGAGAACATTAAAGAAATAAAAATAAAAATGATCAAAAAGCGGATCCAAGTGGCAAACAATGAATTTCTTGACCATGAAAACAAAGAAATGAGAAAATCTTATATAATTTCTCTTTTGAACAAAAGTATTTTTCAAATGATGTTTTTTGAAATGAAATCTAGAAGTGTAATTGGAAAACATATGTAGAATTTGGATTGGTCAAAAACTGCAAGAGTGAAGTTATGAAAGAATGCAAAGATAAAACATACGGTTCGTTCCAAATTTATGACACTGAAACAAGGCGGATGTTAGAACGCTTCCTTTATGGAAAATTCGATTGTAATGATGAAGGATGAAATGAAAGAAGTAAAATAAAAAATATGTGAACTTGGATCGAAGATCTCGACGTTGGGTAAGAAGTTTAACGCAATCAATAAAGTTTGGATAATAACCATATTACCACCAAAGCAGGTGAAATACAAAGATTCCAACCATTGCTTGGTATTATAAAACCAAGTTTATGGGGATGTTGGAAATAAGCTATATTTTGTATTTGGTTAAACTAGATTTTTCCATATAGGAAATATCTAAAATCTAGAATATACTTGAATTTATATAAGAAAGTATATGATATATTTAGGGAATAATATATTTGAGAATAATTAGAAGATATTTATGGAGAACCATCAGTTTAAGCGAATCTCTTCAATTTATTTGAGATGTGAACTCATATAAATAGACATGGATTCACTTATTTTGGATGTAAGAAAAAGGTATGAACTTTTGCAATAAATTTTTATTTCCTTCTCATAAGCTTTTTCAATCTTTTATCCACCTAGTTCTAAACTCAAATCTATTTTCTATTAAAGAAAATTTATAATAGAAGGAACTAATGCAAGGCTTAAAGGTATCATGAAGCTACATCCATAGGATATTTTGATGTAGGTTTAGTTATTCTGGTGCGAGTCCGAGAGAAGAAGGGATTCTAATTTTGTGTCCAAGAAAGGAATAGAAGGGTGGATGTTTTTGACATGTTATCCTCATTCTCACCAAACTAAAACCAATAAATCTAACCTAGGTTAATGTTAGAAATTTGATACCTAATTCCATGACGTAGAGGAAGAAATCCTAGCTCCAAGAATTGCCAAACAAAGAGGAGAAGGCCAAGAAGAAAGGAGGAGCTGATTTGATTCGGTGAAGGAAGACAGTAATGCTGATCGAGACTTGGAATGAATTTGGAGTGGCATTAGTTTTCGCTCGACGGAAGAATGCGGAATAAAATGTTTAGAGCGGTATTTTGGTAACGCCAATGAAAAAAATCTCGGCGAACGAAAAATCTCGTTCAGTGTTTGAGCTAAGCCGGCCCAGTTTGGGCTTTATCGAATCAAATGTCAGGTGATGTATGCTGGACCAAACATGTGTCTTCTTTGCCGAACCAACGTGATGCCGAACTGGACGGATGCCGAACCAAACCCCTGAGCTGCTATATGGCAGCTACCCTTCTTCTTATCATCACTCTATAAATAGGGGAGCTTCCGGACAACGATGGCAGTCAAAATTGAGAGCTAATTTAAGTCAATTTTAGAGCCATCCTAGAGAGCTGAAACTCTGCATAATTTTGTCTGTATTGTTAATTCTTCTTAGTGTAGCCTCCAAAAGTGAATCAATCTTGTAACCCTAATCTTTTAGTGACTAATAAAATCTCCTTTCGCCAAGTGGATGTACATTGCCTCGCGGTAAAGGAACCACTATAAATACTGATGTTATTTATTTTTCTGTATTACATAGATCTATGACTGTATGTTCTGGTGTTCATGTTTTGTTTTTTTCGTTTCAATACAATCACGATCCAGTTGTTTTCCTACGTTGCATTTTTATTCCCTTAGACTGGTCATCTGAAGGGATTTTTCCCAACAGTCTAGTAGCTTTTATCAAAGCTACAAACGTTGATTGAGGAGTGTTAGATGCTAAGTTAGGAGATGAAGTGACTTTAGTTGTTACAAGACCCTATACTAGAGGGATGTATATTGCGTCAGGATCATAGTTGGCAATTGAGAAATGGAATGGGGATAAAGACTTCAAGAAGTGGCAATGGAGGATGAAGACTGTTCTAATGAGAAATGAAGTCCTTCCAATAGTGTTTTTCCCTGAGGAGTTGACGGTTGACATCTCAGTCGCAAAAAGGAAGGTGATAGAGAAATGGACATTTATTACTTCATAGCTAGCTGTGGAAGAGAATGTCATTTCAGATATTAGCAGTGAGACCACTGCTTGGGGAATTTGAACCAAACTAGAAAATCTTTACTTGAAGAAATTTCTGACGTTGAAGACATTTTTCACTGTGCGGATGAGAGAGGGTACTTCAGTGAAGGAACATCTTAATTTTTTGATGATCTCATGATAAAGATGAAGACTGTTGACTTAAAGATGGATGAAGAGCAAAAGGCAATGATTCTTTTGTGTCCTCTTTCGAAGCAATAAACAAGTTTCGCTAACAGCCTTATCTTTGCTAGAGACACATTGATAGTGGAAGATGTGAGGTCAGGCCTTCTATCCGAGGGCTTGAGAGATCAGATGAAGGAGATAAGTGAAGGAAGTAGAGGTGGAAGTAGTAGTTACGGACTGTTTGTTGAATAAGGTAGAGATGATAAAAAGAATTGAAACTCTAAAGGGCATTCCAAGTCCAGGAAGCCCGGTATTGGCAGGAAAGGAAAGTCTAAGGACGGAAAGTGCTTTATCTACAAGAAACCTAGTCATTGGAAAAAGGATTGTGCGGATTTGAAGAAGAAGGAAGAAGACAGATCTTCATCATTTGCGGTGGAGAAGTTTGTATCCAACAATGTGTTGTCTGCGGCAGTGTCGAATGTCTCAGACCATTAGGTGTTGGACACGGGGGCGTATTTCCATATGACACCTAATAAGGATTACTTCAGTTCTTTCACTGGACGAGAAGGAAGCTCTATTCTTATGGGTAATGATGCCAGCTGTAGAGCAATGGGTGAAGGTACATTGAGGATCAGGATGTTTGATTGAGTGATGCGCACTTTGATATATGTCTGGTATATTCCAGGTCTTCGAAAGTCCTTAATTTCTTTAGGACAATTGGCATCTTTGGGATGCAAGGTAACTATCGAGAAGGATAGTCTAAAGGTTTTGATATGTGCACTAGTTCTTATGAAAGGTGATGTGTTCTGAAATCTGTATTTGATGAAAGAAACCACAGTTCTTGGAGAGTCATGTGTTGGTGTAGATAGTTCTCATGCATTGGATGCCACAAGGCTTTGGCATCTTAGGTTGGGTCATATTTCATAGAAAGGCTTAGATTTACTTCAATGGTGGAAGATGATCAAAGGAGATAGCTTCGACAAGATGGACTTTTACCAGGAGTGTGTGTTAGGCAAGCAAACTAAATTATCTTTTGGAGTTGGACTCCATAGATCGAGGTCAGTACTTGAGTATGTGCCTACAGATGTTTGGGGACTGATTGCTACTCCTTCTCTTGGAGGAGAAAAGTATTTTATCTCTTTTGTTGATGACTTTTCTTGCAAAGTATGGGTGTATGTGATGAAGGCCAAATCAAAGGGCTTTGAGAATTTCAAATACTGGAAAGCGCTTGTTGAGAACCAATCTGGTTGTAGGTTGAAGGCACTGAGATCTGATAATGGCGGTGAATTTGTCTCTAGGGAGTTCCTCGATTTCTGTAGACAACATGACATTCAGAAACATTTCACTACACCCGGAGATCCGCAATACAATGGGGTTGCAGAAAGGATGAACATGACTCTACTGGAGAAGGCTCGTTGCTTGAGTTTGACAGCGGGCTTGTCTTCAGGCTTTTAGGATGAAGCATTATCAAATGCGGTGCATATCATAAATCGACTTCCATGCTTATCCATAGATGGGAAGATTCCAGAGGAGAAGTGGAGAGGTAAAGCATTGTATCTTGGTTACTTTTGAATTTTTGTTTGTCTTGTGTACGTTCACCATACAGGTGATGAAAAGTTGGAGGCTTGAGCATACAAGGGCATACTAATAGGATACACATATGGTATCAAAGGGTATCGAATTTGGAACCTTGTTGATTGAAAGATTGTTCATTCCAGACATGTTACTTTTGATGAGTTTGTTATGTTCAATCCATAGGAGAATCTACCTACCACATCAAAAGATTCTGATAGGCCTAAGGACATGGAAGAAGTTCCCATGTTCCAGCTAAATTGTGACGATCCGACTTCCTATCATCAGGAAATCACATCATCAATGAAGAAAGAAAGGGATAGAAGAAGAAAGGAAAGAGAAAGAAGAACACAACAACAACATATAACTCACAGGGAAACGAATGAAATATAATATATCACATAAAATATTACATAGTATCATATTACATCAGAGAAACAACTTATACAACAGATATTAGACAGTTATAAACATCTGTCTAACTTTACAACTCAAGTACAACAGATACAGATACCAAACAAACACAGCGGAATCATAATATAACTACACGTGGAAGCCTCCTGCTCCATATCTCCTCCAGAATTCGTCAAGCTAACCTGAATCACTTGACTACTCATACATAATATGAGTACCCAATAGTTTAATAAAACAGAAAATAAACACTCGGGTCAGACAGGGGTCTGGTGTGAGTAAACGGGTTAAAATTGCTTACCTTTAGAAAACCTTTGAAAAGAAAGGTATCACGTAAGACTTCCCACACATAAACATGGAAAAGTTTTTACCTTACGCTAACCAAAACATTTGATAGGAAATCCAGTGATATTATAATAGTGTCTAGGGTTTTCAAGTAAATATGAAATAGCCGAAATTGTTACATGATTAAATTCCAGCTACTAGCCACAAAAGTGGGCAATACAAACAAAACCATAGGGTCTCATAAGAAGAATGGGTTTCCATCAATGGCAGGGCTACTGGGGTACCGCCCGTCACAGTACGTGGCCTAGATCACCGTACCGAGGAGCCACCCTAACTCCCCTGCAACACAAGGCCGGGACCATTCCTTACTGAACAGTCCCGAACAAGACAACCCCGCAGTTGGCGCGCGATTCCAACTGCCCACACAACCGAATAAAAAGGGACTTCTAGACAGGGGAAAATCTTGATCTCCAGTGGGAGCTACCCACGAAGCCTTGCTGCACCTCCCATGTTTTAGCCATTCCCGATTGATAAGGCTTGAGGCTGCGATTACCTTTATAGAACACATCTATCTTAGAATGCTCATCGTCCACCTAACGATGTTCTGAAAGCATTCAATCCATACAAGTTCACTCCGGGTTCGAACGAAACCGAAGGCACTATCTCGTTGCACTCATTTTGGAATCACCCTCAGAGTCAACGATCATAGCCCTTGCACTCTAAATCACCATCTTGAATCTATAAGTACTATTCCATCAACTCATTTGGAATCACCCACAGAGTTATATTGACGTATAGTTCTCACACCTCGAGTCTTCACTTGCTCCACTTGGATTCACGACCTAACGTTTAATTGGAATCGGTGTGGTTTTTGGATCCCAAATATGGAAACCTGATCCCGGTCTCATCGAAACCAAACGCCATTTTAATGTCCAAGTTGTACCTAAGGGTTTAACAATTTAAACTCATATTCAAGGTGATATAACAGATATATGAATAACATTATCACAATAGATAATTCACAACAAACATTCATCTCCACAAAGCAGCCTATCACATATCATAGATGTCCAAATCATCCAGTATCAACCAATATCAATCACCCAATATCAATCACTTAATATTGATCATCCAATATCAATCAATCAACCAATAATAACCAACCAACCAAGCAGAATTGATTTTTATAACTGATTTTTATAACTGATATTTTAAGTAAAATGTTTAAAATAGTTTTTATTTTAAATATTTCCAAATATATATTTGATAAGTGATTTAAATTATTTTTAAAAAGTATTTGGACTTGGCAGATTTTCAGTGGAAATAAATGATTTCGGGAATTTTATTCCACGAGTGAAAAATGTTTTGAAATTCATTTTCAAAAGGATTGAAGTGTGAAAATATATCTTGTGAAGATATTTAGAAAATGAATAATTTTGGGGAAATTATTTAAATATGATGATTGTTGTGAATGTTGTTGATAGTTAAATAACCGACTATCAATGTTGGCCTTTGAAATGGCACTTGAATTTGTTTTCAAAACAAGCGCAAGTTATTCGGTTGAGCCGGGAGAGGAATTTGTGTCATAAAACCCATTCTGAATAATGATACAATGAAATGGGATTGCATTTGAAGATGGTGTTGAAGACCAGGTATTTTCGAAAGCGAAAGGATTGCCTATCGAATGTCTCTGCATCGAGTTGCTCCGGTATAGAGATTTGATCACCCTTTGTGATGGGGAGTTCGGACATGATTAGTGAATATCTGGATGTGCAACGGCTTCTTTGGAAGTGCCTTCGGTTCCATTCGATCCCGGAATAGACTTGTATGGATGTGTGTCCGATGTTACACTTTGAGATGTAAAGCTGGTTTCTATCAAATACCTTTATGTTGGTGGCGGAAAATTTATTCTCTTAGCTTAACACCCTTCTCTGAGACGTATGAGCTCAGAGGTTATGTAGTTGATGGTTACTAGTGATATATTCCCAATGTGGTAATGTGGCATACGAAGTGCTGATGATCATTTGTTGATTGAAGCATGGCTTTTGTGAAAAGCGTAGCTGTGTGGACGAGACTTCGTCGAGCCTCACAACCTGAAAATGGTCGAAACAGGAATGTTGCGGCAAGGTTTTTAGGGGTCGCGCCCCTAGGGTATGTCCATTTTCTTCTGGATAAGAGGTGGTATCATGGTATGGAGTCTAGATATTTAACCTATGTGGTTGTTGCAAATTTATTGCTTTGTTGCTATTTGTTGGTGAATCCCGGGATTAAGGTCGGTAACGACCGGGGGTGGCATACTTGTGTGTTAGTTACCTATGTTATAGCTTGGTTAAAGCGTGAGGTAACGTCGGCCTTATTAGCAGAGATCTGGTTAGGTTCTCGGGGGCATCCTTCCAGAGGCGTACCCATTTCGGTCTAGGAAGTTCCTTTGCCCGACCATTGTTGGAAATCTAAACAAAACAATACGCGTCCTGTACGGTTTTAGTTGTATAACCTGCCATGGAATGTGGCGGTAACCTGCTATTGAACATGGTAGCTATAGTAGGCATACGACGAAATGTGGTATACTGGCTAAGATTAATATTATACTTTCAAAAAATTTTATTCACTATGCACTAATAATAATATCAAATGGTTTTCGCGCATCAAGCATTTTTGACTGTCATAAGGAGAAATCTCCTCCAATTGTGTGTTTGCACTGTGTGTGTGGCGGGAGGCCTTATGGCAGTTTCATTTTCCAAAAGCATAGCGGATTTCTTTTTATTTTCTTTGTGAAAATAACCATTTTAAGTTCTCACACCAGTCCCATGACTTACCTGGAGTTTATTGTTCCCTTTCTAAACTCTGGGTGCCCATAATTTTCCACACGGGCAGCCTAGAGTCAGGTTGTCATTATTCTAGAGTGAAGTCCAAAAAAGAGATGCTGCGGAGACCTGGAGTTTGAGTTGGATAGCGAGATGTACTTCCGTATATATTATCATCCCGCTGTGTATTCAACCATAGGGGCAGGTTATTATAACTATTATTGTTTGTGTGTTGTTGTAATACTCTGATATTGTAATGTTTAAACTGATATAGTGATTTGTTTAAAGATATTCATTTATCTATTGTATTTGTTCCGCTGCGAAATGTGAGGTTCTGTTATTGATTTCTGTTTTCTTCTCCTATCTTCTTCTTCTTAAACCCTAACGGTTCGTTTTTCTGGCATTCAATTGTGTGGCATTTGATACAGTGGACGTATTAATGTCGACTTTCGAAAGTCGAAAAATCGGGTCGTTACAATTTCATTTCAAAACTGCCTGACATTCTCTGCCTACCGCCCCTTGTCATCTCAATAAACAAACATCCTCTTCATCATTTGAACAACATCTCCATCAACAAACCCTTTATCCAAAGTCATCGCAAACACCTGAACTACTCAAGCTTCAACAACCCACGATCACCACTTCGATCTCACCAGCAATCGGCAGCAGCTCTAACCTCACCTGAAACTCAAACAACCCACCCCCAAACATCACCGAACCACCCTCCTTCGACTCCTGAATCACCAAACCGAATGTAATTTCACTTCGATTTTCAATCGCGACAACCACACCCTCAACAACGAACATACTGAGTATCCATAGCCATCACCCAATCCGCGACAATCCAAATCAAACATCATCTCTGCAAATCGCCTCATCGAATCATCCAAATCATGAATCGCCAAAATCGAAGAGCTAAATGATTGTCAATGATTGCGTTTTGAACGCTAATTTGAAACACTAATAAGAAATGAGTTATGGGTTCGATTATATGTATGTAGTGAATGGAGAAACTTACTTGTAAACATCGGCTTTTATATTTATAATTCGATAGCGATTTATTGGGCTATTTCTCTCCTGGACATCGATGATTATTGACATGCTTCTAGATCGTAATGTTTATTTTAGTACTTCGATAGCGATTTTTGAATTAGGAAAATTAGGCCTTATGGGAGTAATGTTGAAGATGAAGATTTTTTTGTTCTCATCATACTATTGAGAGGAGGGAAAACAGTTAAGAGGAAATTTGAGCGGTCACGGAAAATTTTAGCGAAAATTTTCATGAATTATTGGCGGGAGCGATTAGCGGCGTTTCTTCGTCTGTTTTTATATGTTAAAATTACCAACGGTTGCATATAGCTTGAAACGCTACAAATTAATGCAACCAAAAGCAAGTTTTATTGTAGCGTAGGAAGTTGTACCTATTGAAAATTTAAATGGTTTGATAAAAAGAGTTGCATCGTTTTGTTTGGTTTTAAGAGAGTTATGGAGGAATGAAGAAGAGGCAAAATGAGTGGGTATTTATATGCAAGTGGAGAAGTATATATTTATCTCCTCCTTACATCATCCACCATCATTACTTCAACCACCACTCCCACCTCACTATTTCAGCCAAAATAACCTCTATGTGAGTGTGCCCATGCGCGTACTTAAGTGCATGTCCTTGTTTGACTTTGTGAAAGCTTAAGTATTAAGGAAACCAAAATATTTTAGATATTTTTAACTTTATATATATATATATATATATAATATATAAATGTGTTATGTATACATACATGGATATATTTATATGTTAGGGTATGTATTTATGTGTTATATAAGTGTACAAGACATATAAACAAAGCAGCATTGTAACATTCCTGAAAATTCACCGAGTTTAATTTGGCAATTAAATTAATTTTTGAAAATATACCGTGAATTATAGAGATTTCTAGAATAAATAAATAATTTTTGACTATGAATAGAAATTTAATTTGAAATTTAAGCATAAGTATTTTATAAATAAATATTGGATTTCAAAATAAAATGTATTAAAAACAAAATGGAAATTAAAAGCTTGAGATTAATAAAAAGATAATGATAGTTTGTTTACTAAATTTTAAATTATATTAATATTTGGAAGAAGTAATAAATTTCGAAAGATTTATGATTTAATTCTCTTATATAAATAAAAATGTAAAGAGGGTTTTAAACATTTTAAAGAAAAATATAAAAGAAAAATGTAATTAAGAAAAAAAGTGTGTATATATATATATAAGATCATAAATATAAGAGAAGTATATATATAAAGATTGTGATATATGTTAATATAAAAAAAGAGAAATGTTTTGTAAAGTAAACATGATATAAAATTTTATATAAAAAATTCTTTTATCTTTGTAAAATTATAAATATCAAACATACATATGTAAGTAAAAAATTTACAAGTGTTTAGATTTCATAATCATGATGATTTTTACAAATGGCATTCACTATATTTAATTGAATAAAAAACGAAATTTTAAATTATAGAAACTTTTGAGCTCCCCCATATGCAATCATATAACTTTTCGGCAAATCCGAAAATATACAGTAACAAGAGATTGAGCCTTTCAAATCTCAAGACCCAAGGAAAGAATAAAATAGAAAGAATCAGAAGAAAAAAAAGAATTGTCATTCTCTTCTAAAATCTGAAAAAAATATCTTTGTTTTTCAAAAACTTCAACCTGAAATAAGAGAGAGCTTCAATCTGGAATCAAAGCAATATAAAGCTTCAACACAGAAACCAAGTCTTCTTCCTTCAATTCTTAAAACAGATCAAAATTTAAAACAAAACTCGAAGTTTTGCATGAGGAAAATGAAAAACCAGAAGCTATTTAAAAGTCAAGATCTGTTTCAAATTCATGCTGGAAACCAGACAAGAGTTTCTCAAATCTGGAAGTGAAACAAAGCTTCAGATTTAAGTTTTCAAAGTTCAAGCAACATATGGATTCAATTCATAAACTGGAGATTAGAATATGAAGGTCAAAACAAGTTCAAATGTAAAGCCTGTAGCCTGGAAAAATAAAGCAAAATTGAAGCTTTTAACAAATTCAGCAATCAAATAAAAGATCAAAGATTCACTATTACAAAATCAATGCAAGACTTAGCTCAACAATAAACAGTCAAGAACACAAGAAAAAAATCGAAATTCCAGATGTTTAAAGCTAAGTTGTTCTCTGCCTTCCTCTGTTCTCTGCTGCAACTCCAAGGTGAGAAAACTATCCTAAATAAAGCTTAAATTTGAGTTATGCCTTGATATTGGTGTTAATTCTGGGGTGAAAATTTGTTTGAATGGACGATAATTAGCTGGAATATGAGATGAATTGCTCTGTAATTTATGCATATGCCTGGGTACATCACATTATATACCTCTGATACATATACAGGCTCAAGATCATAAGAAAGAAAATCAAATTTCTCCCTACATAATCTGTTTTAGGCTTTGATTACTGAATAAAGGATAATCATATAAATGTAACAACAATCTAAAAAGTAAATCCAAACAGATTTATCAAGTGATTATATTCAAAACCAAGATATTCAGTGATGGCCAAATATAAGTGGAAAATCAATCAGTTTAATTCCAAGTTTCAAATTCATAACTTCACTCGAAATTATAAATAATGATTTTTGGTAAAAGTTTCGTGATTTTTAAGTTTAAAAATCGAATGAAATCGTGAGTTGAACATAATGGATATTTTCGTCAGAATCCGATGATCAACGACGAGTTGGGCATCATGATTAAGGGTGAAGCTAGCCGGTACATCGGTGGATTCGAGAAAAATACGAGTTGATTATATATCTCATCGTGGTGATTGAAAAATGGAATTTAAGGGTTTAAGAACCTAATTTGGTCGAGGTGTTCATCGTGTTCGTATAGCAACAAGGATTGATCAGGGTGAATCGAAGCTGTGGGAATCGATGCGTTGAAGTGTTGTGAAGCTTTGGACGAAGTCACGTCATTTCTGACGGTCTGGGTCGTCGGTGTCGAGGGGATTTTGATGGTGGTTGGGTTTCAGTGGGTGTTCGAACCAGCTGATTTTTGACATCCAGTCGAATTCGAAATTCTGGGTGTTGGGGAGGATTGAGTAGATGATCGGCGATAGGCTGAGGCCGGCAACGATGATCGGAGTTGATCCAATCGACGGTGTACATACACCATGCACTTGTGTGCCTGGGGATTTTTGATGATGGGAAGATGAAGTTGACTCGAAGTCAGGTTCGAGAAAGTGAGGTTGTAGCTCGGGTTTGGCCTGGGGGTGTCATGCGAGTGTTTTAACTATGAAGTAGGTTTAAATTCGATAGTGAAACAAAGTATAAAATAGAGGAGGAGGAGTACTCGGGGAAAGGATCGGGTTATCTAGGGTTTTACACGAAGTTGACGTGCTGGGAGTCGTCTTGGGTTTTGTAGTAAAAATTAAAATAAAACAAGTTTACTCAAATTTTAATTAAATCAAGTTGTAAACCTCTGTCGATTCATTATTGAAGAATAATAAATATTTTAATTTAGTTTTGATAAACAATTACCTTGTGTAATAAAAAAAATTAGGTTAATTACTTTGTAAATTGAGTTAAAAGTAAATTACTTTATGTAATTAAAGCTAATTTACTTTGCGGAATTCATTTAAAGCTAATTAATTAAAGGGTAATTAATCACTTAAAGATAATTACGTAAATTTAAAACAATTGATTAATAATTAATTTAAGGATGATTAATCCACGTGATTGACTAACTAAAGTAATTGATCACTTAAAGATAATTACTAAATGAAAGTAACTAGGGTAAATTAATGAAAATGATTAAATGATAATCAATTTTTGAAATTAATTATTAATTAAGGATTAATCAGTTTTGAAGTTAACTTATGGTTAATTAATGTTTGCACTTAATTAAGAATAATCAATGTAATGGTAATTAAAGATAATTAATTAAATGGTGAATTAAATAATTAAAGGATAATTATTTAATAATTAAAGGCTGATGAATCATAATTAAAGGTTAATAAATTTATTATTAAGGGTTAATTAATAAATGATTAAATTTTTTTTAACCAAAATGATTTGTGATTTATTAATATTAATTAGCCAGGATTAGTAATTCATGAGTAGTTAATCTGATTCGAATTAATCAGATAATTAACCGACCTTACTTATGTATGTTTGGATTCTATTGGATGATTGAATGTTTGATCCCCTGATATGTTCATTTAAGATGTGTTTGATGTAATTTATTATTTGTGATACATATCTGTGACTTGTGAATAAAAGATAAGCGTTATGGTTTATATCGCTTATCAAATATAAGCGTTATAGTTTATACCGCTTATCAAATATATATTTCTGTATTTGAATCTGTGCTGATTGATGATGTGGCACTTTTATTGTGTAAAATCCCCTAGACCACACTTATACACACACCAATACGGATTGTACGTGGAAATGGGTTAAGTCACAGATTTTCAAATAGTTTTAAAGATTGAATTTTTGAATCCAAAATAGTTTTGGAATTAGGGTTGAAAGCTTCTGAAAATGAATTTCAAAAATTAAAGTTATATTGAATAACTTGATTGAGTTTTGAAATTTAAATAATTTGATTTAAATTTGAATTCAATATTTGAAATCGAATTCTGTGATTTGGGAACTATGGTTTAAAAAGGTTACTCAACTTTTAAATGTGTTTATATGGGTTTTTAAACCATTTTAAAAGTGTTGTTTTGGGAATTTAAATTTAAGCCAAAGATTTTAACTTGTATAAACATAATCGGATTTTTCCGAAATGAAAACTATTTGTTTCCAAATAATAACAGCTTTCCCCATAAGAAATGAACTTCCAATTTGTGTTAAAAAGATTTCAAGTTTGAAATGAAAATAATTTTCTAAGTTATAAATAAATCTTTGGAAACTGTTTGAAAGCTATAAGTTAAATCTTTAATTTAAAGATTTAATGAGTTAATCCAAATTGAAATGGAAATTATTTTGAAAATCTATGAATAGATCTTTGTGAAGCTATATGAACTTTATGAAACGAATATTTTTGTTAAAAGATTTGAAATGGTAGTTTGTTTAACCATTTGAAATAGTTTTGAATTTTAAAGTTGTGACTTAACTGAAATCCCATATTCATATATTTTTAAATATTGTGCTCATTATTCGGTTTAGCCGGGAGAGGACCTTGTGTCATATAACCCATTCCGGATAGTGATACGACGTTATGGATTGCATTTGAAGACCGGTGTTGAAGACCGGGTGTCTTCGAGAATGTTAGGATAAACTATCGATTGTCTCTGCACCGAGTAGCTACGGTATAGAGATTCCCTGAGTGATGGGAAGTCCGATCGAGAACGTGGATACCCAGATTGCAAGGGCTTCTTCGGAAGTGCCTTCGGTTCTGTTCGAACCTGGAATAGACTTGTATGGTTGTATTCCTGACACTACACTTTGAGATATTAAACTGATCTCTATCAAATACGTTTCTGCTTGGTGGCGGAGAATTTATTCTCTTTGCTTAACACCCTTCTTTGAGACGTACGAGCTCAGAGGTTATGTAGTTGATATTTATCATTGATATACTCCCAAATTTGGTAGTGTGGCATGCTGAGTGCTGTTGTGTATCATTTTTTGATCGCAGCATGGCTTTTGTATAAAGCGTAGCTTTGTGGATGAGACTGCATCAGGACCTCACACCTCGGAAATGGTCGAAACAGGAAAGATGCGGCAAGGTTATGAGGGTCGCGCCCTTTAGGGTTTGTCATTCCCTTCTGAAAAAGGGTGGTATCATGGTATGGAGCCCAGATACTTACTCATGTGGATACTGCAGATCTATTACTTTGTGATTGCTTTGTGGTTATTGGATTAGAGGTACCTCGGATAAAGGTCCCAAAGGACCGGGGGATGGCACGCTCGTGTAGTAGTTACCTAGTTACAGTGGTAACCCGGTGTTGTATTGGCAGAGATCTGGTTAGGTTCTTGGGACGTCCCGCAAGAAGCGTACCCATGTGGTAGTAGGAAGTTCCTTAGCATGACCATTTATTGGAAATCCAATCTTCAATACGCGCCTTGTACGGTTTTAGTTGTAGAACCTGCCATTTACTTTTGGTGGTCACCACTGTTTAGATGGTAGCTATAGTAGGCATAGTTCGGAATGTCTATGCTGGCTAGGATTTATATTATACTTTCAAAATGGTTTTCTACACTATGCACTAGTAATAATATCAAATAAATTTTCTCGTATCAAACATATTTGACTATCATAAGGAGAAATCTCCTCCAATTCTGCGTTTGCATTGTGTGTGTGGCGGGAGGCCTTATGGTTGTTTCATTTTTCAAAAAGCATTGTGGATTTCAAATTTAAATTTTTTTGTTTGTTTTAAAAACCAAATGTTTTGTTTGCTCATACCAGTCCCACGACTGACCTTGCTTATCTAGGTGAAACGTGATGGGGGGTTCTCGCTTTTTGTTTGGTGGCGAGCAGGACACTCTTACCCCCACATGTCCTCTTTAATGGGTTGGTTAGCCGTAAGGTGTGACAGTCGAAAGGATGGCCGTAAAAGCAAGGGCAGGGTACCAGTGTCTGCCACGGCGGGGCTGGGATGGTTGAAAAGCCTACCAGTCGAGATTGGCTGCTGTTGATGGTTGAAAAGCCTAGACCGTGACATTTTGGTATCAGAGCTGAGGGTTAAAACTTTAGCTCAAGAGTATAGCACATTAAGTAACTCATTAGAGATAGGGTGAAGTGTACCCTAGAATGAGTATAACCCTAAGATATCCGTTCGAATGCCTCAGTAAATACTCTTACTATCCACTAATAGAGAGTATGAGTGCGAGAAGAGGACGAGATAAGGGACAGGGGAGTACCACTATAAATGGTCAATACCCTGCAATAGAGGAAACAACTTTTCTCTATCAATCTCTTTTGATTCGATTCCAAATTCTTTTGATGGCTTCGTGACAACTCCAGAAGGAAGTTTCGGTGTGATGGTGGCCTGACGAATCGTTGTAGAGAATCCTTACTTCATGTCTTCATCGGTTACTTATCAGCTTTTCATTCTAAACTCTAATGAATTTGAAAATATGAAAATTTAAATTAAATAAATTGGAAATTTTAAATTTAATAAATTGGTTAATAGAACATGAGGCTAAATTGAATTGTATGAATAAAACGATATCGGTTAAAATCAAATTTGAAATTCTATTGTAACTTATTGTGTATACCAAAGTTCCGAAGAGGGATAAGTTGGTATATACTTTGGGATATTCCGACCTAAATTTGGAATCCATATCTAGTGTTTGAGGATTATGGAAGATTAAATCCATCTATCTATTCTCTGGGATCCGATATATTCTACGAACGATTAGTTATCCCTTCGATCTAATCAATGCCCTTGCATATTCGTACACCGGTGAACCCGAGTATCTTGTAATTTTATTGTATGAGTTTGTTCTCATATTGTTGGTATTCTGATTTGGTAAACCGAATGCGGGATAAATATTTCGGTCTGATCTGATCAATCATTTTTTATCTATCATCTATTCTTTCTCGTCTTCCTAGCAAATTTTAAGGACGAAATTTTTTTTTAAGTGGGGGAATCTGTAACATTCATGAAAATTCACTGAGTTTAATTTGACAATTAAATTAATTTTTGAAAATAAACTGTGAATTAATTAGAGAATTCTAGAATAAATAAATAATTTTTTATTATGAATAGAAATTTAATTTGAAATTTAAGCATAAGTATTTATGAATAAATATTGGATTTCAAAATAAAATGTATTAAAAATAAAATGGAAATTAAAAGCTTGAGATTAATAAATAGATAACAATAGTTTGTTTTCTAAATTTTAAATTATATTAATATTTGGAAGAAGTAATAAATTTCAAAAGATTTATGATTTAATTCCCTTATATAAATAAAAATGGAAAGAGGGTTTTAAACATTTTAAAGAAAAATATAAAAGAAAATTGTAATTAAGAAAAAAGTGTATATATATATAAGATCATAAACATAAGAGAAGTATATATATAAAGATTGTGATATTTGTTAATATTAAAAAAAAAAGAGAAATGTTTTATAAAGTAAATATGATATAAAATTTTATATAAAAATTTCTTTTATCTTTGTAAAATTATAAATATCAAACATACATATGTAAGTATAAAATTTACAAGTGTTTAGATTTCATAATCATGATGATTTTTACAAATGGAATTCACTATATTTAATTGAATAAAAAAATGAAATTTAAAATTATAGAAACTTTTGAGTTCCCTTATATGCAATCATATAACTTTTCAGCAAATCTGAAAATATACAGTAACCAGAGATTGAGCCTTTCAAATCTCAACACCCAAGGAAAGAATAAAATAGAAAGAATCAGAAAAAAAGAACTGTCATTCTCTTCTAAAAATCAGAAACAAAATCTTTGTTTTTCAAAAACTTCAACCTGAAATAAGAGAGAGCTTCAATCTGGAATCAAAGCAATGTAAAGCTTCAACACAGAAACCAAGTCTTCTTCCTTTAATTCTTAAAACAGATCAAAATTTTGAAACAAAACTTGAAGTTTTACATCAGGAAAATGAAAAACCAGAAGCTAGTTAAAAGTCAAGATCTGTTTCAAATTCAAGCTGGAAACCAGACAAGAGTTTCTCAAATCTGGAAGTGAAACAAAGCTTCAGATTTAAGTTTTCAAAGTTCCAGCAACATATGGATTCAATTCATAAACTGGAGATTAGAAAATGAAGGTCAAAACAATTTCAAATGTAAAGCCTGCAGCCTAGAAAAATAAAGCAAAATTGAAGCTTTTAACAAATTCAGTAATCAAATAAAAGATCAAAGAATCACTATTAGAAATCAATGCAAGATCAAGCTCAACAACAAACAGTCAAGAACAAAAGGAAAAAAAAAATCAAAATTCCAGATGTTTAAAGCTAAGTTGTTCTCTGCCTTCCTCTGTTCTCTGCTGCAACTCCAAGGTGAGCAAACTATCCTAAATAAAGCTTAAATTTGAGTTATGCCTTGATAATGGTGTTAATTCTGGGGTGAAAATTTGTTTGCATGGACGATAATTAGCTGGAATATGATATGAATTGCTCTGTAATTCATGCATATGCCTGGGTACATCACATTATATACCTCTGATACATATACAGGCTCAAGATCATAAGAAAGAAAATCAAATTTCTCCCTACATAAACTGTTTTAGGCTCTGATTACTGAATGAAGGATGATCTTATTAATGTAACATCAATCTAAAAAATAAATCCAAACAGATTTATCAAGTGATTATATTCAAAACCAGGATATTCAGTGATGACCAAATATAAGTGGAAAATCAATCAGTTTAATTCCAAGTTTCAAATTCATAACTTCACTCGAAATTATAAATAATGATTTTTGGTAAAATTTTCATGATTTTTAATTTTAAAAATCGAACGAAATCGTGAGTTGAACAGAATGGATATTTTCGTCAGAATTCGATGATCAACGACGAGTTGGGCATCGCGGTTAAGGGTGAAGCTAGCCGGTACATCGGTGGATTCGAGAAAAATACGAGTTGATTCTATATCTCATCGTGGTGATTGGAAAATGGCATTTTAGGGTTTAAGAACCCAATTTGGTCGAGGTGTTCATCGTGTTCGTATAGCAATAAGGATTGATCGGGGTGAATTGAAGCTGTGGGAATTGATGTGCTGAAGTGTTGTGAAGCTTTGGACGAAGTCACCTCATTTCTGATGGACTGGGTCGTCGGCGTCGAGGGGATTTTGATGGTCGTTGGGTTTCAGTGGGTGTTCAAACCTGCTGAGTTTTGACATCCAGTCGAATTCGAAATTCTGGGTGTTGGGGAGGATTGAGTAGATGATCGGCGATAGGCTGAGGCTGGCAATGATGATCGGAGTTGATGCAATCGATGGTGCACGTACACCGTGCACTTGTATGCTTGGGGATTTTTGATGATGGGAAGATGAAGTTGACTCGAAGTCAGGTTCGGGAAAGTGAGGTTATAGCTCGGGTTTGGCCTCAGAATGTCAGCGAGTGTTTTAACTATGCAGTAGGTTTAAATTCGATAGTGAAACAAAGTATAAAATAGAGGAGGAGGAGTACTCGGGGAAAGGATCGGGTAATCTAGGGTTTTACTCGAAGTTGAGCTCGTGAATTCTGGGAGTCGTCTCGGGTTTTGAAATTTTTGTAGTAAAAATTTAAACTAAAACAAGTTTACTCAAATTTTAATTAAATCAAGTTGTAAACCTCTGCCAATTCATTTTTGAAGAATAACAAATATTTTAATTTAGTTTTGATGAACAATTACCTTGTGTAATAAAAAAATTTAGGTTAATTACTTTGTAAATTGAGTTAAAAGTAAATTTCTTTATGTAATTAAAGCTATTTTACTTTGTGGAATTTATTTAAAGCTAATTAATTAAGGGGTAACTAATCACTTAAATATAATTACTTAAATTTAAAACAATTGATTAATAATTAATTTAAGGATGATTAATCCACGCAATTGACTAATTAAAGTAACTGATCACTTAAAGATAATTACTAAATGAAAGTAACTAGGGTAAATTAATGAAAATGATTAAAGGATAATCAATTTTTGAAATTAATTATTAATTAAGGATTAATCAGTTTTGAAGTTAACTTAAGGTTAATTAATGTTTGTAATTAATTAAGAATAATCAATTTAATGGTAATTAAGGATAATTAATTAAATGGTGAATTAAATAATTAAAGGATAATTATTTAATAATTAAAGGCTGATGAATCATAATTAAAGGTTAATAAATTTATTATTAAGGGTTAATTAATAAATGATTAAATTTTTTAGCCAAAATGATTTTTGATTTATTAATATTAATTAACCAGATTAGTAATTTGTGAGTAGTTTCTGATTTGAATTAATCAGATAATTAACCGACCTTACTTATGTATGTTTGGATACTATTGGATGATTGAATTGTTTGATACCCTGATATGTTCTGTTTTGATTTGAGCTGTGTTTGACGTAATTTATTATCTGTGATATATATCCATGACCTGTGAATAAAAGATAAGCGTTATGGTTTATACCGCTTATCAAATATAAGCATTATAGTTTATACCGCTTATCAAATATATATATTGTTGTATTTGAATCTGTGCTGATTGGTTATGTGGCACTTTTATTGTGTAAAATCCCCTGGACCACACTTATACAAACACCAATATGGATTGCATGTGGAAATGGGTTATGTCACATATTTTGAAATAGTTTTAAAGATTGAATTTTTTGAATCCAAAATAGTTTTGGAATTAGAATTGAAAGCTTTTGAAAATGAATTTCAAAAATAAAAGTTATTTTGAATAACTTGATTGAGTTTTGAAATTTAAATAATTTGATTTAAATTTGAATTCAATATTTAAATTTGAATTCAATATTTAAAATCGAATTCTATGATTTGGAAACTATGGTTTAAAAATGTTATTCAACTTATAAATGTGTTTATATGGGTTTTTAAACCATTTTAAAAGTGTTGTTTTGGGAATTTAAATTTAACCCAAAGATTTTAACTTGTATAAATATAATCGGATTTTTTCTAAACGAAAACTGTTTGTTTCTAAATAATAAAAGCTTTCCCATAAGAAATGAACTTCCAATTTGTGTTCAAAAGATTTCAAGTTTGAAATGAAAATAATTTTCCAAGTCATGAATAAATCTTTGGAAACGGTTTGAAAGCTATAAGTTAAATCTTTAATGAGTTAATCCAAATTGAAATGGAAATTGTTTTGAAAATCTATGTATAGATCTTTGTGGAGCTAGGTAAACTTTGTGAAATGAATCTTTTTGTTAAAAGATTTGAAATGGTAATTTGTTTAACCATTTGAAATAGTTTTGACTTGTAAAGTTGTGACTTAACTGAATCCCATATCCATATATTTTTAAATATTGCGCTCATTATTCGGTTTAGCCGGGAGAGGACCTTGTGTCATATAACCCATTCCGAATAGTGATACGACATTATGGAATGCATTTGAAGACCGGGTGTCTTCGAGAATGTTAGGTTAACCTATTGATTGTCTCTGCACCGAGTAGCTACGGTATAGAGATTCCCTAAGTGATGAGAAGTTCGATCGAGATTGTGGATACCCGGATTGCAAGGGCTTCTTCGGAAGTGCCTTCGGTTCTGTTCGAACCTAGAATAGATTTGTATGGTTGTATGCCTGACACTACACTTTGAGATATTAAACTGATCTCTGTCAAATACATTTCTGTTTGGTGGCGGAGAATTTATTCTCTTTGCTTAACACCCTTCTCTGAGACGTACGAGCTCAGAGGTTATGTAGCTGATATTTATCAGTGATATACTCCCAAATTTGGTAGTGTGGCATGCTGAGTGCTGCTGTGTATCATTTGTTGATCGCTGCATGGCTTTTGTATAAAATATAGCTTTGTGGACGAGACTGCATCAGGACCTCACACCCCGAAAATGGTCAAAACAGGAAAGATGCAGCAATGTTATGAGGGTCGCGCCCTTTAGGGTTTGTCATTCCCTTATGGAAAAGGGTGGTATCATGGTATAGATCCCAGATACTTACTCATGTGGATACTGCAGATCTATTACTTTGTGATTGCTTTGTGGTTGTTGGATTAGAGGTACCTCAGATAAAGGTCCCAAAGGACCGGGGGATGGAACACTCGTGTAGTAGTTACCTAGTTACATAGGTAACCCGGCCTTGTGTTGGCAGAGATCCGGTTAGGTTCTCGGGACGTCCCACCAGAGGCGTACCCATGTGGCAGTAGGAAGTTCCTTAGCCTGACCATTTGTTGGAAATCCAATCTTCAATACGCGCCTTGTACGGTTTTAGTTGTAGAACCTGCCATTTACTTATGGTGGTCACCACTGTTTAGATGGTAGCTATAGTAGACATAGTTCAGAATGTCTATGCTGGCTAGGATTTATATTATACTCGAAATGGATTTCTACACTATGCACTAGTAATAATATCAAAGAAATTTTCTCGTATCAAGCATATTTGACTATCATAAGGAGAAATCTCCTCCAATTCTACGTTTGCATTGTGTGTGTGGCGGGAGGCCTTATGGTAGTTTTATTTTCCAACAAGCATTGCGGATTTCAAATTTAAATTGTTTTGTTTGTTTTAAAAACCAAATGTTTTGTTTGCTCATACCAGTCCCACGACTGACCTGGAGTTTATTGTTCCTTTCCTAAACTCTGGGTGCCCACAATTTTCCCACACGGGCAGTTTAGAGTTGGGTTTTTCAGATAGTCAGGTTTAGTAGATTATCTGGATTGCACTTGCTTATCTTTATGCATCGTTATTAGGAGTTCGAGCTATTTCTGGATTGGTGCCTTGGAGATGGAGATTACCAATTATGGAGTTCTTTCTTGAAGACCATCTTGGAGATATTGTTCCGCTGTTGATGTTATCTTTTCTTTCCGCTGCTATTGTCTTGTATCATATTTCTGATGTATATTGATATCTATTGTATCATCTATTGTATCTTATTGTATCAGATATTGTATCAATGTTGTATATTGATATATGCTATTCATTTCTTCCGCTATGTTGTACTTAATGTGTTATAAGCTCCGCACGAGTCGAATTTCAACGTTTGAATCTGCGGCATTCGGGTACAAGTGGAGTACGGATGTCGATTTTCGAATGCTGGAATTTGGACCGTGACAAGCATTGACTCCATACAACTTCCATTCGATAAACATTGCCAATCGGAGAACTGATTCCCAGTCACATTTTTACTTATACATTAAATTACTTATATATGTAAACAAAATTTGAAATTAAAATTTTAATTATTTTTGATTAATTAAAATGATCATATTTAATTTATAAAACCATATAAATTAATATTAAAAATTGTTCACAATATTAATCATATATCGATTTTTTGTTGTATCTTCAAATCATATATATACATCTTCATAAAATTATTACAAATGATTTATAATCACTTTATAACTTATTTAAAATGAATTATAACCTTTTTAAAATCATTATTTGAATAGTTATTAAATCCTTAAATCTTAATTTAATTTAATAAATCAATTGTTATATTTAAGGACATTACTAACAATGTCATAAATACATTTAATTTTCAAAAACACAATAAATTATTTTATTTCGTATTCTTGTTCAATTATAAAAATAAGTTTATGTATCCATCTCCATGCACGATGTTTTATGATTATAGAGCTGGTTATCGATAAAACAATTTTCGGTCATTTTATCGATTTAAATCCTAAGAAAAAATTATTTTTGTAAATATCTATTCGAAATAAGATTTATTATTATTTATTATCACTCAAAATAATATTATTTGTATTTTCAACCTTTTATTTGAATAAATTTAAATTTAAATATAATTACCAAAGCGATAAATTTGCGGTCGTTACATTAATATTTTAAATTTTTGTAAAGAAAATCAAACAAAACTTCTTCATTTATTTCACATCAATTGTATGTGACCCATGCATAATTTTTATCTTTGGAATTTGTGAGTTACCTTATATGATTTCGGTTTTATTTACTGTTAATCAACTATGTTTTATAATATATGTGTATATATGTTTATGTGTATGTGTGTGTCCTTTATCGAAATCAGTGGAGACATTTTGAAAAATAATTATGCTCTGCCAAAATTGATATGTTAAGTATTGATCTTTTTAAAATCTCATGGAAAAATGAAAATATTCTTCTTTGTTAAAAATATATGCCCATACCTCGGTAGAATCGTATAAAATAAAACTCATACAGTTATAAAATTAAAAAAAATCAATCTTCTCACAGCAATTCATACCTCTGCTACTTGTACTCCTGCTTTGCAACACTCTTCTACCTAGCAATATTTTCATGTCCATTAGCCGACTACTTGCAGTCCTCTCGGTTACGAGCATCGGCCTTGTTGGAGAAACATTCTCATTTTCCTCATGCAGCAGTCCATGATGTCTCTATTGTCACTTTGAGCTTGCCCCCGGTGGTTCTATGATTGACTCTGGTCCCTGATGCCACATTCAAACTTTCCTTGGCTCATGCTCTTATGATCCTCTTTAGGATACTGTGATCCACTTAGAGACTGACCCTTATGCTACTATGATCACTTCAGGCTGCTTCTCTCCATTGCAATAATAATATAACATCCATGCTTCCACCAATCAATACCACAGTAACTCTTGCAGTTCGGACTACATTTCACACAGCCTTAGCCTCCATTTGCAAGACTGCACAAACCAGTATACAACTGCACATAATGATTCAGTCTGCACATATAATTTCAGATCTAGCATGTCTCCCGGTCTAGTATGTTTACAAGAAAAGCTAGAAAAAACTGCCTGAATCTAAATTCAAATAGAAATTGAAAACTCCATTGCAGTTTAAGATAATTAAATAATGAAAAATACCAAAACGAGGCGGTGAAAAGACAAGGTAGAGGTATTGAAAAGATACAATTATGTCCACTTTAGTTTTCTCTATTTATGAACTTACCATATTTACTCATGGTAATAAACATTGAAACTGTTTCTAACAGATATAACCATTAGGAATTAATAATAGTAATAATCATTACATATTGAAAATTAAAAAATAAAAAATGGCTTATTTGGTGTTGTAACTATTGCTCGTAAAAGTTTGGACGGTCATACTGGAAATTAGTTTGTTTTATAAAGAGCTTTGTTCGACTATGTTAAAAGTTAAACGTCTATGTAAACTTGAAATTAAGATCCCTATATTGCTCTGCAAACTATAGAAAATATTTCCTTCAAGTTTCTTTAATCTAACGAAGCATTTACCTTTTCATCTTCCATTCGAAGCACGTTTTTGAGGTTCTGTGCAATATGGAAGAAGATCCATTTGAGAGGTACTAATATTATGTTAAATATCAGTCTAATTACATATTTAAGTAAAATTTAATTTGAAATAATTTTCTAATAAGTACTTAAATTATCTAAAGAAATTTTTTTGACAAAAGGCACAAGTTGAAGGTTCGATTTGCAAATCATATATCGAAGAAGCTTTGTACTTTTTCTCTTATTATTTTAGTTACCATGTGAACTTTTCATTTGAAAGTGTTCGACGTAGTGATGAAGGTTCATAAGCAATGTTATCTATTTTTAGACAACATGGCCAACATGTTGAAAAATGTGTAGAACTATGGTTAGACGATTGAGATTATCATGTAGCACACATATATATTCTTCCTAATTGTGCTAAAATTGCACCGCTTGTTAGGTAATATTAAATATTAATTCTCGATACATTTATTTTAATAGTACATGTGTGGATTATAATGCAATATATTATTTATATATGTCTGTTTACGAATCACAACATCCATGAAGAAATCTCAGTAAAGTATTCGCTGGTTGGTTAAGCTATGCTTATGATCCAAGAATTTGTGTGATCGATGAAGGATTGAAACATTTTGCATTGAGACCAAAAATAAACAAAAGACATATCCAATATTCTTCAATGGATATAAATTCAACATCAAAGAATATGGAGTTGAAAAATTAACTAATAATACCAGTGTATTTGTTAAAGGTAGTGATGTTCCAGATAATCATATAAATGATTTTTGCAGCATGTTAAGCCAAGTTTTGCAATTGACATATTTCACATAACCCATAGGGGAAGTTTTTTTCCTTTAGATGTAATTGGTTTGGGAATGTTCCAGGTTATGGAATCAATGTGCACAAAAATCAAAATCTTATTGAAATAAAGCATACCTCACATTATCATAATTACGATCCTTTTGTACTAGCCAAAAAGCACTACAGATTTATTATGCTCTGTATCCATCTCTATAAAAAGATAAAGCAGATTGGTCAATGGTTTTTAAAACAAAAGCAAGATTTATGTTTAATGGAAAGAATATTCCAAACGAACAAGCTTATCAGGTAGATCTTGAGCAAAATAGCAAAATAATGATAACAGACAGAAATGATTTTAGGCCCCTAAACAATGATTTTAGTAGAAGCATTTGAGACTATAGAGGAAAAGAATGTAGAGTATGAGATCGAATCAGAATTAAAAAATGACAAGGATTGATTATTAATATATATTTTAATAGAAGGTAATTTATATTATTATTAATGTTACAGTTTTCTCATAAAAATGTTATGTTTCTCATAATTAAATAATATTCTCTGCCAAAATAAAATGATATGTCTGTGATAGGTATTATGTCGTTTCGACATTAGAGGTCTTCCCATTCGGATTCCCCCTCTCTACCCAGAGAGGGACCGTTGCGGGAGGTGATGGCATCAACCCATCATAGCAAGCATAACAATCTATAGTGACATTATTTCTTAAAACGAATGTGAAAGTATTAAATATAATTCAACATCATAAATATTTTGCATATGATACACTAGTCATGATTTACCAAAGGTTTGTATCATATTTAACACATGGGATTTGAGCTGGAGCCATTATAAGTTGTTCTTGATGTTTTCAAGCTTGCTTACACGATTAGGATGAGCACTTGCTGGCCTAAGTGGGATAATATCTCACCCTACACCCTAGAGTGTATCTGACAGAACTTCCTCGTAAGTGTAATTTGTGTATCATTACATATAACCATTGTATAATTTATTGACTAAGTATACATGTATAACAAAATTTTTCAACATGCAAGGGACGTAGTCATGCAAGAAGTTGACCATCTCCTTTGTAGAAACCACTGAATGAAGAAAATGAGGAAAAACTACCGTGACGATGTCAACCATAGAAAAAGCAAGGAAGAAGCCTGACTGATGGGCGAAAGCATATAGGAAGCGTAGGTTGCTCACTGGACTAGCAATGAATCAAAGGTAAGTTTACAAATCTCTTATTAATTAGTTAAATTGAAGTTTCATATATAATCTATAACACATTATATAGAGTATATTCTTATAAGTTAAAATATCACTTTAACTTGTTCCGTATATAATGTATAATTTACAAATATAAAATACAATGTTCAAGTTAAATTTACAAGCCGAGTCAGACAGGAACTCTGTGAATAGAAGTAAGAATCCAGTCACACCTCGAGGTGGTTCTAAGTCATTCCAACATTATCGTTAAGAGCAGTTAAATTTATTAGTTGCGATTATAAACAGTTATTACATTGTATAATTTTGTCTACACAATAATAATACATAATAATTATTTTAGGAAAGAGAACGTCTGGGTCCCACCTCCTATGTAGACATGTTTTCTCGTACTTATGCCATCGAGTATGAAAAGGAAGATGACACATCCACATACACACGGCATAACTCAAATTCATAATAGGCCCATGTACGAATATTTTAAGTCATAAGTTATTAATAATCAGTTTAATTAATTATTTATAACTAATTAAATAATTTAGTGTTAATTTCAATTGTATTTTTATTTGGAAATGCATGAAAAATTTATGCAACAACGAGCGTAGTTACTTGAGGGAACGAAACAGAAACAGTTGACCATTGATAAGGAGGATGCGATTTTTGAAGCTATCATGGATCTAACAATGCAGAATAGGTGTTATCGCTTTAACAACCAAGTGGCAATGAATAGTATGTTTAGATTTGACTATTTACCAATCTCTTGACAACAACGAAGTAGAAATTGTTTAGATTATTCGTCGAAAATTTCTTTTGGGTTTAAAACTAAAAGTCACATGTGTTGCTTAATTTCTTTTGGTCTTCCTACTAATAAATAAAAAAATAATATATGATATATGATAATATAAGATGCTGCTAAATCTGCTAATATATGATCTTCTAATTAAAATTAAATTTAGCATATAAATTCACTTTCTTAAATAAAAGCTAACCACACATCAAAATATAGCTAGATAATGAGATGAATATTATATGACTACCTACTATAAAAACTACTTCTTCTTAAAATATTAATTAATATAGCTTATAAAATAAGGTGCAACCGAATTAGTGATTTCCTATAAATTATCCCGAGGTGGAAAATTTAGAAAAAAATTGCGATAACCGATACTCGATCACCCCAACCAACTAATTTCAAATTGAGTTAGATCATATTTATAGTTTGGACAAATTAGATGTGGGTTAAATTTTAAGATCATACTAAAATTAGAATAGGTAGATTATCACAATGAAATTTCGAAAAAAGCATAAGAAAAATTTTGGTTCTAAACACGATCATGATAATCTATCCATGTAACCTCTTTTCTTATCAATTTGGTTTCTCTTCAATATATATGCATGCTCAAACACTGGATTGAGAAGACATCCCAACCATTCTCAATTTAGTCAAAGCAATTAAGGTAATAATATCTTTGAATCCTAAAGCTATTTTATTCTATGCCGCCTTCATGATCCTCTACTCACCTCTAACATTTCATATAAAATACTGCTAAATCTGATAATATATTATCTTATAATTAAAAATAGATATAGCTTGTAAAATCACTCTCTTATATGATCTTATATGTTACACTATTATAGCGGTTTCTAAACCCACATTTTTTGCTAGCAATTAGACAAAAATCTCCTGTTAAATCGTATAAGTGTTGCAGGCTAAACGCAAGCAAAGCATTTATAAAAAAGGTCAGGATCAACCAAAGATTCAGGACCTGAGAGCTAGGATTGCTGAGCTGGAGGAACAAGACCGCCATTGCACTGTAGAGATGACACAGTTGGACTAGCGCATTATTACGTATGTGCAACATCATGGTAAGTTTCCATTTCGTCGGCAGGTTTTAGAGGCGATGATGAGGCTTGATGGGTATGATTTTTCAGTTTGTGCTGGTATATTGTACATATATGTGTTGAATTTTGACAACACTATATGCAGCATTGAAGGGGTTGAAAATAGCTTGATAACAGTGAAAACAGCATGCGAATCGAAGACGATGTTCAAGTTATCATGATTTAAAGTTGGAGAACTCACAAAAGGAAGCAGGAAGTCAGATTTTGGAGGGAATCCCTAGACGTCTGATGACAGTTTACTGTAACCTAAGAGTTGTGACATACGTGCGATAATAGTTTTTCAAGAGCCCAAGAATTGTGCCAAACGTCTGACAGGGACGCTCATACTTCCGGGCACCTATAACATACATAGTGGACTTACAAAGCTAGACGTGTGAGGGGTTTACCAGACGTCTAATGCATTGTAGTTTTGACTTTTTGACCCAGGTTTTGTGTGTTTTTTGTAAGGGCTTCAAGAGGAAAATCAGATATTTTCCAAGGAAGGGGGTTCACTCTATAAGAAATTTTGAGAATTCAAAGTAGGATTAACCCTAACTCCTAATCAAAGAAAGGATTTATCAAATGATTTATCAAAATCCAGTTTTCTTCAATTTTAATCCTTATAAAATCATAATCTAGAGTAAATATTGTGATCATTGTAATCAATCACTTGTCCTCTCCTCATTGTGGTAATTAGAGCTCTCTTCAAAGTGGATGTATACTAACAAACGGTAATGAAACCACTATAAATCTTGTGTATGATTTATTTATCATTATTGCTTTATTTTCTATTGCTTGCGTTTGATATAGCCTTATTTAGATTGGTTATTTTCCATTTTGGTGATTGAGATATAATAATCGGTTGTTTTTACACATCTAACACCGATCTCGTCTTTCCGCTGTGATTTTAGGGTCTGAATTAAATTGTGATCAAGTTCGAATTCTCGTAATAAAATTTGGTATCAGAGCATTCGATGTTGGCAGGTGTTTGTGGATATGCCGGAATTGGATAATATCTCGGAGAGTCCCTCAATGGTTGGTCCAAGTAGTCTGGCGTCGTATGTACGTGGATCATATGCAACTTCAGGATCTCGATGGTTATAGACAAGTGAAATGGCGATAGTGATTTCAAAATGTGGAAATGGAAGATATAAGCAGTTCTTAGGCAAAATCATGTGCATCAGATAGTGTTTTATACACATTTGTTGCGGACGGACATCTCGGATGTTGAGAGAGGAAATGGAAGAGTGGGCATTCACTACACTTTAACTTGCTATAGAGGAGAATGTGATCTCCGAAATTAGTGGTGAGACTATCACTAAAGATATACGAGACAAGTTGGAGGAGTTGTATATGATTTAGTCATTAACTCATCATTTGATCTTATTGCGAATGTTCTTTACTATAAGATGAAGGAGAGTACCTCGCTAAAGGCACACTTGAATGCCTTTGATGATTTGGTAATAAAAATGAAGGCAGTAGATTTGAAGATTGAGGAAGAGAAAAAGTCGAAGTTATTGTTGTGTTCGTTGCTAGACCGTTATAAGGATTTCTTAAATAATTTCATCTATGGTCGAGATACTTTGATGCTTGATGATGTCAAAATGGGACTTCTTGGTGAGGAGTTACGGGATCAAATGAAGGAGTTGGATGATGGAAGTAGTGGTGTTAGTAGTGGTCATGGTTTATTTATGGAGAAGAATAGAAAGGTGAAGAAGAAGAATCATGGGCATTCTAGATCAAGGAAGCCATGTTGGAGAGGAAAGTCAAGGGAGAGAAACAACAGGTGCTTTATTTGTAAAGAAGGAGTGTCCAGAGAAGAAGAAAGCGAAGAAAGAAGTAGCATCTTCATCTGTAGTGGTGGATAGTTGATTTAGTGAGGGAGACGTGGATGTTTTGACGGCAATAGCGCTAGATGTTTCGGTTAGCGAATGGGTGCTCAATTCAGAGACATCTTATCATATGATGTCAAATAGGAATTGATTTTCTTCTTATGATAACAAAGTGGGAAAGTCAATTGTTATGGGTAACGGTGCTATTTATGAGTCGAATGGCATTGGTCCCGTGCAAATTCGGACGTTTGATGGAGTGGTTCATACAATCACCAATGTACGCTACATGTTCCATTACTTCGGAAGTTTCTTACTTCCTTGGGGCAATTGAATTCTTTACGTTATAAGATCACCATTGAGAGTGGTAGCTAGAGGTTTCGAAGGGTGCGCTTGTCGTAATAATGGGTGCTAGGACTCATGATGTTTATTTTCCTCAAGGAGTGACAATTGAAGGTGAAACTTATATGGGTGTTAATAGTTCTTGCGGCTTGGATGCAACTAGGTTACGGCATTTGAGATTAGGTCATCTCTTAAAGAGGAGTTTGGATATTCTTCAAAAGAGGGAGATGATCGAGGGAGAGAGTTTCAACAAACTTGAGGTTTGCAAGGAATGTTCCATGGAAAAGCAAACTAAAGCGTCATTCGATGAAGGAAATATGATTCGAGAGAGGTTCTTATGCACGTTCACACATATATTTAGGGATCAATACCGGTAACTTCTTTGGAAGGAACTCGCTATTATATTTCTTTCATTGATGATTTTTCTCGAATGGTTTGGATGTATGTAATGAAGACCAAGTTAGAGGCATTCATAAAGTTCAAAGTTTGAAAAGGCTCTAATTGATAATGACAATGGTATGGTTTTTGAAGGTTTTAAGGTCCGACAATGGTAGAGGATACGTTTTTAGAGAATTTATGGAGTTTTGTAAGCATCATGGCATTCAAAGGTATTTTACTACATAAGGAAATCCGCAATCGAATGGTACTACAGAGAGGATGAGCCATACTCTAATTGAGAAAGCTCGACTCTTGAGATTGACATTGGTTTATCGAAGGGATTTCGGGCCGAAGCTTTGTCAACCGATGTGCATATTATAAACAAATTCCATGCTCAACCATCGGTAATGACATTCCGAAGGAAGTGTGGAAGGGGAAAAGAATTGACTCTAGTTATCTTCGTGTGTTTGGTAGTCCAGTTTATGTGCACGATCCGAAAAATGATAAACTTGAGCATAGAGCTTTCAAAATGATCTTGCTTGGCTACATGAACGGTGTAAAAGGCTATCGTATGTGGAATTCGAAAGTGAAGAAGGTTGTAAATTCTAGTCATGTTACTTTTGATGAGTCGACTTTATTCAAGGAGAATGAGAGCCCATCCGATATTCCAGATTTGGTTTGAGATGAATCAAAGGAGAAGGAAGTTGTTTCCATCTTCCATCCGAGGAGTATAGTTGTTGGAGATGCTTATGAGGAGGAAGCGGTTGATGTTACATTACATGGTTTCTCTAGTAGTGTTGGTGATATGCACGATTCTAGAGAGGATTCGGTTCAATGTGGAGCCGAAAGGAGTTTGAGTGATAGTATTACAACTCGAGTCGGTCGTCATGTTATAAGGCCACTCGATGGACATGGTGATTGGAATTATGTAACGACCCGCAAATTCGTACCCCTTGAGTCAACACTATTCTACCTAAATCAACTCAAGTTGTACAGAAATACGAACCATTTGGGTTAAAGAAGAAGAGGTAGAAGAAGAAAATAGAAAACAACATCACAATCTAACCATCGTAGCGGAATAAAATATAATAGATAATGAATAATCTTTACTCAAAAATCAAATGTATCTGTTTATATATTACATCATCAGAGTACATCAATCACAGTTCAATCATCAATATCATACAACTGGATATACAACTAAACAACACAGCGGAATATATATAAATAAACAAGTACGGAAGTACGTATCATCATCCAGCTCGTCTCCTGAGCTCCACAGCATCATATCCTGTATCCTATAATACTCGGTCTGACCCGAGCATTATAGTTAAATAACACCCAAGTTAGTCTGGAATACCAGCGTGAGAAAATCACACTCAATTGATTTTTAAAGTTTCAAAAATCTTTTGAAAAACAAAAGCATCTCGTAAGACCACGCCACAAATAAACATGTCGGGTTTTTACCTTATGATAGCTAAAACAACTTTTATAAAAATCCTATGATATTATAATAGGGTCTAAATACAAATACTTATAAAATAGCCGAAATTGTTACATTAATTAAATTCCAGCTACTAGCCATAGAGTGGGTAATACAAACAAAACTCTTACAAGGCTCGTAGGAAAATGGATTTCCAACTAATGACTAGGCACTGGGGTACCACCTGTCACAGTACGTGGCCTAGATCACAGTACCGAGGAGTACGCCCATTCCCTTGCAACACAAGACCGAGACTACCCCTTACTGGATAATCCCGAGTGAGATCACCCCGCGGTTGGGATCAGCAACCGCCCACTAAGCCGAAATAAAAAGGGACATCCAGACAGGAATGACCTCACCCTGCTTGGGTGCTACCCACCTAGCCTTGCTACATAACCCCTAATTTCCAGTCTTTCCCATTTGATGAGGCTTGAGGCTAAGCGTTACTTTTTTAGAACATATCCCTTAGAATGCCCATCGTCCACCTAACGATGTTTCGCAAGCATTCATCCATACAAGTCCGTCCCGGGTTCGAATGGAACCGAAGGCACTATTCCTACTACATCCATTTTGGAAATATCCTCAGGATTAGTAGCGACTAGCCCTTGCACTTCACTGCTCCATCTTCGAATTCAAACTCGTTTCCACGAATCGTACAAACCGGATCGAAGTGGTTTTCGAGAAATAAATCTCAATCCCGGTCTCTTCGAAAAGATCAACGTATTTGGCCAATATTGATAGTCGGTGATTTAACTATCACTTAATATTCACAACAACCATCAACCAATAAATAATTTCCCAAATTACTTATTTATCTTAAAATAGCTTTGCAAGATATATTTTCACTTTTCAAACTTTATTTTTTAAACAGTTTTCAAACTGTCTTCCTTTCCCAGAATATATCCCAAGTATTTTCTATTTCCACCAGAATCACCAAGCATAAGATTTTAGATTTTTAAAATAATTTCAAAACAAATTATTGTAAAATATGTTTAACATTTAATTTAGGAAATTTTACTTTAGTACTTAATTTAAAATAATGCTTTAGAAAGTATTAAAATAAGTTTACTTTATAAATATAACTAGATTCTCTTCTTTAAACAAAATACCAAATCATTCTTTAAATAATTATTACGATAATAGATTAAACAAAACAATTACTTTGGAATTTACTTTAAAACATTTAAGTTAAGACTACTTCAATAATTGGCTAAAAATACTATATAAATAGTTAAAAATAAGGCTACTTTATAAAATATAAACTAGGTTCTCACTCTTTAAAACAAAACACTAAATTACCTTTTAAATAATTACTATCATAATAGATTAAAAGGAAATACTTACTTTAGAATTTAAATATTAGAAATAATAAATTTTCCAAAACTTGCTTTATAAAACAACTTTAAAACTTTTAACTTATATTTAAAAATTTACTTTGAAAACGTACTTGGTTATTCAGGGAGAATTTCCAACTTCAATCACTTAAATCAATTTCCACAAATTGATTTCCTATTTATTCCATTTTGAAATAAATTTCTTTACTTATCAATTCATTTCCAAATTCATTAGTTATGGATTTTATTGTTATTATTTTTCCCAATTTCTTCTTACTCTTTTCAATAATTTAAATCTTAAATTTTAAATAAATGTTTTATTCTTTTTAAATAATAATACTGCATTTTTAAATTCATTAACTTCCTGTTTATTCAAATTTTCCTTCCCATGCTCAAGGTTTATTTATTAAAATTTTAAAGTTACTTTATTTCTTTTCCAATTCATTCTTAAATTTATTCTACACGTATTTTACTTACAATTTCACTTCTTTTATTTTCATTCCCAAAATCCAATTATATATCTTTGATAATTCATTATACCCAATTATATCAATCAAGCCATAGCATTCAATATTTCCACATAATTCATTATAGAATATCAAATAATCAAAACAGAGAATATTAAAAAAAAAAGTTGAGGGGTCCAGTTAGATCCCTCCAACCTGTTTTCCCTGCATCCACAGACGTTAGCACAATATAATACACCAATTCCAAAAATACACCATACTATAGCACATCAATCAATTCAACCATTCAAACAAATTATTTAAATTTAATCATTTAAATTTAAATTTAAATTTAAATCTAACTGAGTGAGATTAACTCACCTTTGAATTTTGTTTGCAATCCAATCCAAACCAGCTTGTTTTCTTCACATTCCAGACCATGTATAACATTAGGTGTTTTATTAATATTTGAATTAATTTAAAAATCAATTTCCTAGGTAAATATTTTAATTAACCAATGATTTAATTAAACCATAAAATTTCCCTTTCGAAACTACTAAAATAAATTTAATTAACTGATTTTAAATGAAAGTTGAACCAACCAAATTTACCATTTTTCTCTTCTGACCAATTCATAAACTTTATAATAGGGTGTATGTCTAAAATTATTATTTTATTTATTGAGAATAAAATAAAATAGATCGATTACCTTACTGCCTAGCCCAAAACCACCATGACTTGCTGCCGCAGCCCTCACGTGCACGCTTCACCTCGAAAACCCTAGCTCAAACCCCACTGCGCCGCCTTGCCATCACAACCCGGCTTCGACAATCCTCTTACCATCGCGACATTTCTCGAACGTCCCAGCTGCCCTACGCGAGCCCTAAATCTCGCGAGCGCGAGCGCTTCCCACTCGCTTCGATCGATCGATCGAGCTTCAACTCACAAGAATCGCGCAAAAAAAAATACAAACCCCAAACACTCGAATCCCTAGCCTCGATGCTCTCCCTGCCTTCGCAGAAGGAATTTCGAGAGGGAAACGACTTCGATCAACCTGAATTCGAAAGTCGCGAACCAACGTACTCGAGAAGAGGCAAGATCGGTTTCAGATCGTCCGCCATTTTTTTTTAAACTCGTTCGGCCTTTGGATGAAGAAAATGGATAGGGGAGATCGATTAATTTGAGATGGGTTTTAATCAGATTTCGTCTTTATTCGAATTGAAAAAGAAAAAGAAGGGTTGCGTGTTGAATTCTTTTGCGTGCTGAGGAATGGACATAGTATGGCGTATTCCAGAAGGTAAACTACATTGAATATGAAATGACAGGAAAGAGTTTTGACAAGGTATAAATTTGACTGTTTAAAAATAATGTATAAATTTGATTTAAATTTAAATTGAAATTGACTCGAATTACCCAACCTAAAATCTCCACTTCCTGTCGCAGCGTGCCGCTAGGCGTTTATAATGTTAAACCCCTATTCCGGACGCAATGGAAAAGATTCCGAGTCCTAATTCGATCGTATGGAGAAGATAGCTTTTGAATCCAGTTTTTAATTTTAAATTTCGATATAATTGCAACGCGTTTACCTATCGTACAGCCAAATGATCACTCTGAATGCTACGAAAATTGGGATCCGATAAGAATACAATATTACGGATTCAATGGAACTGGTTCCACCGAAATCCGAGACTGCGTCTTGGAAGGCTATTTTTGAATTCAATTTAAACTATAAAATTTCAAACTGAACAAATCACTGTTAAATTTAATTTTACAACTTTTATTATCCTCAGTACTATCAATATAAATTTTTCAAGCCTTCAAATAT
This sequence comes from Allium cepa, assembly GCA_030765085.1. Taxonomy (NCBI): domain Eukaryota; kingdom Viridiplantae; phylum Streptophyta; class Magnoliopsida; order Asparagales; family Amaryllidaceae; genus Allium; species Allium cepa. Next base: position 808,094,678 of record CM060940.1, on the reverse strand, counting down.
ATTTTTAATAGGCTTAAAACTCCAGATTCAACAATTTACCCAACTTTACTTATTTAATTTAATAATTCAATTATCAAATAAATTGTGATATTCTTAATTCAAGTTAAAATTACTCTATTGAATATTTAAAATCAATTAAATATTCCAATTTCAAATGCTCAAAAATTCCGGGTCGTCACATTCCTCCCCCCTTAAAAGAATTTCATCCCCGAAATTACTAGTTAGGAAGAATGATCCAATACCCATTTACTTTTCTCAAAACCAACAATCTAACACCCTACCAACTATTCTTTATAAAAGACCCATATATCTTTCTTATCAACTTCTCAATTCTCCCAATGTTTTCAAACAATATTATTTGTTTAACCATTCAAGATTCAATTTAAATCCAAATTTTGAACTATCAAAATTTTCTCAAAATTTTTCTAACTCCCTAAATTCCCGAATTTTTTTGCCAACGTCTCCTTTGCACGGCTAGCTCGGTACAACTACAAAATGGCCCTATGGGCTCCCAAATCCAAAAAGAAAACAAAACGCCAAGTGGCTCGATCCAAAAACCCAATCAAATTTCACCGAAATTTAAACACATACCTTTTTGGTTGGGCAATTCAATTTTTATCATCTGAAATCAAAACCAATTTTTCTTTTCCTCTATAATACCTGTATATGTCACCTAGCAATAATATCCAATCACAACATTCAAAACATTTTATTGACTCCTTACCAAATGTCAGTCTCTATTCATCCAAATATTAGCTTAGAATATATTTGTAATATCTATTTCTCATTTGAGAAGTTACCATTCCCTTCTTAAGTTTGGTATAAGCATTTAATATGTTTCTTATATTTATTTTCACCTTACTACTTTAGTTTATATCTATTTCTATTCAAATTGATTTCTTTCATTCCATATGAATTCTATTTATCTTTAACTCTGAATATTTAAATTTTATCTTCCATTTATCTAATTCACATTATAATTTTAAAGTAGTTTCGTTCATTAATTTATTTCAATTTCCAGTTTGAAATTGTTTTGGCATTAACTAAAATTTTTCCCAAAAATTTTTCTTACTCCCAAAATTTCCGAAATTTTTTGGCAAAATCTCCGTTGTACGGGGAGCTATTGCAATTTGACAAAAGATATAAATTTATATACATCGACCCATACGGTCGGAAAAACCAAAAACAATTCATATTTCCTATTTTTATTGCATAGGCATACCTTATTTAGCATTTATAAGCAAGTCACTTATTAATTTTAGCATTTTGCACGATCAAATCCATCCATACGATTACCCTGAACCTGTACTTACTCAATTTAAATACGTAAGTACAAAATATATGCAATTTAATAACATTTTACTCATATTCAAATAGCTAACACATAGATTTCATAAGTAATGCAGGTGATACACATTCATAAGTACATATGCAAGGTTTCGACACTAGTTTTAAATTGTTTGCATTCAAATCACATACTATTCCATTTAATTCATTTTTAAACGAAATGAACGCATATTCATTTCAATAGATGCAAAAAATCAATTTATTAAACTGCTAATGATTCATATAATTTTGTTTACTTCCGTTTACGTCGAATGACCAATTTTCTATTGCAATTTAATGATGTTAATGTGAATAAATAATAACATAAGCTTTATAACCAATTTAAATTGATTCCAACTCAATTTACGCTTAATCCCATCCCATTTTAATTCATTCACAAGCTTACATTGCATTTCCTTCATATCCAAAAAGTTTGATTCCAAACTATTTTTATTATACTCGACATCATCCCATGCTTCTATTAATTTTTAAACTTAAGTTAATTTACTTCAATTCACCACCATTTCATAACTTAAGTTCATTCTCGTTTTAATTTATTCATACTCGAATTGGATTTATTTTCATCTCAAATCATTTTTATTTTAATCCAATTCCCTACAACTTCAATTCATATTTAATTCACTTACAATTTTAAGTTGAATTTCTATTTATAACTCCAGCCTCATTTCCAAACTCTATTCATATTTACAATCTTTGAATTGATTTCCTTTGATCAAATCCCAATCATTTCACTAATTTATTCGATTAGTTTATTTTTTTATCCGTTTTAAATTTTAATTTATATTAACAATTCATTGTTGAATTTATTAATAATAAGGCCATTCAATTTATGCTTGAATTGGATTTGTTTATATTTCACACCATATCCATTTTAATCCAATTCAAATTTCATTCAACAACACTTCCAATTATAATCCCATACTTGATTTTCTTTTACATTTATCTTGAAAATCATTTTATTTGATTTCCTTGAGTTCAATCTTATTTTATATCCAAATTTAACTAAATTTTATTTCTCAATATATGTGAGTTTAAAACTTATTTATTTACTTAAAGCTTATATTGCTCATTGCTCATTTGAGTCATTTCATCTTATACCCAAATTCCAGATTATATATATATAACACTTACTAGCTTAAGGTATAAATTTTCATTTCACAATTATAATCATTTTACCTTTCAACTTTATATCCAATTTTAATTCAATTCCAAATTTCAATTTCAATTTTATTTAACTTATCACAAGTTAGATTTAAATATATTTTCTTCACTTTCATTCACTTAAGTTAAATTTTAATTTCCTGATTAAACTTTTCAATTCCTTCTTATTAGTATCAACTCTATTTTATTAGTTCAATAGTTGATTCATTAACTCATTCACAAATTTGTTTTCAACCAATAAATTTTTTTTCAACGTTAATTATTTTTAGTCCATTTGAACTTATTCTGCACCTTATTTTACACATTTAAATCAACATCATCCAATATTGAATTTTCAATTCATTTGCATACCATAGTAACTAATCAGTTACTTATAAATTTTAATCTTAAAACTTGTTTATTTAATCCAACTTATCTAAAAAAAATTCAAACTTAAGTTCAACATTAAATTTCAATTTCCTTTTAAATTTTTATAATATACACACTTATTAATATCTAATTCTTCCTAAGTTAAATTTCTATTCTAAACAAATTTCAACTTATATAAGTTCCCAAATTTATTCCTTAAGCATTCCAGAGTTTTAAACTATTGCTTAAACATCCCAAAATTCTTTAAACCGATACTAGAGTTTTCAATAATCACATAAGCATTTCAAAATCCCTTTTGAAATTATTTATATCAAAAATCCTTTTATAAATTCAATTTACCTCTTGAATTTCAATATCCACCCAGTTTTGCAAACAATTTCAATGCAAAACAAATTGGTAGCAATTTCTCTCTTGGAAACTCGAAAATGAACATCGATGATGCTGCAGTCATCACCGAAATTATTTTCCAGCGACCGTAAGAGTTCAATGATTTTATCTCTTTTAAAACCCTTCAAATATTTTTAAATTCCAAATCTCCCTAGATTTCTAATCCGATTCAAAAATATTACTCCCAGATATATTATTTTTCCCAACCCTTGGGAATCATTTACAAATTCAGAGGAACCTAAATTCCCAAATTTTCAAATTCCAAACTCTTTAAATTTATATTCAAACATTACTTTGAACTTTTATCTTATTTTAATTATTAATCACACTATAATTTGTATTTATTGTTTACATTTACATATTTCATTTATATATGAATTTGTTTCTTAGTTTTTTTTTAATTATGATTTCAATTCCTTAATCAATTATGAATTATATTTACAAATCTCATTCGTTTATTAACTTATCCCTTAATCTTGGTTATTATTTCAATTTCTTATTCAATTCTCATACAATAATGATAATAATTAAATATTATCACTTTTTACCATCCAAGCATCCATATATAATGATAACAATTTACGAAAAATTATTTCCTTTATATACAAAATAATTTTGGGTAAAATTATTTCATTTACCCTATTTAAACCCGTACGTGTCGGTTTATCTTGTTCAAGAGTTTAGAAATTCCTATCGATGACATGGCGTCCCATATATCGACCAGAATCCATAAACACTCAACAGATAAGTCAACACAATATAAAACAATTTTATATTCACTAACAAATGCGCTCTCATATCCATCAATATGCTCATACTAATTCTAGAGTACTACGGACTCTGTTTAATGAGTAATCCCCACCAGTGCCAAGGTTATCACCAATCTATGCTCTGATACCAAGTGTAACGATCCGTAAATCCGTACCCCTTGAGTCGACACTATTCTACCTAAATCAACTCAAGTTGTACAGAAATACGAACCATTTGGGTTAAAGAAGAAGAGGTAGAAGAGGAAAATAGAAAACAACATCAGATCTAACCATCGCAGCGGAATAAAATATAATAGATAATGAATAATCTTTACTCAAAAATCAAATGTATCTGTTTATATATTACATCATCAGAGTACATCAATCACAGTTCAATCATCAATATCATACAACTGGATATACAACTAAACAATACAGCGGAATATATATAAATAAACAAGTACGGGAGTACGTATCATCATCCAGCTCGTCTCCTGAGCCCCACAGCATCATATCCTGTATCATATAATACTCGGTCTGACCCGAACATTATAGTTAAATAACACCCGAGTCAGTCTGGAATACCAGCGTGAGAAAATCACACTCAATTGATTTTTAAAGTTTCAAAAATCTTTTGAAAAACAAAAGCATCTCGTAAGACCACGCCACAAATAAACATGTCGGGTTTTTACCTTACGATAGCTAAAACAACTTTTATAAAAATCCTTTGATATTATAATAGGGTCTAAATACAAATACTTATAAAATAGCCGAAATTGTTACATTCTTAAAATTCCAGCTACTAGCCACAGAGTGGGTAATACAAACAAAACTCGTAATACAAACAAAACTCGTACAAGGCTCGTAGGGAAAATGGATTTCCAACTAATGACTAGGCACTGGGGTACCACCTGTCACAGTACGTGGCCTAGATCACAGTACCGAGGAGTACGCCCGCTCCCATGCAACACAAGACCGGGACTACCCCTTACTGGATAATCCCGAGTGAGATCACCCCGCGGTTGGGATCAACAACCGCCCACTAAGCCGAAATAAAAAGGGACATCTAGACAGGAATGACCTCAACCTGCTTGGGTGCTACCCAACTAGCCTTGCTGCATAACCCCTGATTTTTAGTCATTCCCATTTGATGAGGCTTGAGGCTAAGCGTTACCTTTTTAGAACATATCCCTTAGAATGCCCATCGTCCACCTGACGATGTTTCGCAAGCATTCATCCATACAAGTCTGTCCCGAGTTTGAACGGAACCGAAGGCACTATTCCTACTACATCCATTTTGGAAATATCCTCAGGATTAGTAGAGACTAGCCCTTGCACTTCACTGCTCCATCTTCGAATCCAAACTCGTTTCTACAAAACGTACAAACCGGATCGAAATGGTTTTCGAGAAATAAATCTCGATCCCGGTCTCTTCGAAACGATTAACGTATTTGGCCAATATTGATAGTCGGTGATTTAACTATCAATTAATATTCACAAAAACCATCAACCAATAAATAATTTCCCAAATTATTTATTTATCTTAAAATAGCTTTGCAAGATATATTTTCACTTTTCAAACCTCTTTTTTTTTAAAACGGTTTTCAAACAGTCTTCCTTTCTCAGAATAAATCCCAAGTCTTTTCTATTTCCACTGGAATCACCAAGCATAAGATTTTAGATTTTTAAAATAATTTCAAAACACTTTATTGTAAAATATGTTTAACATTTAATTTAGAAAATTTACTTTAGTACTTAATTCAAAATAATACTATAGAAAGAATTAAAATAAGTTTACTTTATAAATATAACTAGATTCTCTTCTTTAAACAAAATACCAAATCTTTTTTTAAATAATGATTACGATAATAGATTAAACAAAACACTTACTTTGGAATTTAGTTTAAAACATTTAAGTTAAGACTACTTCAATAATTGGGTAAAAATACATACTATATAAATAGTTTAAAATAAGGATACTTTATAAAATATAAACTAGGTTCTCACTCTTTAAAACAAAACACTAAGTTACCTTTTAAATAATTACTATCATAATAGATCAAAAGGAAATACTTACTTTGGAATTTAAATATTAGAAATAATAAATTTTCGAAAACTTGCTTTATAAAACAACTTTAAAACTTTTAACTTATATTTAAAATTTTACTTTGAAAACGTACTTGGTTATTCAGGGAGAATTTCCAACTTCAATCACTTAAATCAATTTCCACAAATTGATTTCCAATTTATTCCATTTTGAAATAAATTTCTTTACTTATCAATTCATTTCCAAATTCATTGGTTATGGATTTTATTGTTATTATTTTTCCCAATTTCTTCTTACTCTTTTCAATAATTTAAATCTTAAATTTTAAATAATGTTTTGTTCTTTTTAAATAATAATACTGCATTTTAAAATTCATTAACTTCCTGTTTATTCAAATTTTCCTTCCCATACTCAAGATTTATTTATTAAAATTTTAAAGTCACTTTATTTCTTTTCTAATTCATTCTTAAATTTATTCTATACGTATTTTACTTACAATTTCACTTCTTTTATTTTCATTCCCAAAATCCAATTATATATCTTTGATAATTCATTATACCCAATTATATCAATCATGCCATGACATTCAATATTTCCACATAATTCATTATATAATATCAAATAATCAGAACAAAGAATATTAAAAAAAAATTAAATAAAAGTTGAGGGGTCCAGTTGGATCCCTCCAACCTGTTTTCCCTGCATCCACAGATATTAGCACAATATAATACACCAATTCCAAAAATACACCATACTATAGCACATCAATCAATTCAATCATTCAAACAAATTATTTAAATTTAATCATTTAAATTTAAATTTAAATCTAACCGAGTGAGATTAACTCACCTTTGAATTTTGTTTGCAATCCAATCCAAACCAGCTTGTTTTCTTCACATTCCAGACCTTGTATAACATTAGGTGTTTTATTAATATTTGAATTAATTTAAAAATCAATTTCCTAGGTAAATATTTTAATTAAACAATGATTTAATTAAACCATAAAATTTTCCCTTTCGAAACTACTAAAATGAATTTAATTATTTGATTTTAAATGATAGTTGAACCAACCACATTTACCATTTTTCTCTTCTGACCAATTCATAAACTTTATAATAGGGTGTATGTCTAAAATTATTATTTTATTATTGAGAATAAAATAAAATAGATCGATTACCTTACTGCCTAGCTCAAAACCACCACGACTTGCTACCGCAGCCCTCACGTGCGCGCTTCACCTCGAAAACCCTAGCTCAAACCCCACTGCACCGCCTTGCCATCACAACCCGGCTTCGACAATCCTCTTACCATTGCGACATTTCTCGAACGTCCCAGCTGCCCTAAGCGAGCCCTAAATCTCGCGAGCATGAGCACTTCCCACTGACTTCGATCGATCGATCGAGCTTCAACTCACAAGAATCGCGTAAAAAAAATACGAACCCCAAACACTCGAATCCCTAGCCTCGATGCTCTCCCTGCCTTCGCCGAAGGAATTTTGAGAGGGAAACGACTTCGATCAACCTGAATTCGAAAGTCGTGGGCCACCGTACTCGAGAAGAGGCAAGATCGGTTTCAGATCGTCCGCCATATTTTTTTAAACTCGTTCAACCTTTGGATCAAGAAAATGGATAGGGGAGATCGATTAATTTGAGATGGGTTTTAATCAGATTTCGTCTTTTATTTGAACTGAAAAAGAAATAGAAGGGTTTCGTGTTGAATTCTTTTGCGTGCCGAGGAATGGACATAGTATGGCGTATTCCAGAAGGTAAGCTACATTGAATATGAAATGGCAGGAAAGAGTTTTGACAAGGTATAAATTTGACTGTTTAAAAATAATGTATAAATTTGATTTAAATTTAAATTTAAATTGACTCGAATTACCCAACCTAAAATCTCCACTTCCTATCGCAGCGTGCCGCTAGGCGTTTATAATAATAAACCCCTATTCCGGACGCAATGAAAAAGATTTCGTGTGACGCCCCTCTCCGAGAGCCTCGCTAGCAAAGAGTATTACATAGATAATACTGTCGGCTAACGCGGACAATAGAGTATAATGGAAGCGACCATGTGTAATCTTACCTTAACTATTCACTGAATACGCCGAAAAGTAGAATCACATTAAAATTCGACCTATTCAATAAATATTTAAAGCAAAACTACAATGGCTATAGGATCTATCAGAAGAAAATATAACAACTCGAATGTAATTCACATCACAGAACAGTCGATCATAATATACACATAAACAGATACACAACAAAGTATACAAAATAATACACGTCAAGTGGTACAGGAGACCACAATATACAGACGAGACGAAAAAGTATAAATATCAGAGTTACAGCAGATAAGGACCACAAAAGACGCTATAACAAAATGAAGCTAGTGAATAGTCCATGCGGAAGTAATATAGGCTAAGTCCCAAAAGCACCTAACCTGAAACATCTCGGTCTGACCCGAGTATAAAATACACGGGTCAGTCTAGATAACAAATCAGTTAGATAAACTGAACAATAATAATCCTGCAAGATCATGCAGTATAACAAATATCTCTAGGAGAGATAACACAATCGTCAACGAGAGATGAATCATATAGAACAAGCCTCATATCATCGGCAACATATAGAAACAAAGGATATAAATATCCCAAAACAAGCCAAAAGGCAAATAACAAATACCAATAAGGTATACAAGTTCCACAAGGCAATCGCTATACTCCATGCGGCTCAAAAAGACCAACACCAAAGGGAGATACCAAGGGAATATACATATCAATGAAACATCATAAAATTGCTCGATCTCAGTACTGTACAAACAAGGATCCATAAGCCCGAAGACTCCAAACCCAAGTATCACCCATGCGGTACATAAGGCCAACATCAGAGCGAAACTATATAGGGCAACAAAACCGAAGGCACACACCCGAAGGCAACATACCCGAAGGCAACAAACCTAGGGAGACAGTCCGAAGACACTATCCCAGAGGCAACAAACCGTAGTGGTGAAGGTCAAAGACCCAGTACTGGACACCACTAACTGGCGGATTGTGTCACAACTCTCGAAAAGGAATCCGAAAAGTGTTAACGTATGTCCCATAACCACTCGTTCGCACTAAACGGTTTACTATCCGTCAGTCACTTTCACACTCAAAGCAGTACAAATTTACCTCATATCATCGGTAAACTAAACCCGAAGGTCAAAACGATCAATCGAATAGGTCGGGGATTAATCGGAAAGATAAACGCACAGATTCATGGTCCGTGTTTTGCCCAACCATTTAACCATCCTTCCACTTCGCTCGAAGTGCGATAGTGTGTGTTTTAAATAGAATTTATAAATTGGAGAAACGGGCTTTTAAATGCGATTCGAGAGATTATTTTATAAAAATCCATGGATGAAGTCAAGGGTAAGTTATCAAAGTCAAATATGCAATAACAACCACTAAAAAGCAACTTGAATCGATAAAATCCGGAAAAATCAATCAAATATGCAAAATAGGCCAAATAGGCAAACATGTGCAAGTCGGTCGACCGGACTACAGGACTCGGTCGGCCGTCCAGATGCAGGAAACTAGATTTTTGCTCGGGGTAGCAGGTCGGTCGACCGGCCGAGGGAGCTCGGTCGGCCGAACCTGATGAATTTGCAATTCCAGCCTTTTTCAATGAAATGCAAATCCTTTCCAAATCCAAAACAATGGCACATGCATAATTGTTAGGAATTCATACCCAACACCCATGAAATCAAGAGAAGTAGATGTGAGTTCTAAACTCACCTTTTTACACAAAACAAAGAAGATGAAGAAGCACAAATGCAAGGAATCAACCAACTACACTCCACTTCAACACTACAAGCTTCAACCTAGAATCAAAGCAAGTATTTCCTAAGTTAGGGTTAGGAATTTACTGAAATTGAAGAGGAGAAGAGATGGAGAAGATGGAGATGAACTTACCAATGGATTCTCTTTGATTTTGGAGCAAGAAATCAAGATGCAAGAAGAAACTAGGGCTTGCTAATTTCTATTTCCAATTCCTTTCCCCCATTTCAGTTTTAGCTTGAGAATGAAATGAAAAGAAGATGAAATGAAGAGAAGGGGTTGAGTTAGAGGGTTAATTAAGCTAGTGGGCTGAACCCAAACCCAAACCCAATAGAAAAAGTAGCCAAAATTCCACAAACTCCAAACATATCAAAGATTATACTCAAAAAGATCGCAAACGCCATTTTGGAACCAATGGAGGTAGTTTCAAGTTCCAATTCGGCCATTTGCAAAATGTAACATTTCGGACCCCAAAAATTCGAATAACGACGCTATATTTAAATCAAACATTTAAATATAAAATCGTTAAATATGCGGGTTGTTACAGATCTCCCCTCCTTACAAAATTGCGTCCCCGCAATTCCTAGAGACGATATTTGTAACAACTACATACAAAAGAAAGAATAAACTTGAGATACAGAAATAGACTTACCATTACGAAGCAAGGATAGAAAACCTGGATAAGATCGCTCGATATACTCTCTGGTTTCCCAAGTACAGTCATTGGGATTAGCGGACCATTGAACTTTAACGAGCGGAACGTCCTTATTCCGAAGGTGTCGCACCTCCGTGTCAAGCACGCGAATAGGTTGCTGTACAATAGATAAGTCCGGTGAGATCTCAAGCTCTTGCAAATCAGGAGAAGTAATAACAGAATCCGACTCCCGAAGACACTTCCGAAGTTGTGAGACGTGAAACACGTCATGAATGCCAGATAGATGAGCTGGAAGTGAAACTCTATAAGCCACAGGGCCAATACGTTCAGTAATAGAAAATGGTCCTATAAAGCGAGGAGCCAATTTCCCAGTCACACTGAAACGCATAACCCCTTTCAAAGGAGAAACACGAATAAAAACAAGATCACCAATCGAGAACTCGAGAGGCTTCCTACGATTGTCCGCGTAGGATTTCTGGCGACTCTGTGCCTCTTTCATTCTCAACCGAATAAGATCAATCTTCTCGGAAGAATCATGAACAAAATCTGGACCAAGAATAAGCTTCTCTCCAGATTCCAACCAACATGACGGTGATCGACATGGCCTTCCGTATAAGGCTTCGAAAGGAGCCATACCGATATTAGACTGAAAACTATTGTTGTAGGAGAATTCTACAAGAGGTAGGTGATCCTCCCAACTACCACCAAAATCAAAAATACAAATACGGAGAAGATCTTCCAAGATACGATTCACCCGTTCAGTCTGTCCGTCAGACTGCGGATGATAAGCTGTAGAAAAATTAAGCTTTGTTCCCAAAGCTTGCTGAAGACTCTTCCAAAAATGACTCGTGAATAAAGGATCACGATCACTCACAATAGAACTAGAACACCGTGAAGTCTCACGATTTCCTTGACATACAACTTAGCCAAATGCGAAGCAGTCCTATTAGACTTAATAGGGACGAAATGAGCAGACTTAGAAAGGCGATCAACAATAACCCAAATGCTAGAATGGCCAGATCTCGAACGAGGTAGGCCGTCAATGAAATCCATAGAAATTTGATCCCACTTCCACAATGGAATCTCAAGAGGCTGAAGAAGACCCGAAGGACGCTGATGTAAAACGCTGACAAGTTATGCAATTGCTCACATAACTCGCCACATCGCGTTTCATGCCTTCCCAATAATAAAGACGACGCATATCGGCATACATCTTACTACTACCGAGATGAATGATATACTTAGAACGGTGACAATCATCAAGAATGTCATGCCTAAGTGCAAAGTCAGAAGGCACAAAAAGACAGTTCTTCTTACGAAGACACCCAAGAGAATCAATGCTAAAATCTTGCAACGCCTCATCACAAGATCCAGACTCACAAAGCTGAATAAGATGCAACAAATTAGGATCACACCGCTGAGCAACGGCAATACGATCCAATAAAATAGGTCGAGCTTCCAAACTAAATAATAGAATAGGAGAATCAGAAGATGAATCTCGATCACGAATTTCACAAAAAGATAGAGTCTCAAGAATATCCCATTCGGCAAGCATCATAGAAATAACAGCCGAATGTTTGCGACTAAGCGCATCTGCAACACGATTACCCTTACCAGGGGTATACAGGATATCAAAGTCATAAGAGGCAAGAAACTCGAGCCAACACTGTTGTCTCATATTGAGTTCCTTCTGAGTGAACAAATACTTCAAAGATTTATGATCGGTATAGAGAATGAAGCGCTCGCCTAATAAATAATGTCGCCAAATCTTCAATGCAAAGACAATGGCTAACTCAAGATCATGAGTGGCATAGCGAACTTCATTCGGACGTAGTTGCCTAGAAGCATAAGCAACCACCCGATCTCTCTGCATAAGAACAGCACCGAGACCACTACCACAAGCATCGGTATAGACAACAAGATCATGATTCCCTTCGGGAACCATAAGAATAGGAGCATTAATGAGAAGTTCCTTCAATGTCTGAAAGGAAGCTTCACACTTGTTGGACCAAATAAAACGAATGCCTTTCCGGGTAAGGCAAGTGAGAGGAAGCACAACACGGGAAAAGTCCTTAATGAACCGACGGTAGTAACCCGCCAATCCAAGGAAACTACGAATCTCATGAACATTCTCAGGCCTCTTCCAATTCTGGATGGCTTCGATCTTTGAGGGATCGACAGAAATGCCTTCGGAAGATACAACATGGCCTAAGAACTTAACCTTATTCTCCCAAAAGTGGCACTTGGAGAATTTGGCTCTAAGCTGATGATGACGGAGAGTACTTAAGACAATTCTCAAGTGATTAGCATGCTCGGCTTCAGACTTAGAATAAATAAGGATATCATCAATGAACACAAGGACGAACTTATTGAGATATTCTCGGAATACCCGATTCATGAGATCAACAAAGAAAGCAGGAGCGTTCGTCAAACCGAACGGCATAACGAGCCACTCAAAAGAACCATATCGAGTGCGGAAAGCTGTAAGAGGTATGATATCCTCCGCGACTCGTAATTGATGAAAACCTGTGGCAAGGTCAAGCTGAGAAAAGACCTTAGCACCACTCAATAGATCGAACATGTCATCGATCCTAGGCAATGGATACCTATTCCTAATGGTCAACTCGTTAAGCTTGCGATAGTCAATGCAAAGCCTAAGAGTTCCATCAGACTTCTTCACAAAGACGACCACGGATCCCCACGGAGAAAAACTAGATTGAATCAATTGCTTGGATTCGAGCTCTAAAAGCTGCTTCTTGAGTTCCTCATTTTCCTTTGTAGACATCCTCGTGGGAGGACGACTAACTGGCTGCGCGCCTGAAATGAGATCAATGCGGAACTCAATTGCCCGCTTAGGTGGCAAACCCGATACAGGCTCAAAAACATCAAGAAATTCACAAGCAATAGGAATACGAGATATATCCTCATCATCTCGCGAATCAAGAGAATACAAAGCCATCTCGGAATTATCCACATCCCGAAGAATAAGAGATAACTGAGAAGGCGAATCAGGGTGACAAAGATATAAAATTCTCTCGGAACAAATAATCCTGGCATCGTACCTCACTAGCCAGTCCATACCAAAAATCATATCAAAACCCAAATGAGAAACAACGTGCAGATTCGCACGGAAAGAAAAACCACATAAAACAATCTCAATATCATCACAAAGCAAACTAAGGGTCGCGGATCCCCCAAGAGGATTCGCAATCCTTAAAGAAGTAACCATACAAGAAACATCCAAAGATAAATCATCTACAAGCTTCTTCGATACGAAAGAATGTGAAGCACCCGTATCGAAAAGAACTCGTATACTATGATCATGAAATAGAATTGAACCCTCCAAAATAGATGGAGACATACCTTTGGATTGAGATGAACCTCCAGAAGCATTAGCCACATTGAGCTTGCCAGATTTTGCATTAGCAGGAGCAGTAGGACAAGCTGAAACATGATGACCTTCCTTCTTGCAATGATGGCAGAAGAGAGGCTTAGGACAAGCTCGAATAATATAATCCGGAGAACCACAATTGAAACACTTTCGAACGAAAGGTATTCCGGAAGACTGAGGCTGAGAGCTAGGACCACCGGTCTTCTTCTTCTTAGAAGGAAAAGACTTCTTCTGAAATGGAAACTGCTTCTTGTTGGGGTTCTTGGAAACCTCAACATCCTCACCACTATCACACTCCTTCTCGACAGCTTCGAGATGAAGTGCCGAATCAACCAATTCCTCGAAAGAAAGCTTAAGCTGGAGCAACAAGGACTTCTTAAGATATTTCTTAAGACCAGAGACAAACTTCAAATTCTTCTTGTAAGAAGTGCTGATGAATTCAAGACCATACTGAGATAAAGCCTCGAACGATGCGACATGCTCAGAAACAGAAGATTTCCCTTGCTTCAACTCAAGGAAACGACGGGTCAATAGAACTTTTTCAGATTCAGGAACGAACTTGAGTTCAAATCGTCCCCGAAACTGAGTCCAAGAAAGAGTAGACTCATCAATCTCGGCTACAAGAAGCTCATACCAATCAAGAGCACGCTCTTGTAACAAACTAGAAGTCACAAGAACTCTATCATGGTCAGAAAGATCCATCCGAGAGAAGATACGCTCGCACGTGCGAAACCAAGCTTGGACTTCAAGAACAGACTCGGAACCCTTAAACGGTTTTCCTCCAAGATGAGCAAAATCACTGCACTGACGTGCAAAAGCAGATTTGCGAGGTGGAGACACTCGAGGAGGAACGAGAGGCTGAGCGCTCCTAAACAACTCCATAAACTGATCAGCAGACATATATACTCCATCCGGATGTGAGCCACTAGATTGCCCAGCATCCGAACGTCGACCTCTGCCTCTTCCAGACATAAGCTGATAGTCAAGATAAGGAAAAGATTATTCACAAGGTAGATATTTCGATATGGGATACTACGGAATAAAATGCATTCCTAGACATATTCCCAAACTCTATCTAACCTTGATGAAATAAAGAGACAAGATGATTCAAAGATTTGTATCACTTGTACACTTTGATGTACCATAATATGTGCATCTATTCTGTGTGTATCATATTTTGTTCTGAACTCAGCTTTGATACCACGCTGTGACGCCCCACTCCGAGAGCCTCTCTAGCAAAGAGTATTACATAGATGATACTGTCGGCTAACGTGGACAATAGAGTATAATGGAAGCGACCATGTGTAATCTTACCTTAACTATTCACTGAATACGCCGAAAAGTAGAATCACATTAAAATTCGACCTATTCAATAAATATTTAAAGCAAAACTACAATGGCTATAGGATCTATCAGAAGAAAATATAACAACTCGAATGTAATTCACATCACAGAACATTCGATCATAATATACACATAAACAGATACACAACAAAGTATACAAAATAATACACGTCAAGTGGTACAGGAGACCACAATATACAGACGAGACGAAAAAGTATAAATATCAGAGTTACAACAGATAAGGACCACAAAAGACGCTATAACAAAATGAAGCTAGCGAATAGTCCATGCGGAAGCAAAATAGGCTAAGTCCCAAAAGCACCTAACCTGAAACATCTCGGTCTGACCCGAGTATAAAATACACGGGTCAGTCTAGATAACAAATCAGTTAGATAAACTGAACAATAATAATCCTGCAAGATCATACAGTATAACAAATATCTCTAGGGGAGATAACACAATCGTCAACGAGAGATGAATCATTTAGAACAAGCCTCATATCATCGGCAACATATAGAAACAAAGGATACAAATATCCCAAAACAAGCCAAAAGGCAAATAACAAATACCAATAAGGTATACAAGTTCCACAAGGCAATCGCTATACTCCATGCGGCTCAAAAAGACCAACACCGAAGGGCGATACCAAGGGAATATACATATCAATGAAACATCATAAAATTGCTCGAGCTCAGTACTGTACAAACAAGGATCCATGAGCCCGAAGACTCCAAACCCAAGTATCACCCATGCGGCACATAAGGCCAACATCAGAGCGAAACTATATAGGGCAACAAACCCGAAGGCACACACCCGAAGGCAACAAACCTAGGGAGACAGTCCGAAGACACTATCCCAGAGGCAACAAACCGTAGTGGTGAAGGTCAAAGACCCAGTACTGGACACCACTAACTGGCGGAATGTGTCACAACTCTCGAAAAGGAATCCGAAAAGTGTTAACGTATGTCCCATAACCACTCGTTCGCACTAAACGGTTTACTATCCGTCAGTCACTTTCACACTCAAAGCAGTACAAATTTACCTCATATCATCGGTAAACTAAACCCGAAGGTCAAAACGATCAATCGAATATGTCGGGGATTAATCGGAAAGATAAACGCACAGATTCATGGTCCGTGTTTTGCCCAACCATTTAACCATCCTTCCACTTCGCTCGAAGTGCGATAGTGTGTGTTTTAAATAGAATTTATAAATTGGAGAAACGGGCTTTTAAATGCGATTCGAGAGATTATTTTATAAAAATCCATGGATGAAGTCAAGGGTAAGTTATCAAAGTCAAATATGCAATAACAACCACTAAAAAGCAACTTGAATCGATAAAATCCGGAAAAATCAATCAAATATGCAAAATAGGCCAAATAGGCAAACATGTGCAAGTCGGTCGACCGGACTACAGGACTCGGTCGGCCGTCCAGATGCAGGAAACTAGATTTTTGCTTGGGGTAGCAGGTCGGTCGACCGGCCGAGGGAGCTCGGTCGGCCGAACCTGATGAATTTGCAATTCCAGCCTTTTTCAATGAAATGCAAATCCTTTCCAAATCCAAAACAATGGCACATGCATAATTGTTAGGAATTCATACCCAACACCCATGAAATCAAGAGAAGTAGATGTGAGTTCTAAACTCACCTTTTTACACAAAACAAAGAAGATGAAGAAGCACAAATGCAAGGAATCAACCAACTACACTCCACTTCAACACTACAAGCTTCAACCTAGAATCAAAGCAAGTATTTCCTAAGTTAGGGTTTGGAATTTACTGAAATTGAAGAGGAGAAGAGATGGAGAAGATGGAGATGAACTTACCAATGGATTCTCTTTGATTTTGGAGCAAGAAATCAAGATGCAAGAAGAAACTAGGGCTTGCTAATTTCTATTTCCAATTCCTTTCCCCCATTTCAGTTTTAGCTTGAGAATGAAATGAAAAGAAGATGAAATGAAGAGAAGGGGTTGAGTTAGAGGGTTAATTAAGCTAGTGGGCTGAACCCAAACCCAAACCCAATAGAAAAAGTAGCCAAAATTCCACAAACTCCAAACATATCAAAGATTAT
Organism: Allium cepa; assembly: GCA_030765085.1. NCBI lineage: Eukaryota > Viridiplantae > Streptophyta > Magnoliopsida > Asparagales > Amaryllidaceae > Allium > Allium cepa. The sequence goes on along the minus strand of CM060940.1, from coordinate 808,077,344 downwards.
ACTCAAAAAGATCGCAAACGCCATTTTGGAACCAATGGAGGTAGTTTCAAGTTCCAATTCGGCCATTTGCAAAATGTAACATTTCGGACCCCAAAAATTCGAATAACGACGCTATATTTAAATCAAACATTTAAATATAAAATTGTTAAATATGCGGGTTGTTACATTCCGAGTCCTAATTCGATCGTATGGAGAAGATAGCTTTTGAATCCAGTTATTTAATTTTAAATTTCGATATAATTTCAGCGCATTTACCTATCGTAAGCCAAACGATCACCTGAATGCTATGAAAATTGGGATCCGATAAGAATACAATATTACGGATTTAATGGAACTGGTTCCGTCGAAATCCGAGACTGCGCCTTGGAAGGCTATTTTTCAATTCAATTTAAACTAGAAAATTTCAGAACTGAACAATTCACTGTTAAATTTAATTTTACAACTTCTATTATCCTCAGTACTATCAATATAAAATTTTCAAGCCTTCAAATTTATTTTTAATAGGCTTAAAACTCCAGATTCAACAATTTACCCAACTTTACTTATTTAATTTAATAATTCAATTATCAAATAAATTGTGATATTCTTAATTCAAGTTAAAATTACTCTATTGAATATTTAAAATCAATTAAATATTCCAATTTCAAATGCTCAAAAATTCCGGGTCGTCACAAATTATCTTAGATTTTGTGATAATTTAGACTATGCTCTTGATGTAGTACAAGATGAGCTGATGGACCTTGACGATGTCATGAATTCGAATGGTAGCTCGAAGTGGATTTGTACCATAAAGGAAGAGATGCAAATGTTGTTGAAGAATCAAACTTGGGATTTGTTTCCACTGCCTAAACGAAACTGTGCTATTAGGTGCAAATAGATACAAGGTGAAGGATGATGGGAGATACAAAGCTAGGCTAATGGCTAAGGGCACAAAGGAAAAGAAAGGAGTATGATGATATTTTTGCAACGGTTTTGCGTCATACTTCAATCCGGATATTGCTTGCTATAGTTACAATTCACGACTTAGAGTTGGAACAGCCTGATGTGAAAATCACCTTCTTGCATGGTGACTTGGATGAAGACATCTACATAGAGCAATTAAAAGGTTTTTTCATCGATGGTAAGTTAAATTTACTTTGCAAGTTAAATAAATCACTATATGGTTTAAAGAAATCACCTAGATAATGGTACAATAGATTTGGTCGTGTTATCTTGAAAATGGTTTTGGTAGAAGCATCAATAATGCTTGTGTATATTTGAAGAGGTTGGAAAATAATTGTTGGATGTATTTACTTTTATATGTGGATGACATGCTAATTACTTTTAAAGACAAGAAGGAAATCAACAAATTACATTTAAAATCGAAATTCGAAATGAAAGATTTTGAGGAGGCAAAGAAAATATTGGGCATGGAGATAGAGAGGAATCGAAAGCATTTTGAGTTAAAATTGACTCAAAAAGAGTACATTGAGAATGTGTTTTACTGGGTTACCATGGAGAATGCAAAAGCATTATATACACCTTTACATTTGCATATGAGGCTTTTGAGTAGGGGATCACCTATCTTGGAGAAAGATAAAGCTTATATGGAAAGGTTGTCATATGCAAATGTGGTTGAAAGTTTGATGTATGCCATGGTGTGTACGAGACTCGATATTGCAAATTCCATCGGGATGGTTAGTCGGTATGGAGCTAGGGGAAATCGCAATGGGAAGCCGTGAAGGCTATTTGAGATCCATTAGAGGTACATCTTCTCATGTTCTTGTTTTTGTCTGTAGTGAGGAGATGAATTGCAAGTTGGTTGGTTATTATGATTCAGACTACGCCGATGATAGAGATCAGAGAAAATCAACTTTCGAACATGTCTTCACACTTGGTGGTATGGCCATAAGTTGAAGATCGAGATTGTAAACCATAGTTTCTCTATCCACTATGGAGGCGGAGTTGATAGTCGCGGTGAAGGTGCAAAAGGAGGCACTTTACTTGAGGCGATTGTTGTGTGACTTAGGATTTGAACACGATAGTATTGATGTTCAATATGATAGCCAGAGTGTTATTCACTTGATGTAGAATTTGGCATTTAGCTCACGGACTAAGCATATTGAAGTGAGAGAATTATTTTTAGTAGCCATGAATGAAGATGAGCAAGTATATCTTCGAAAAGTGCACACAATGGATAATGCGACAGGTATGTTACCAAGATATTACCGTTTGGGAAGTTTGAGCATTGCTCAAACTTGATTCGTTTATTGAAGTGCTAAGTGCCACAGGATGTCACGGTTGGAGGAGTAATTTGGTTGGTGATGATGATGAGTATCTGTGAGAGATTATGGTTCTACCTGCTTGGTATATACTTACTTTACACTTCTAAGTACTTTCGTCTTTTAGTAAGATGGTTTAAGATTTGGGAACTTTCAACACTTTGTTAGTGGGTGGTGGCTTTGCCAAAGCTTATTGATGAAGAGTAATGGGCGGTGGATATGCCAGAGCTTATTGTGGAAGTATTCAAGCTTGTTTGGTAGAAGGTAGAAGCGGTGATAGTTTGGTACAAGTGATTCTTGTAAGGAGATGGATATAATGTCAAGGTGGAGTGTTGAATTTTGGCGACATTGTATGAAGAGTTAAAGAGGTCGAGAATAGCTTTATAATACTGAAAATGACGTACAAGTTGCACCATCGATGCTCAAATTATCATATTTAAAGTTGGCGAATTCTCAAAAGAAAGCACATGAAGTCAGACGTCTGGCAAGAATCTCCAAACGTCTAACAACAAGTATACTGTAACGTAAGTGTTGTGCTAAACATCTGGGAGGTCTTGATGACATTTGGGAATGGCTTTCTGCAGCCCAAGAGTTGGGCTAGACATCTGATAGGAAGAGTGGGCATTTGTAGCATGCATAGTGGGTTTGCGGAGCTAGGTGTTTGAGAGATTTTTCCAGATGTTTCACACGCTGCAGTTTTGGCTATTTGGTCCATATTTTGTGTGCTTGTTTGTGAGGGCTTCAAGTGGAAAATCGGCTATTTGCCAAGGAAGGAGGGCTCACGTTATAAGCTATTTTCAGAATTCAAAGCATGGTTAATCATAATCCTCACTCCTAATCAAAGAAAGGATTTATCGAAACATAGTTTTCTTCGATTCTAATCTCCAAAAAATCATAATCTAGAGTGAATATTGTGATCAATATAATCAATCTCTTGTACTCTTCTCATTGTGGTAATAAAAACTCTCTCCAAAATGGATGTACACTAACAAGACGTTAGTGGAACCACTATAAATCTCGTGTGTGAATTATTTATCAGTATTGCTTTGTTTCTGATCCTTATGTTTGAGATAGTCTTATTTGGATTGATTATTTTATATTTTGGTGATTGAGATATTGGGATCGGTTGTTTTTACACATCTAGCATCGATCCCGTCTTTTCATTGTGATTTTGAGGTTTGAACTAGATTGCAATCAAGTTCGAATTCCGTAATAGCATTATGCACTTTGAGATGATGAGGATGATGTACGTGTTTTGATATGCTTGATAAGTTTTGAGGAGTTGTTAGAAGATGTGGTGAGTTGTTTTGACATGACTGATATATTTTGAGATGTTGGAGGTTGATAGTGTATGTTGTTGGATTGTTTTTTTGTACAGCGGATCGTTTAAGTTTGATTTGCTTCAAAAACATTGATATTTTTTATTTTGATGTTTTACATGTGATTTGGGCTCATATATATACATATACATACATATATATACACTAACGTATACATATACATACATACATACATACATACATATATAATTTGTATGCATGAAATGAAGCTGTGATATATATTGATCTATATGTATTTTATAAGATTCGAATGGCAGTAGAAATTAAAAAAACCCAATTTTACTACGTCTTATTGGTAAATTATAATAATCAACGGTTTTCGACAGCTAATTGGTAAACACTAACCAACGGGTGGTGATACAAGTGTGGTTAACATGTGGCTCTCTATGTGTACAAGGCGCCATTGGAAAACTGTTGGAAAATCCGTTGGGAGCTGTCAGAAAGCTTTCGACGATGCCGTTGGAAAGCCATTGGAAGCTCTGTTTGGTGACGATATTCTTTCCGATGGTTTTTATCGGCTTCGGATGGCTGCCGACTGTTTTGAGCCATTGAAAAGCCATTAGAAATACTATTTGTTGATGGCATTTGTTTGTGCCAAAATTGGTCACAAACCCCAATGAATGTGAAAGCACCAGTGTTGGAATATAAATCAGCAATATCCAAACACAAATTACAGATCTTAAGTAGCAAAATATTAAATGTAAACAAGAACACACGATTTATAGTGGTTCGGCTATCTCCGACCTACGTCCACTTCAAAGGTTTTTCCTTTTATTGATGTTCTTCGTTGATTACAATCGATTACAGCGGATTACAATGAATTGTAGTTCTGAAATTCAAGTACAACGGTGGTTGTTGAGTGCAAAGTAGAGCCTTGGTGGAGTCTTGATGCTTCAGAGTCTTGATTTTGCCAAAGAGAATCCGGTCCCTTTTCTGAATGACCTGGGGCTCTATTTATAGGCGTAGGAGGCTGATATTTCTTCTAAAAATCAGGTAGACCACTTCCAACACGTGAGGGGGCCCACATGGCCGATACCTGGAGATCCGGGCCCACATTGGGATCGATTCGACCCTACGTTCGAATCGATCAAGAAATCGTCCAATCATGGTGAAATTTGGCGTGGACATTCTTCAACATGTAGATGAACTCCTGTAAAAATTTCATGGGATTTGGATAAGTGGATTGGAAGTTATGATCGATTCGAAATTGGCGTGTTCGGCTTTCTGTTTGGTTCGAACCGATGCTACGGTCTTGTTCGAATCGATCTGTTTGATTCGAGTACTTCGAATCGATCCAAGGGGATTGGCGTGGCGCGCCTTCTTCGGTTCGATCCAAGCTTTTCGCCGAGTTGAACGAGTCGAGTCCGAGTTCTCTGCCGAGTTTGCTGGATGGCTTCGTGGTTGGATTCGAGGTTCATCTTCGAATCGATGGAATGTCGTTTGTTCGAATCGATCCAAACGCGTCATCCTGGATCGATTCGAAGTTATCTTAACACGTTGGATTCGAAGATAGCATGGGGCGAGGTGACTTGGATGGATTCGAAGCAAGGCTCAGTCCATGGATTCGAAGTCAGGTCGTGGATGGATTCGGATCACGGCTATGAAGTGGCTTGGATGGAGTCGAAGGAAGGTTCAGTCCCATGGATTCGAAGTAATGGCAACTCCATGGATACGAACTCTATAACCTGGAGGGCTTCGAAGAGAGGACATCATGATGGAGTCGAAGTGGGCATTGGCTTGATGGATTCGAACGTCGCTGGTTTCGAACTAGTGAAGGGGGATGGGTTCGAACTAAGCAATGTCCATCCTTTTTAACTTGAATACATCATAACTCGAGCGTACGACCTCGGATTGACTTGAAATTTGAAATGCAGACTTCTATGATCTTTCTTGTCGTGTCCTATCAATTGCGGCCCGTTCCGGACTCGGACAAAATTCATTGATATCCATGGTTATCCTGCAATGCTTGGTTGATATTCATGAATAGTAATAATTGACTTTCAGTAAACTTATGGATATCTCAGCTTTGCCAAAAGTTGGGGTAACACTTTGCCCCCCAAAACATGCCTTTTTGTAAAAGGTATGTTTTGAATGGTCTTATATCAAGTGTAAGGAATTCATGTTTCGTTCATAGCTGTGGTATTATCAATCAAGTTTGTGGTTGTTCGAAGCCAAATCAATATTCGTTCTTTCCGTAGAAGTTGAGAATGAAGTTTTGTAGTCTCTCCGGACTATTACTGGCTGCTCTAAACCTTTACTAAGTCCGTTCCAGACTTAGTGATTGAATAGAAAGATCCTATTGCTCTCTGGCGTTGCCTTCTATCCCTTGCACTCTGGTCCCAGTTAGGACGTATAGCGATATCATGGTCGTTCTGGACCGATCATAGCCTCTCCGGGCTCTTGCTGGATCCCATCCTGTCACTCTCCGGTGAAGGGGAAACAGCGCTTAAGTGAGTCGATCCTGTCGCTCTCCGGCGAAGCAACTCACTTCTTGCACTCCGGTTCAGTGTATCTGAACATTAAGCGATGTCTTGGTCGTTCGAGACCAATCATAGCCTCTCCGGGCTCTTGCTGGAACCCATCCTGTCACTCTCCGGTGAACGGGAAACAGCGCTTAAGTGAGTTGATCCTGTCGCTCTCCGGCGAAGCAACTCACCTTTTGCACTACGGACCCCGTCTCTCCGGGTAGGGTCATAAAGCGATCATGTTTATATTGGTATTTAGTGTTCATCCTTTGACTCTCCGGTCAAAAGGTTTATTTCAAGAAGTTCTAATTTATTTGTTTAATATTCAAGTTCTAGATGTTTAATCTCAAACATCAGAGAAGAAAAAACTAAACATTGCCTCTCCGGGCATATCGGTTTATCTCCATCTCAGAGCATGCCTAAGGATCTCTCCGGTTCCCGTACATGTGTAAGTGGAGTAACCGTTTATTCTGAAAATAAATCTAAATAAAATTATTTGACCGAAGTCCAAATCCTGGACTTGGCCCTTGCCATCTTCAATCAGTTGATGATGAGTCGTGATCCCGATCCAGGATCGTTCCTGTTAGGTGGAGGCGGTAGTTGTTCAAGCCTTGTCGCTGCTGTCCGTTCTCTGACAAATTGCGGCAATCTACCACTCCTGGCATGTTCTTCCACCTCATCCTTTAGGTGACGGCATTCATCTGTAGTGTGCCCATCCAGCTCATGGAATAGGCAATATTTTCCAGTCCTGCGCTCCCGCTCAGTGGGATCCCTTATAGGTGGCTTTCGATAGGGGAGTTGCCCCCTAGTTTCAGTGTAGATTCTTTCTAGGCCTGCAGTCAGATCGGTGTACTGCCTGAATCGTGGTTCTCGGAATTTCTTCCGTTTATCAGGACCATCGTGTCTGTCATCCTGTTTCCTCTTTCCCTTGTCCGCTCCGGACTGTTCTATGGAGGTTCCTACGCTTTGTGTGGTATTTATTTCACGACTCTCGGCTCGTGATTCTTCTAACCGAATGAACTTTTCAGCTTTATGAAAGAACTCTCCAAGATCTTGCGGTGGATCTTTAGTTAGAGAATCCTTAAATTTGGTGCCTTCCGCGACTCCTGCCACCGCCGCCATTAAAATCATTGATGGATCCGGGCGATCTACAGAAGTCACTGTCACATTGAATCTTAACAGAAAATCTTTTATGGACTCTCCGGTCCTCTGCTTGATTGATGCTAAGGTCATCACACTCTTGGGTCGCGTCACGTGGACCCTAAACTGTCTCATGAAGCAATCTACAAGCTCGCTCCATGTTCCGATTGATCCAGTCTCTAGTTGTCTGAACCATAATGAAGCTAAATCTGTCAAATATAGAGGGAAGCATCGTGCCATCACTTCCTCGGATGCCCCCAGTACTTCCATGTGCCTAATATATCTTGTAATATGCATGGTCGGGTCTGATCTCCCGTCATATGGTTCTAGCGCTGGTAGTTTGAACTTTGGAGGGTTCCTTGCGTTTCGGATGTTTAGAGTGAATGGACTCCGACTAACTTCTTCTAGGCCTCCGCTAGGCAACCCTCCTATCATGATTCGTCGCATTAGGCCTATCATTCTCTCATCTCCGTCTAGGGGTTGGCCCTTCGTCAGATTCCTGTCCTGCCCCCCCGAGCATTGAAGGGAATTCTGGTACGTATTCTTCTGATGGCTCGTTAGCATAGGCATTGGCTCCAGTCTGTTGAGCTCCGTCTGTTGGTCTTCCAGTATCGGACCCTGAGGGTCTGCCCCCAAGGCCTTGCTGACCACCTTCAACTCCTGTATTCTGGCCTTGAGCCTGTCCTTCATTTGCTTCTGCAATCCTGATTCCTTGTCCCGCACTTGTAGCTGTTGTAGTCGGTCCAAGGTTTTGCATGTTCACTATCCTCATTTGCTCGAGGAAATTTTGCAACATCTCCTGTTGGGTTTTCATCATGCTCTCGCGTAGTGAATTAGCCATAGCTTCCATCTCGTCTCTGGTGATATAGACGGGAGCTTGTCCTTCTCTTGATCCGGAGGATGCTTCTTGGCTTCCTCCTTGTTGGCTCCTATCAACCCTTTGTCTTGTTTGTCGAGTCATTGTCTCTGAATTGGATGTAGCGGGTGCTAGTTGTTCTCAGTGAAAGCACCAAAGTGTTTGTGCCAAAATTGGTCACAAACCCCGATGAATGTGAAAGCACCAGTGTTGGAATATAAATCAGCAATATCCAAACACAAATTACAGATCTTAAGTAGCAAAATATTAAATGTAAACAAGAACACACGATTTATAGTGGTTCGGCTATCTCCGGCCTACGTCCACTTCAAAGGTTTTTCCTTTTATTGATGTTCTTCGCTGATTACAATCGATTACAGCGGATTACAATGAATTGTAGTTCTGAAATTCAAGTAGAACGGTGGTTGTTGAGTGCAAAGTAGAGCCTTGGTGGAGTCTTGATGCTTCAGAGTCTTGATTTTGCCAAAGAGAATCCGGTCCCTTTTCTGAATGACCTGGGGCTCTATTTATAGGCGTAGGAGGCTGATATTTCTCCTAAAAATCAGGTAGACCACTTCCAGCACGTGAGGGGGCCCACATGGCCGATACCTGGAGATCCGGGCCCACATTGGGATCGATTCGACCCTACGTTCAAATCGATCAAGAAATCGTCCAATCATGGTGAAATTTGGCGTGGACATTCTTCAACATGTAGATGAACTCCTGTAAAAATTTCATGGGATTTGGATAAGTGGATTGGAGTTATGATCGATTCGAAATTGGCGTGTTCGGCTTTCTGTTTGGTTCGAACCGATGCTATGGTCTTGTTCGAATCGATCTGTTTGATTCGAGTACTTCGAATCGATCCAAGGGGATTGGCGTGGCGCGCCTTCTTCGGTTCAATCCAAGCTTTTCGCCGAGTTGAACGAGTCGAGTCCGAGTTCTCTGCCGAGTTTGCTGGATGGCTTCATGGTTGGATTCGAGGTTCATCTTCGAATCGATGGAATGTCGTTTGTTCGAATCGATCCAAACGCGTCATCCTGGATCGATTCGAAGTTATCTTAACACGTTGGATTCGAAGATAGCATGGGGCGAGGTGACTTGGATGGATTCGAAGCAAGGCTCGGTCCATGGATTCGAAGTCAGGTCGTGGATGGATTCGGAGCACGGCTATGAAGTGGCTTGGATGGAGTCGAAGGAAGGTTCAGTCCCATGGATTCGAAGTAATGGCAACTCCATGGATATGAACTCTATAACCTGGAGGGCTTCGAAGAGAGGACATCATGATGGAGTCGAAGTGGGCATTGGCTTGATGGATTCGAACGTCGCTGGTTTCGAACTAGTGAAGGGGGATGGGTTCGAACTAAGCAATGTCCATCCTTTTTAACTTGA